>JARWLC010000009.1:19972500-20225000 GCA_033318265.1 Phyllotis vaccarum
GGGATCAGGAGATAAAGTCTAGACAGGCATCTAAGACAGAAGCTTTACATCAAGGCATTCCCCAACATGGTCCACTTCTTCCATCTAGGCCCCTCTTCTAAAAGTTTCCAGAATTTTCCAAGACAAATTCACCTGCTGGGTACCAAATATTCAAATACATGAGCCTCTGGGGACATTTTGGATTCAAGCCATCAGAGACAGTCTTCATATGGTGATGAAGGCTAGAATTGACCAGCATTAACATAACACAGAAGAAACTCAGTCCTTATAATTTGCTCAATGGCTAAATAAACCAATGCTTAAGTATCTCTCCAGAAATTCTCTTCATGTCAAATTACAAGATTTAAAAATTTGGGGGTATTATTCAGAGAAATTTCTCCTGTGTGTAATTATGAATGTTAAAAATGATCAATCATATTAGATAGTGAGCTTTTAAAAGGATGAAACAATTCTTCTGTTATTGACAATAGGTTAATATGTCAATTCTACTGGACTATATAACAACACAAATATACTTACATATGTATGCACATGCCTATGCACATGTAGGTATATTGAGGGATCATGCATATATTAATTTCTGTTAAATTATCTAAATTTCAAATGGTACATCTTTATGACATTTCTACGCCACTGTGTGCAGCAACAGTGGGGCCAGCCAACTCTTTGGGCTGACTCTGCAGTAGTTTCCTAAGCTCAGAAAGGAGGGTTGTTTTTTTAACATGGATTCTCACATTATGGATAGTCTAGGCAATTTGCACAGACTTGAGTAATCATATCAAGGGTTGATGACACATTGAAATAATAATCCACTTTATTAAAAAATATTCTTAGTACTATGGCCTGTGACTACATGTTCTTTTTTATTCCAGAAGCTGAGGCTTCTACATATTTTCAAGGGCTCTTACTGTAATGGAGAGACCACAATCCGATGCTTGATAAGCAGTGACCGTGTAGCTATACCTTCAATTTCTTTCATAGGTAGTAACCATATTCTAGAGAATAATTTAGGGTGGTAATGAAACGGCACCTTCAAAAGCTATTTCCAATTGTTTGTGTTAAACCTTACTTTATAAACTTTGAATTTTAAGACAGAAATAATTAAAGGTAGAAAGCAAATGTTATCAGATGTGACAAGTATGACAGACCTTCTAATGCTATTACTCTGGGAAAAAAATCAGAAAATATGAATGAATAAAATTTTGTCTGGTGTTTTATGACTTTCATTTTTTACTGAACAAGAAAAACTTTCATTGACATTTCTAACATGCAAATGCCATTGAACAAATTCCTAAGCTATAGAAGGCATTACAGGGTACTTTATGGACAGCACTAAGCAACATAGATAGATTCATGGCGTTTCAGAGGGTGCCTTGCATTAAGAAAAGAGAGTTCTTTTATCTGATTATGCCAATAGGAGATCTAAGCTTCTCTTCGATATTCAGGCTTCAGCTCTACACATTTCCTGACTTTCTCTTGTTACAATCCAGTTAACCTGGCTTGAGGCTTCATAGTCCAGATGGAGAGGATTAATTATATCCCAGCCAGGAACACAGGGGGTTTATATGGTACCCAGCAATGCCCATTGGCCTTCTGCTTTTGAATAGGAAAGAGTGTGCTGCCAGCCAGTGGCCATCTTCCCCAATCAACACTTAGTTTATGCTGGAGAGATGTGTCATTTCATATTTATAGATGGGAGGATTTGTTATCTCAAGAAGGAAGACAGCTGGGATGCTCCCTCTCCTCACTGCCTCACCTCCACTTTGACTCAAGGAAGATGGAAGCTTCCTAGACCACTTTTTTGCTGAGAAGTCCATGAATCTGTAATTACTGCTGCTATGCAGGATGCAGTGTCTTCCCTCTGTACCCTCCATATATGACAGAATCAGTTCACTCTCTGTTTTAAACATAGTGGCTTGAATACCTCGGATACAAAAACATACAGAACTATTTACTATCTCTGAAGGAGAAGGATTTCCTAGGTCTCTAATTTTCAAAGACACTGTCCAGTCTGCTAGAAGTATGGGGCTCATCCTTGAGAATAAGATGGTAAGCCCATAGAGTCAAGGGCTGGACTCTTAGTGCCTGTAGGGAGTAGCAAAAATGACTGGTTTTCCACTGTTTCCTTTTTGCTTGAGTGGATGATCTGAGCTATTTGCAAAATGTTTGCATATTCATTAGCCACAAGATATGAAACTAACTCACATATTGGCTTATTCTGAAACAAATGAAGTAAAAAGAAGACAGTGATTTTGGACGTGTGTTTTGTCTAGTCCCTAGCTCAGACCCTATGTTCTTCTACCCCTGTGAAGGCTTTGAGTCACTTACTCCTAGAACATCCATCGGCTTAATATGTCTATTATTATTTTCTTATTTCTAAGAAACTACGAGTTTCTTATTAACTTTAAAGTCAACTATGGTATGACTTGGACCTGAAGCCGTAGTATAAAGATGGTGAGAGAACAACACATCAAGCTTATTGTTTACTTCCAACAGAACAGCATATCAGCTCATCGCACTTGGTTATGGAATTGTAAGGACAAAGCATCCTGTCTTCTCTCAATGTAATCCAGTCTCCTGCTGCTGAGCCAGTCAAAACACCTTAATGTACTAGAAGACACAGTCATTTCTAGAGTAGAGCTAAGTAGAGATTGAGATGATTTTCAGAACTGGGTCCCTGAGTGGTGCATTCACTAAAATGTACAATTTGAAGATACTTTAACCTATAAAATTTGTGGCACCAGTTGGTTCTTGGGCCATTACACCTTTTTATCAACTTCTAAATATTATATTCTACACTGGCCAGTTATTCAAGACTTGCTTGTATTATGATGTTTCTGGCCCTGATTTTCTGGCCTATCCTCAAGGATCTGACCCTCAGACCCTCAGTACCACAGAAACACACAGACACTTATATTAATTACATTCTGCTTGCTGATTGACCTAGGGCCCAGGAATATAACTTGTTAACTCTCAGCCTTTCGTCAGAGCAACATAGGTATCCTCTGCATCTGCTTTTCTGGTGTGTCTCTGGCAACTCTCTAGCATCTCTGCTCTGTTCTTCCTGTTCGCAGAGTTTTCTTAGTCTGGTAGTCCCACCTACACTTCCTGTCTGCCTATGGCCGATCAGCATTTTTATTAAACCAGTAGGCGGGACAATTATTTACAATCTAACAACATAATCCCACTACACTTGCTTGTGCTCAGTGTTGGAGTGTGGAAACAGCGTGTGTCTTTAATGATTAAGGCTTTGACTTTTCGTAGAGTTTCTCTCATCAGGACAATCTCATCTCAAAGTAAGCTTGTAGGGTGTGCACTTCATAAGGGGAAGGGGGAAGACGTCGGTCTTAGTGTGAGCCAGCAGAATTATTCCCTCAGAAGTAACTTTTGATCTCCACATCCTGATCCTCATCAGTAACTTGGAGATTACTTTTAGGAAGAACCACACATACACACCCCCCCCACACACACACACACTTCTTGTGAGGCCAGAGACTTTGCTAGCTGAATGACTTTTGTGTGACGTGTTAGGACAAGCTAATAGTAAATCCCTAGCAAAGAGCAGGACCGAGAAAATGAAGCCGAGCCAATTGAAAAGCATCCCCCTTTCCCCTCAGAACTTCTTTCAAGCTTAAGGTAGACATCTGACTTCCATTCTCTCTCACTTCATGTTCTCAGTTCAGTTTTCACAGTGCCGGACTTTCCACAGTTCCTTCTGCTAAGAGGAGGTAAATTGTCCAGGAGAAGTGTTTTCTCTCATTGACACAGTCCTTTGAACTCAGGACTTGAGGGAGTGAAGAAATTGTCTCTCCTGGCTGACTTGAGCTGAGTGGATAAGAAAGTAGCTGACGGGTGTGCCAAGTGTGTTCACCAAAGGGACAAACTGAAGAGAATGTCTGTTCACACCTGTCCTGTGGTCTTTTGATTTGGGTACAGGCCTAGCCTAAGCCAGAGAGCCAACAAGGCTGCTTCTTCCCTAGAAACACCTGGCAAGAAAACTGATTTGGAAATCTTCACCTTTGTCTTCACATTATCCGTCCACCAGCCCGATTCTAAACGCCACCTTTACCCCAAATGCCACCTTCACCCCAAAGGAAAAGCCCATAAGTCCTCGCAGGAACTCCCTGGCCTTGACAGATGCGGTCGCTTCATTCAGATTCCAGCAAAGAGGAGTTGGCAGGGCATGAATAAGGGCAGAGTGTAATTGAGGAGTTGGGACTGGTTTTAAGGCAGGACAGAGCCCAGTTCCACGAGCCAAGCTGGAAGCAAGTTACAGTGAGTGCCAGATGTCATAAAGAGCTGCTGAGTTAGTAGGGCTTGCTGGTGCTCCGGAGTAAATCAATCACCGAACTCCAATTGCTGCTCTGCCACAGACCTGGAGCTAATGCAAGCTCTCCCATCCCTCAGCACACCAGTGCCACCGACAGAGTCAGTAGTGGGAGGCCAGGAGTCCACAGAGCTGATTCATGAAACCAGGGGCCAGAGACAAAGGGGACTTGTGGGGATATGGACTCTTCTTCAACATGGAGAAAAGCCCCAGAGTGAATTTCCCTCCCAGCAGCCATGCTCTCTTTTCCATGGCTGCTGGACCTGTTGGGGATGCTAACTGTGAAACTGGATAGCCGTTCAGATCAGAGAAGTCGGGTTCAAATGAGCACGGGTGAAATGTGGAAACAGTAGCAAAGGGGGAAAAAATAAAGCCCAGGAGAAAGAAGTGAAGAAAATTGAAGAGAGGTGGCCAGCAAATGAAGGAAGTGCAGTGGTTGATCCCTCTTGTGTATTAGCTTAGCAATTTAATCATATTACACTTGGAACACAAGTTATAGTGATAAGGTCTTTAAAAGAACAGCTCCTATTTACTGAATGGTTACTGTGTTCCAGGCACATTAGAGGAGTTTTACCTTTGAGAGTTCATTGCATCCAGAACCCAGGGCTTCAGTGATTTTTTTTTTTTAAAGATGCATGTAAGGTGCTTAGAGAACTGGCTATATTGAAAATAAGGACTCAAGTGAACATAAGGACCCAAGTTCAAATCCATAATCTACATAAAAAGCTAGTCATGGTGGCACCGATAATCTCAGAGCTGGGCAGGTGGAGACAGGTGTATCACTGGCCAGCATAGCCAATGTGGTGAGTTCTAGGTGAGAGCTCTTGCCCCCAAATCAAGCAGTGTCTTCAGGAATGATGTCCAAGGTTGACTCCATAAGCACACACATATCCCACACAATACAGACTCATAGCTGTACAAACATACACATACATGTACAAACAAATAGAGAATGTAAAAATCATGTGTGCATAGCTATTGAGTGGGAAGACAGTTTCTAAATCCAGTTCTTCCTGTCTTTAAAGCCCAATACTTGTCCATTAGACCACTAAACTCAGCTTCGAAACAGGTTCTTTATAAGAGTTCATAAATTCATAAAGGCTGGTGTTTTTAGTCTAGAAAATAAGATGAATCAAAGTCATTCAGCTTGGAAGTTAAAATGAGAATATTCCCAGGGAGTCAGAGAGGGATATACATTGGACATATGGTCACAGATTGAAGTTTTCATTTTTTCTCTCTGCAGTAGCCCTGGCAGACAGATAATAAGGACAAATTATTGTAGAGAGAAATCTCTTCTTTCTGAGCATGTGACACAAATTTCTGATAGCATCAGAGTTAGGCGTCTACAAATAATGGCCTGACAATGGACAAATTCATCTTTCCTCATCTTAGTGGGATGGCCTTGCCAAGACTTCTGAGGAAGTCCTTTTGAGGATGGACCAACTTCATCCTGGGTAGTTGTCAGAAACCCCTTCCTTCTCTCTCGCTGGGCACAGGTCATTCAGTTCATGGAGTAAGTTAGGGTGATTTTCAAGACAGATAGATGTTCCTCTGTAGTGTCTACACAAGGATAGAGGGAACTATTTTATACATTCCATAGTAACATTTTCAGAATGGAAATAATTCTGCTAGCCTGAAATCTGCTAATAGAAAATCACTTCTGAAGGCAATGGGAAAGCCCATTTCTGCCAACAGGAAACCTCCAGGTCCAGTGAACCTGTTTGTTCTCATTTATTTCAATCAAGAGAAAGGATTTCAGAGCACACTCCTTTCGGTGGTGTGGTATCCACAAAGGCCTTTAGCAAGCTGCCTAAGGAGAATAGGAGTTGGGTCAGCCATCACAGCCTCTTTGGTAATCCTCACCTTAGAAAGAACATCAGAACAGCTGGTAGTGCGCAAGTCTGTTGGATCTCTACATGCTTGTACTGAGAAATCCACAGGCTTCATACCAACAGTTTCCATTTGATGATTTTCTGCTCCCAAGAGTCTCTCTGTTTTGAACTAGTACACTGCAAGCACTTTGTGTAGTGTTTGGTAAGTTGTTTGAAACTATTTTTTAAGTCTATCAAGGTTTGTACATTTGTACATTGTGTAATTTCAAAGAGTGAGTTTAAAAACATTGTAAGTAATCTTGTTTTAAAATCTCATCTTGTAGGGTATTGCTCCCCTTCTCATATGACTGAGAAATCCTACTCCAAGTTACATATGCTTGAACACAAACATTCATAGCACCGTTCTTAACAGGACCAATGAGACGACAAAGTAAATGTCCTAGGATGACTGGATAAACACAATGCCTGGACGCAGCCACACAATGGACTGTTATCCAGGCATAAAAAGGAATAAAGTACTGACTGACACATGATACATGAATGAACCCTGGGGACATTAGGTCAAAAGAAAGAAGCCAGACATGAAAGGTCACATTTCCTATGATTCCATTCACATGACACATCCGGAAGAGAATATTTTCAGAAAGTACACTCGTTGCTGCCTGGGCTGATGAGGAAAAAGAACTGGGGAGTGGGTACTAATAAGGGACAGGGTTTACTTCTAGAGTGATACAGATATTTTGGAATTAGACAGTGATGATGGTTAGAAAACCTTGTGGGAATTTTTCAAAGTGCCAAGTCTGATATTTCAAGGGGGTAAAATTATATGCGAATACCTCAATATTTTGAAGATAGAGAAAAAGGAAAATTGTCTTTTTCATCTTTGACATTTGCACGCCTTAAAGCCACAAGAAAGTACAGCTTATGACTATGGGCTTGTGGCATCCAAACTCACATTCAAGGACACAGCAAAGGATTTGAGCTCTTGATGTTAAGAATGTAACCTCTGAAGCCAGGTTGCCTGGGTTCTGACTCTGAATTGCCACTCGTAGCTGGATGAGCACGTCATTTCACGAGTATGTGGATCTCCGTTTTCAGCAACAAAATCAGGATTCTAAAAGCTTCCTTTCAGAGGTAATTTATGTAAGCATAGTTACCGTGGGCCATTTTCTGCCATTGTCAAAATCATCATATTGAATGGCACAGCAAAAGAGAAGTGGTGGCTTATTTTCAATCTGCTTCTTTTGACATTTGTTTCTTAATTATGTCATTTATAATATATACTTAATTGTATTTATGAACTTCACGTTTCCAGTATGCTTGGGAATTATTTAAGCACAAGAACCTAGTCCGTCTTTCCACTTGATCATTACCCCGGACAGTCTTCCCCCAAACTCTAAAACATGACTTGACATTCCCCCTCTCAAAGTGGGAATATTGAGAAAGTTTCAAGGGCTAATCTACAAGTCCACAAAGAGTACCTGCTTAGAATTATCCAAAAATTATCCCAAAGTCGGCACTTTGGGAATCCTCAGCCTTAGCGGGTATGCCAAACAGTCTCCACAAATGAGAAAAACCACAGTGCAGGGAAAGTAGAGGCAATTCACATGGTAGCCGCCGGGGCATGGCCTCAGTAGGAATTTAGAGAGTTGTGTCAGTAAGGAGATAGTCTCGGGAAGTGTTCTGTGATCCAAAATGGAGGCCCCTGTGAGAGGTAATGAAAATTTATCTCTCCACTTCCATATACTGGGGTGTTTTTCAGGTTTGTGACCCTAATTAGCAGTAACTAATTAATCCTCAAACACCTTATTGGGGTCAGGAGAGAGGAAACAGACCATAGAAAAAAGTGGTTGTCAACTGCCCTGGGACAAGTTGAGATGGGATTAGGTCCCAAGGTTTTTCAGCTGTCTGATGGTCCTTTTAGAAACAGCGACCCATTTCCTGTCTGGAAACTTTGGCATACATTTTTCTATACCACCAAGTCTTTGGAATAAATTTATGCAATGGGAAGAAGAAAGCCTGACTTTAATATATTTCTGTTTGCTCTTATGTCAAGCCAGAGGCACGGCAGCTCCAGAACCACCCAGGAAAACATCTATCTGCTCAGTTACTGACAGCACATTTAGTATTCTTTGTTTGTTTTCAGGGCAATGATAACAGTGTGGAATAAATAAATAAATAAATAAGACCCTCCAGAGAACACCAGTGAGTTTCAGAACTACTTAAATCCATCTGCACAGGGCAACTGTTAAGAGTTCTTTTCGCCCTGTCTCAACTTAGAAACTCAAAACCCAGCAGGAAGCACAACTATTTTGACTTGGCAAAGGGAACCAAACAGCATGCACCTGCAACTGGGCCTCCCTGACGAGAGAAGCTGTGGCCAGAGGGTCAGTCTGTTCTCAGTTTTTCATCCAGAAACCACATTCTGCAAATGGAGAAAATGCACATGCACACGCATACACTGCCACACCACATACACACATCACTGTTGGATTAAAGGAAATCCTTGCTACAGAGACTAAGCACACAACTTTAATTAACTCATCATTTTCTAATTAGCATCCCCAGAGCCCTGTGCATGGGAAGCTTATGTTGCAGAATGTGCCATTCAGCTTTTCCAAACAGTTTGGTAAAATGGAGTTTTGTTTTCATAAACACTCATTATGGAAAGTTTGAAAGTATTTTTTGAGAAGAAGGAGAGTGGGTGACTTGCAGGTCACCATTTCCTCAAATTCAGTGACTATCAGAGGTTCTTGTGTCTCCCTTATTGTTAGCAATGTCACTCAGAGTTGAGACAAACTAATGTATTAGAGGGCATTTGCTATCTCTTCACTATGTTAGCACTCGGCCACATTGATATCAGCTCTGCATATATACCACAGACAGCATCTGCATATTACACCAAGAAGCGAGGGTGCAATTTCCTCAAATATTATTGCTGTTTATATTCGAGGAAAACTTCAGAATTAAAGTGTTCAAGTGCCTAAAATTCCTGATGGCGTTTTCACTGTGACTTAATTCAAATAAGCATATTAATGTGTGTTCTTTTTTTTCTTCATGAAAATTATATAGCAGGTCACAAAACTGATAAATTTTATCTACAACATGATGTTATATTACTTACTTTTTAGTACATAGAAATATATATAACTGAGCTCTAATTTTTAAAAGTGTGATGGAAAGGAAAAACTTTGGTATTTGTCAATACATTCCTCTCTAGGAGGTATTTAGGCCAATTACATTTTTAATGAATGTGATAGAAAGTAAATTTCATGAAAATAGTTTTGGGCTTATTGTCTTTGATTTCTGTAGGATAAGCTTCTGGAATGTGAGTGGAAAGATATTCATACTTCAAATTTGATAGTCCCTGCCACATCGCCCTTGAATACAATTGCACCACTTACTTGTCTATTAACCGTGAATGAAAAATTTTATTTTCCCACATTGAACACTATGAAAACTTAATTTGGTAAAAAACACAATTTCAGTGCAATTTTAGTTTCTACTTCCCCAATTACCAGTGAAGTAGAATGTATTTTATTATATTTTTGCAATGTAATATTTCTTCTTTGAGTTTACTTTTTATATTTGCTAATCTTGAGTTGGGTTTATTCTACTTTATCTCTTTATGTTACATATCCTAGGTCTTTATCTCCTGCTTACAGTATAGATTAATTCCTTTCAGGCACCTCCTCCTTTTTAAAGATTGCTTTATTAATTATCCTCATTTATATCAATCAGGAGTTTCGTGTTTCTTAATTTTCCACAATATTATATATTACAAGTATTTAAAATATGTGAACTTCCAGCTTATGTGGAACTTAAGTTTTACATACCTTATGAAGAACATCTACATTTGCTTGCCATGATGCATAACCAGATATTAAAATTTCAGTACATGAGAGTCTGGAGGGTTTAAACACTGTGATAAAGGCCCCCAAATAATGGTGGCTCCTAAAAGAGAACACCTTCAGAATGAAACATTAGCTTCTGTGGTGATATATTTTATATTTAATAAAATCAACCTAGAATATGAGAGAATAGAATTACCAATAGTCAAGCCATGAGAATCAGAGGGTAACCCACACCTTTAATTCCATCACTCAGGAGACAGATCTTTCTATGTTTCTGTGAGTTCAAGGCCTAACAACCAAGCAGTAGTAGCCCACACCTTTAATCCTAACTCTAGGATTATGATGCAGAGTTGAACCTGGAAGTGAAACAACTGGGCGGAGAAGATATTTAAGGCAGGTGTAGGCAGACATTCAGGCTTTCTGTAGAAGCATCAAGCCAGGATGAGGACTCTTGAAGGTAGCTATTACCCTGAGAAGCTGGCTGAGTGAGAATTGACTGTGGTCTGTTTCCTCTCTCTGATAGTCCAGCTTTCCCCCAATAGCTGGCTCTGGGCTTTCATTATATGCTAACCAGAGTTTGTGTAACAAGCTTCCATCCTCAGAACCAGGGCCTCAGTATGATTGTGTCTTGCTTTCTTCCTAGAAAGAACACATCTTCTACCTCATAAGGCCTTTTTAATCTCAACAACCACCTCTTGCCTATTTTTCAGTATCAGAGAGGAATATGGACATGGGGTACTGACTATCTTATGGGTGATACCCAAGATTATATTCATCACATACACCCACAAATCACTAGAGAAAAATGGAAAATCAGCAATAACAGAGCCCAAAGGCTTAATTTTCCAGAAATTGCCAGAGAGACAAAGAAATGTGACAGTGGCCAACAGTAAATGTGTTCTGAGCCTGACTCTCCCACCACCGAAGGGAACTTACACATCGAGATAGTCAATAGATGTTACTGTACTATATTAAAGAATCCCCCACCCCATTTTTGCATAATGAGAATTCTTGCTGGTACTGGGCTTAAACTTCACTATGTATGTTTTTAATCATCTGCAGAGATTCCTATAGGTTTTGCTCACAAAGTTTATCAAGGATGAGGTGCACAGGGAGAAAAGTGTTATGTAAGCATTCCTTTTATTGGGGGGGCAGCATGATTAAAAGGTGATTTTTGAATATAGCATTGTTATGTTAAAATTGTGAAATTTCGGGGTTTTCTGTTTAAAATCCAAGTCCCTTTTCTAATTCAAACCTTATTTAATTATTAAGTGTTATTCAATTATTTAGTTATTTAAAGTTTGTACAAACAAAAACAAGACAAGACACAAAAGAGCTGATGAGAACTCCTTATGGAGGAGGAAACTGTTCATTTTTTATTACCCCCTTTAATGTAATCCTTAACTTCCACTTTATTTTGGTCAAATAAATTCTTGACATTTTTCCATATAGGTTAGTATGTCCATATTTTCCATCACTATATGAATGGAATGAGTCATGTAGAACACAAAACCATTGCTCACATTAAAATTCACAATACACATGGTTGGTAAGTGTATAAGCATTTACATTTGACCATACACACTGATTAGGGTGAACTTGATCTCTAGGTGAGCTGCATTCTAATTGTATTTTCTTTAAATGTCTTTCTAACTATCTCAATAGAATTTATGTATAAATCCATTATTCTCTACTGAATTCAATTCTTTCATTTAATTTACAATGTCTCATATCACTACTTAGATTATTACTAAACAAATTCATTTCATGAGTTTGTCTACTCTAGAACTTAAACTACACCATTTAATATGCACTCTTTTTAAATTAACTGCTTGTCTTGTTGCTGTGAAATATATACCTGGGCTCCATTGACCTTCTTTTATTCTATCTAAAATCTACCTTCACCTTCCTGCAGCGCTATTGCCCACATTTAGGGTCTTCCCACTTCAGATACCAGACTCTAGACACTCCCTCAATGCATGTGTAGAGGTTTGTCTTCTAGATGTTGCAGTCCTGTTGATGATATTAATCATCACAACCTTATAGTATTATTATTTGTCTTAGATTCTAACAGACACTCTCTGAAATTTTTCTGATTAAAGAAGCTGATATTCTGAGATGAACTTTTGGATAACTTAATCAATTAAACCATTCCCAAAACAATTGCATAAAAACCAAATATTAATGTGCATAAAGCTGGTACTTTGTATCATTAAATACTCCAATGAAGAAAGATGATATTACTTCGTGTTTTTAGACTAATTCTACTCTCTTGGTAATTGTAATAAAATCTGCACAATTTTTGTTGATTTAACTTCCAAATTTCATATCTCTGTTCATATATGCTTAGAGTAAGTGAAGTATCTTTTCATTACATTAAATTTGTTTGTATATTTGGGATCAGATCTTTCACTAAAGCAGCTTATATAGTTTCCATAGTTATTTTTCTTGGAGTTCCAATTAGGCAGCAGAATTCTTTTTTTGACATTAGATATTTCCGTTCTTCTATTTCCTTGACTATGCCAGACTCATTCTGTTTCCAGATTCTGCTTGTTTGGAGCAGGAAGCTGTCACTTGTGGGATCAAAGTCTGGAGAAAGGGCCAAGATGGTGGCGAGGTAAGAGAAGTATCTGAAGATGCCAAATGGAAGGGGTGTCAAAAGCTCTGCAGTTAAGAGAAACCATGTTTTGATGGAATTGGTTTTTAAAAAATAGTATGTAGCAAAAGGAAAGCATGCAGACTGAATGCAGAAACCCATATGGGGGCTGGAGAGAGGCATGCTCAATGACGAGGAGCACTTACTGCTCTTCCAGAGGGCCTGAGCTTTGTTCCCAACAGCCACACTGTGAACCACAACCACCTGCAAACCCAGTTCCAGAGGACTTGACACCCTCTTGGCTTGAATGGATGTCCACATACATATTACATTCCCTCACACAGAAGCATATAGATTAGAACAAATAATAATCAATTTTAAAAATTTATAATGAACAATATACCTAAATAAAAGCAAGATCAGTGAATAGAACCAGATTCTACAAATAAGGCCACAGAAGCCAGGCAAGAGGAGATGATAATGGCAACTCCAAGTGAAACCTTATATTTGCTGCTCATAGGATAAGTCATCTTCGAGAAAGTGATTGATGTCCTTGACAGAGAGCTGAGATGGGTCATCTAGCACAATAGGGAAAGTGCAACTTCCTAAGGGCAGTAGGGACACAGTTGCCCCAAACAATCGTCTACCATGTTACAGGTACATCGTTCTAACATTCTTACCCTAGCACCAACTTCAACTGCAGCCCTTTCCATGTTAGGGCTGTACCTCCAAAGTCACACACTCATCTTCTAGATCCCCTCGTTTCCCCCCATATGAGTCACTCAAACTTGTCATTCCTACATAGAAGGAACATGGAAAATGTTGAAAAAGAAATTTTAATAACTTCAAAGGGCCTATCAGAGTTGGAGCAAAGTTCAATAGGGAGGTACTTGCCTAACATGCTTGAGTACCTGGAACCAGTCATCACCATCCCAAATAAGAAGACTCGATGGAGATTGGGAGGGACAACATTTGGGATTTATTTTTTAGCAAATTTCAACTATATAACTCAGTATTATTAACTGATCATCATGGTAAACATTAGGTCTCCTAAGCTTAGTCACTGTATATTTATGAACAAAGTTGTTACGTTTCCTGTCTATTCTCTCATCAATAGACATTTTGGTTGATTCTATAACTCTGCTTATTTCAGCAGTGCTGCACTGAACACAGACCTGCAGATATCATTTCAACATGGTAGTTTCAGCTCTCTCAGACTCATACCTTCTGTTATGATAAGCATATATTTCTACAAATGAAATGTCTGGTGATATGCAGATTCTCTTTTCTCTCTGTCCCTCATATCCATTTGCTGCAGTCTGGGTCCACACAGCCCCTCTTCATACTGAACATTATTGAACCTAGAGGTTTAAAATGCAATAGGCAAGTAATCTACCTCTACCCGATATTGTTTATGTTAGCAATTCCAGTAGTTACAAAATGACATCTATTTATGGCTCTGATTAGAATTTTTCTGATTATTAGTGATGATGAGTTTTCTTTTTTTATAGACATATAAATCTTTTGCTTACTTTTAAATATGATTGATTGCTTCCTATTGGGTTTTTGTTTTCCATATATATATATATATATATATATATATATATATATATATATATATACACGTATACACATATATACATATGTATGTAATGATTCATCATTACATATATGTTTAAAAACGTTTTCCCATTTTGATGTTCGCCTCTTCACTGGGCTATTTCCTTTACTCTGCAAACCCTCTTTGGTTTGGCTTCACCCCATTGGCCAACCATTACATTATTTGCTTTGTTTTCTACCTCTAAGGAGACGATGTGCTTAATTTTGCTCTTTTGTTTTTTATTTTATATATCTGCTCTTACACTTATTATTTAATTGTTGCTGATATCGAGCATTAGTCTTCTTTTTGTTGGAGAAAGTGTGTCACTGGGAGAGCTTTCAGGTTTCAAAAAATGCCCACATCAAGTAGTCTCCTGCTCTCACTCACCACCCTTGCCTTTCAATCAGACCATAGCTCTAATCTACTGCTCCAGCACCATGCATATCTCTATGTTCCCCACAACAATGAAAATGGAACAAACCTCTGAAACTGTAAGCAAACTCCCAATTAAATAATTTCTTTTATAAATATTGTCTTGGTCATAGTGTCTCTTCATAGCAATGGAACAATGACCCAATGTTTGCTTCCTTCCTTCCTTCCTTCCTTCCTTCCTTCCTTCCTTCCTTCCTTCCTTCCTTCCTTCCTTCCTTCTTTCCTTCCTCTCTCTCTCTCTTTCTTTGTCTGAATGCTTTTTCTATTATAAGGTATGGGGTATTGAAGTCTTCTACTACTACTGTGTTCCTGTCTAATTTCCATTCAGTTCTACTCATATTAGCTGTATATATTTACATGCCTAAATGTTGGGTTCATATATTTAAAGGTATTATATTCTAGTGATGCGTTAACTCTTTAACAGGAAGTTGATTGTGTTCTCTGTCAGTACCTATTCTTGCTCCACTGGGACCCGAGGCTGTGGGGACAACCTGGTACACACTTGAGCATGGAATTTGGGTTTGCAGGAATGTTCCTATGATGGTTAGTTTTTAACTTCCAATTTGCCATGACCTAGAATCACCTAAAAATAATCTTAGTGAAGAATTATCTAGACCAGGTTGGTCTCTGGAGGATTGTCTTGGCTGCTGATTGATATAGAAAGACACAATGTGCTATGGATAGTTCCATTCCCTAGTTCAGGAACTTCTGAGCTACATAAGAGTGAAGAAAGCTAACAAGCAAGAAAGGATCCGTGTGCATATTCCCTTTGATCTTGCTATGAATGTGAAGTTACTAGGGTTACTAGACATATAAGCTTTGCTTTGGTTTCTTCCAAATGACAGACTGGATTTGGAATTTCAAGCCACCACTCCCCCAAAGCCTTTAACCCTTTCTTCCCCGAGTTGCTTTTGTCACAATAGTCTATCACAGCAACAATAGATGGAATTAGACCAGAGTACAATCTTGAGGTAGTTGCAGCTAGCCTGACACTGGGATGGGTCTGTACAGTCCTGTCTGGCATTCATAGTCACTGAGGTAGATACAGTTTATTCCACATGCTGTACTATATTAGACAACTGACTGTCTCTGAAGAACACCTTAGCAATAGAATTTTCCATTAGGAGGTAAATTCTACTTAGTATTATAATGAAAAACCCAAGCCAGATATTAGGGAAAAGCTGAAATATCAGAGAGATAGAGAAACAAACCACACCACTTCTCACCCAGCCAGTTCCTCAGGTCTGCTTTCTCATTCCTCAGTTGAAAAGAAAAGTGCCAAGAAAAGCTGAACTCTCTCTCTCTCTCTCTCTCTCTCTCTCCCTCTCCCTCTCCCTCTCCCTCTCCCTCTCCCTCTCCCTCCTTCTCTCTCTCTCTCTCTCTCTCTCTCTCTCTCTCTCTCTCTCTCTCTCTCTTTCTGTCCCTCCCCCCTAACAGCTATCTCACTTCCTGGTACAACTTTCCTAGAGCTAGGATTAAAGTTGCATGCCACCACTGCCTAGCTCTGTTAGGCCTTGAACTCAAAGAGATCTAGACAGCTCTCTGCCTCCTGAGTGACGGGACTAAATGCATGGGTCACCACTCCTTGGCTCTGTGGTTAGCTCTGTCCTGTGATATTCTAGACTATTTTATTAAATATACAATATATCACCACAAGTTGTTACTAATAATTATTAATATGAAAAATTATTATATATGTATTCTTTCAGGAAGCTACAAGGTAGGTTAAGTAGTTGTTACTTGAGGTTTTGGGAACCTCAAAAATTTACTAACTTTATGTGTGTGTGGAGGGGAGGAAGGCACACCTGTTTGTACACCATATCACATTCCTGTAAGTGCCTACAAAGACCAACTGGGATTCCTCAGGAATTGGAGTTACAAACAATTCAAGGCACGGTATGGGTGCTAAGAACTAAATATGTGTCTACTACAAGACAACTGAGCCATATCTCCAGCTCCAGAACATTCTTTTAGTACAAAGATGCTCAGTCACTCCAACTCAATGGATTTTTAAGGTTGTCTAAAACTGACATTCCATATCAATTTTCTTTTTTCCTGGACTCTGTTGGGAGTTATCAAAATTTCTTAGATTTCAGTATTTTCAAGCTATTATGCTTTGCATAAATCTTTGGCAGGGAGAATATCACTGAATCTTATTTTTTATTGCAAGATGAACAATGTTTTTTTGGTTAAGAAATTAAATCAATTTTAAGCATAACTTTATTTGTATGTTTTCTGCCACTAGAATGCTTGGCCCTCTTTAACTGGAGGGACTCAGAAATCTGTACATTCATGGGCACTTTCTAGTGTTGTCCTTTTGCTTTCTCTCAAAACCTGTGGTAGATTCATGGGCACTACCTAATTTTAGGTTTCTGTACTTTTTATCCTTTCAATAAAAACATTGTAAAATGTTCTCTTCTATGGGGATCTTGTTTATAATTCTACCATAGTTAATTAGAGGTTTTTAGATTTTATTCCTTTTGTGTGTATGTTTTCAGGCTTTACAAATACCTATTTAAACTGTCATCACAGTTCTGAAGTGTGTGTGTGGTAGCTTTTGAGTTGCATAGCCGACTATGATCAGCAGTTGGTAGTCTCCATGTAAGAGAGAAGAAAGAGAAGAAAGAGAAGAATACAGAGCCAGTTCTGTAGGTAAAAACACTTAGACCAAGAACGACAACTTGAGTTGAATCCCCGGGACCCACGTGGAGAACTGACTCCAGAAAGCTGTTCTCTAAAGTACACATATGTTCCATGGAATTTGCCTGTGTGTGTGTGTGTGTGTGTTTGTGCAGACAAATTGAGGAAGTCTGTTCTCTCCTTACACTTCTGGGTCCAGGAGATAGAGTTCAGCTGGAGACTTTTACTGACCGAGCCATCTTACACACTTATTTTTTTTTAATTATATTTGCTTTTTTGGGGGGGGGCGGCTATAGTCTTCACATTCTGACGAGGAGTACAGAAATTAAGAAATTAGTACCTGTGACATAAGATGAAGGCAAAAGAATGATGGTGTAGTTCTTGCCTGTAGAAACATGTTTCCATTTTTCTATCAGGGGGGGGGGGGAATATCCAATGCAGATTTCATGTGAGAATCCTAAGAGTTGTGACAACAGAAATGTTCTATAATGTTTCATTCCAGTGCCTCTAAGAATGGACTATGTTTGAGCATATAGACTATCAGTGTGTTCTATGACCACATGAGCATGTCCTATTTAATCAATGTCCCTAGCCCCATCAACATCCAGGGAAGATTCTGTCTCCTAGCAAAGGAAAACTTGATCTTCCTTACTTCTCCCATCCCTTGGGTATATCTCATTAGCAAATCTGGATACAATTACTGCATGACATAGAAATGAGACAATATTTGGTGAATTTTACATAACTTCCTAACTTTCCTTTTTGGCAGAGCTCAGAACCAGCCACTACAGCTGTCAGGATGATTTATGACGTTCTTCAGTGGGCTGACAGTGAGTGGAGCAAAAAAAAAAAAACTTCATGCAAGAAAAATTCCTTATATTTATTCTACCTAGTTTAATGCCTGATGAACCATGTTATAAGAACAATTCTTAAAATAGCCTTGAGGAGAGCATCTCTATACTTCCCAGGACACACAATCCATCATAGAAACACTCCTGGGGAGTCCAGGGTAGACAGTGGCTCTGCTGTGAGTCTGACTCTATTACAGAAGAGACAGTGATTGGAGCCATGACAATAAAAACAGCAGGCTAATATACATTAAACACTAACTGACTCTTCCACTTACTTCCAATTATTTTATTCTTCCAGTAAACCTTCATCCCAGGTGATACTATTGCCATGTAAATGTGACTGTAAACCTAATGAGAGGCTAAGTCTGGGGAAGACGAGGCAGGCAGGACACCTCCAGAGACACTGGGAGAGGCAAAGATGCAAAACTGCATGTCCTTGGCAAGGTCATCTGTACTTTGTGACTTCTGAAACCATTGATTCTTGGAGGCCCTCATGAACTTTATTTAAACAATGCATATAGTGTTTATCACACATTGACTTGCTTGCATTGTTCCGTAAGACTGTGTGACTTGGGTGTGCCCTTTTTTCTCACCTAGAAGGGTGTGCAACCAAGCCCTAGACATCCTTCCTCCAGTACAACCAACCTTCCCCTCCAGGCCTGTAAACATATGAAAATCTTTTCAGAGAACAACTCACCAGATTGTCAAACAAATGAAGACAATCATTTTCTGTCTGCTTAATTTACTTTTTTATCGAACAGAGCTTCCAGTTTCTGAGAGTAAAATGCTCGTACTGTCTTATTGGGGCTTTGTATTTCCTGGGCTTTGAAGAATCCCTTCTTTGCTTCTGTCGAGATCTGTTCTGTTCTCTGTTTCTTTGCTGGTGTTTCTCTAATGTATCTTAAAAACTGACATGTTCTAGGACTCGCCTATTTTTAACATTCCGTCAAAGGCTTCTTTAATCAAATATCAACAGTTCTTAATTTTGTATTCTGATGAAACATATTGATAAAGTCTAGGAGTCTGTTTTTCACTGTAAATTGTGTACCTTAAGCATGACATGTCAATAACAGAGCTGACTTTTTCTAGTAAACATTCTTCTTTAATTATTTTCCTAGTTGCATTTAAAAAATATTAATTTTTTGAGAGTTTCATCCAAAGTGTAGTGACTTCTCAACTCTTCCCAGATCCAATCCTTCTCCCTACTAACTCAAGTTTGTATCCTTTTATTTTTTTTTTAACCCATCAAGACCAATTTGTTCTATTCTATTGTCCTTAACTATGTGGTCTAGATCAGGTGGAGGATGTGCGGTCAGTGTAAGGGTGTCTGGTTCTGACCTTTGAGTGCATGTGTCCAGTCTTGAGCATCCCCCCCCACACACACATGCACTGTCCACATACATAAGAGAGAGGAATGAGGAAGGAAGGAAGGAAGGAAGGAAGGAAGGAAGGAAGAAAGAAAGAGAGAGAGAGAGAAAGAAAGAGAGAAGAAAAGAACCCTTTGATTGTGCAATTTTCCTGTTAAAAATCCTTGAATGATTTTGTTGCTCAAAAAGCAAATTTCCAGTTCTTTAGAAAGAGCTAAAGCATTTTGATGAGAATTTAGTTTGTCTCTTTATCTGGCTGTCAACATCTCCTATTGCTGTCTTTGAGCTCCCTCAAGCCCGTTGCTGACGTCCAGCTTTTCTTCATGTACATTTAACTTCTATTTCTTGATTTGTTTGCTTTTTCTTCATTCAGAACATCTCTCTTTGTTCTGATGTTCTAGCTACTTCTTCAAAAGTCTCTTCTACCATGACTCCTTTTAGGACAGCCTCTGTGTGGACAGCAGTGTGCAGCAAGAACTATAAAATGACAGCTTGTGAACTCTTAGGTTGCTCTGTAACTAGCTGCTGAAATGGTATATTTAGCCAAAGTTCATTTGCAAACATTAGCTACTAGTAGGTAATGGATTCAATCCAGTTTCTCATTACATGAAGACATCACTCTTTGGAGAAGCCCCAAACATGTGGTGTTAGATGACTTACCAAAGCAGAGTTGTGGATGTTAAAGAGAGCCTACACATAACTTAGGTCATTTATATGAGTCAGAGTTTCAGATGTACAAAATAAACTGGCTGGGATTTATGTTCACAATGCACTCACATTTCTGTTTGAGAATCTACGTTTGATTTAACAACAAACTATGGGGAAAAGTCTAAAGATTACCAAGGACACACAGTGTAGTCCCCACTTGGGAAGCTTTGAAATTATACAATGGGATATCCAATTAATAGGGGTCTTTCATTTCTCCCAAAGGCACCATTTTAAATAAGTTCTTTCTTGCTGATAGTGTAGCTTGTGTGTTTCTCTCTGATGTAATTCATCTAAAGTATGTGTACATGGCCAGTCTCCATAGCTAACCTATACATGGGCGGAACAAGAATCCATAAAGAACAAATCTGAGGTCATTACAAGCTAAAACTGCTGAATCTTCACACTTACGCTGGAACAAGTGTTCTTGTAACGTGAGGTTTCTGGCCGGTCCATGTTCTAGATCTACCCGCTGCTGCTATCTAGACCAGCAACCCTAAAGTCTCAAAGAAACACACAGATGCTTATATCAATTACATGCAGTTTGGCCTATGACTTAGGCACATTGCTAGCTTGCTCTTTCATTTTAATTCAACCCATTTCCATTAATCTGTCCTGCCACATGACCCGTGGCTCACCTGTGTTCCCTTACATGTTGATTCTTGGACAGCTGTAGCTCCTTCTGACTCCACCCTCCTTCTCCTACCTATGACCCAATTCCTCTGCCTACTTCTACGATGCCTGTAATGGGCCAAAACAGTCCTTTATTCACAGCATACAGAAAGACGTTCTGTGGGAATGTGTTTATGTATGCTGTGAATCTCAATCTTTAAATAAAGGAGATGTTTTGGGCCATGGCAGGCACCATAGAAGAAGTAGGAGGAAAAATCAAAGCATAGGTAGGAGAAGCAGGGTGGAGTTAGAGGCAGATGAGCTGAAGCCGCCCAAGGAGCAACATGCAAGGAACACTGGTGAGCCATGGGCCACGTGGCCGACAGATTAATAGAAATGGGTTGATTTAAGATGTAAGAGTTAGCTAGCAATGTGCCTGAGCCATAGGCCAAACAGCATGAAGTTAATAGAAGCATCTGAGTCGTTTTGGGGGGCCTGGGCAGCTGGGTGGCTAAGAGTGCTTGGGCGGCAGGTCTGTGGGTCTCGGCCGCCCGGGACCCGAGAACACATTACAACAATATTCTTTAATAAAGTGTCAAAAAGACTCTAATAAAACAAACAGACTGCCAGCCCACTCATTAATATTTGTGCTTTATGAACAATGAAACACAGGAATCGCTTCTTTATATTCCATAATTCCAGAAGAAAAGGGACAATGTTATAAGAAGTTGCTGTATAGAATAATGTGATGTAACACCATGCTCATTGGTGTACAATACAAATACAGCTGCTTTTGATTTTGTTGTTTGCTTGTTTAATATTATGTTTATCATTTACAAAAGCACAAAATTTAAAATTTAGAACATGAAATTAGTAACTTCAGTATACATCATTCAATGGCTACCGCTATTTGGCTTCAAACATTTTTAGTACCCCCAAAAGACATCTTGTGGATTGTAAATTTGTGCTGCTCCAGTTCATGTTGAAGAAATGAGACCTTCAGTATGATGGTACTGGAGGGTGATATTTTAGGAGGTAACCATGGTTAAATAAGATCATAGACACAAGGTTCCAAATCTAATATAAATTTATAACCTTATAAGAAAACAGAGTGATCTTTATTTGTAAACACAGAGTCCAAGAAAAAGTCATGAGAACACATGGCAAGAAGGGGCCATCTGACTTAGGGTTTCTATTGCTGTGGAGAGACACCATGGCCACTTATAAAGGAAAACATTTCATTGGAGCTGGCTTACAGTTCAGAGGTTCATCATGGTGAGACATGGTGGTGTGCAGGCAGGCATGGTGCCGGATAGGTAGCTGAGAGTTCTACATTTCATCAAAGCAGAAAGAGCTAGTCTAGATACTGGGCCTGTCTTGATTATATATGAGACACCTCCCCCAAAAGCCCACTCTCACAATGACACACTTCCTCCAACAAGGCCACACCTACTCTAACAAGGCCACACCTCCTAATAGTGCCATTCCCTATAAGTTCATGGGGACAAATTACATTCATACTACTACACCATCTGTAATGCAGAAAGAAAGCAATCATAGGAAAACAGGTAGAACCTTGATCTTGGATTGCTCTGCCCCCACACTGTGAGAATAAATTGTTGCTTCAGCCATCCAAGTTACTGTATGCTGATAGAGGAAGCTGAACACTAACGCAAAACCTCTCATTCTCTCTTCTCTTCACATATAAACTGGAAAGAAATGGAAACACACACACGTATATATGTACACACATATATATGGACATATATTATATATATATATTATGTGTGTCCATCTTTTATATACATTTATTTATCCATATGTATTATACACACACACATTTTGGTAGATCTTTCTTTTCTGAACATTTCATATAAATGGAGTTTTAAAACAAATATGAGCTTCATTTATTTAGCATAGTATTTCCAAGATCTATCCTTAGAATAGGTGTATCAGTCTTTCATCACTTTCTGTTGATCTATGATATCACTTGAAAGGGATATGTAACATGGATCTCTTCCCCAGAAGATGAGGACTTAGGTAATTTTTATTTGAGGGTTATTATGAATTATACTTCTGTAGACAGTTTTCAACACTCTTAGACATTTATCCACCAGCCTTGGAATTTCTCTCCAGTAATTGTGTGAATTATTTTAAGGGGCCATCATACTACATTTCAAAGTAGCTGTATCATTTTATATTCCCACCAAGATAATCTTCCTGTTTCTCCATTCGTATGAACTCTTGCTATTATTTGGGTTTTTTTTTTTCCTGTAGGGTTTTTAGTAGTAAAAAATGCTGATTGATTATAATTTGCATGTTTCTAATGAATAACGATGGTGACACCATTGCATTGGGCTATTGTCCATTTGTACATAATTTTTGGAACAACGTCCACTCATCATTTATTGTTCTTTCAAGATGATGTCATACTAAGCTGCCAACCAAGTGTCAAACTCCTAGGCTCATGTGATTTCCCTCCTCAGCCTCCATGGTAGCTGGGAGTGAATGTGTGCACCACCACATTAAAAAAAAAATATTGTTGTGTGGTATTCTTTATACAAGCTTCTCACGAGTCCTGGTAAGTTCTACAACATGCAAATATTCTTTTCTATTCTGTAGGATAAATTTTCATTGTCTTGCTAGTGTTTCTTTAAGTGCAAGATCTTAAAAATTTGAATAGCTTATTTATTTTTTCTTTTGCCATTATTTAATCCAAAATCAAAAAGGATTTTCCTGAATTCTAAGAATGTTCTAGATTTCACACTTCTATTTAGGTCAAAGATTCATTTTGAACATTTTTTTTCTATAGAGTAGCAGGTAAAATTAAGAGGGTCTGATCAGAAATGCTCTTTGCTGGTTCCCACCAGCAAAGTATGCTATAAAAATCTGTACATTTTCTGGGATTCCCAGAACAAATATCAAATATCAGCCAGGCTGATTATTTATTGAGTAGAGTTCTGTTCAAGATGTCAGGAGTCTAATGTTTTCAGTGCAACCAGGAGGAGCTTGTACCAATTTGAAGAACTTTTATCAAGTTTCAAAAGTGCTTTAAAACTCTGCTGAACAGGTGGCTTGAAAGTACCGTCATGGATCTTTTTCCAAAATATCTTGAGCTGTTCTGAAAGAGTTGTTTATTCTTGTGTGTAGTTTCGGAAGTTTTATTCCATATGAATTTGTTCAATTTGTGCAGAAGTCTTCAATGCTTTCTAAATTGCATTACTGATAACAAAGAAACACTCTGAGTTTCTTCTAAAGTTGCTTTAAAACACAACACTCTCGTGGTGACAGCTGAAACCCTTCCACTTCAGTCTAAGAATTTGTAGATCAAAATGAGTCTAGAGAGAAAAAAAAATCTTTTATATTTTGAGGAGAAACTTTTTTTTTTTCTTTCTGAGACTTTTCCTTGAAGGTAAGTTTGTTTTAATAGTTATGGCTTAGGACTAAATCAGACTCTTGGTGCACACAACGATGTTTTTATTTGCACTTTCCATTGATAGTATAAATTGAAAAGTATCCCAGATCTGGTTACTTTCCAAAGCTACCATGAAGGAGAGACCACTAAGATCAGCACCCATATCCATTCACAGGACATTTATTAGGACCACTATTCTCCCTCCAAGAAGACCATTGATTGAAATAATTTTTGCAAAACTCAGGGGAACATTGTAGATCTTTAATAAGGTAGAATTTCTACTTACTGTACACATTTTGAAGGCATGGAAATAAGGAATTTAAGATTATTTTCATTTGTCATCACTTTAGAAAATCAGCAGCAGGGAAGGATAGCTATGAATGGAAGAGAATTGGCAAATGCCACATCACCGAGCACATTACCTAACAATTATGTAAGTGGTGATGTGCTTCCAGAATTAATAAGCAAATGGGAATCAATAAGAACACAGGTGAGGGCTTTTTCTTCTAACTGGAACAGAAGGCTAGGTTTTATGGGGCAATAGATCATTCTATTTGCATCCCAGTTAATATTGTTGTCTCCACCAATTCTAATGAGCATTTTTAAAATTTATGTGTTTAATGTATTTCTTATGAATGCTGAATATGTAACATAAGCAGCAATCTACACAGGGCTAGATACTTGAGCGAAACTAGTTTTTGGACTGAGCTTGTTCACTAATTATTTGTCTGGTTATTATTTTATAGTTTTAAAAGGTCTGAAAATTGTGCGGTTTCTTAATATTTGTGAAAGCATAGAAAATTGACTTAACAATGAACTATGGGGAAATTGTGAGATTGTACAGGACCACCGAGACCACTTACTTTATTGTTATAAATGAAAAGGCAATGTAATTTAGATACAAATAGATGGTAAGACTACCAACAAGTATTATCTGGAGTTTATCAATGGAAACAGGAATGAATAATAGCGAATTTGAATGAATTATGAATTTTTTTTTTTTTTTTTTTTTTTTTTTAGGGACAGAATGTCACAGCTCAGTGCTATGCATGTATAAAGGTCCGAGTTCAAATTCCCAGCACTCATATAAAAGGCCTTCTGTAGCAGTGTGTACCTGTAATCTTAGAGTTGTGTGAGGCTGAAATAGGAGAGCCCATGGGGCTGGCTGGCCACTAACTCAGCTACAGGTTTAGGGAAATAATCTCTAAGGGACAAAGTGAAGATTGGTAGAGCAAGATACTAAACATCCTCTGATATCTGGTGCACACACATGCACACAAACATGAACACACAGTGATTCACTCAACACATAAACACACATAAACATACACATACAGTGATTTTCTCATTATTGCTTTGATTTGTTTAGTATAGGAGGAAATCAAAATATTTATCTCTAAATTTTATCACAGTAAGATTTCTTCTTTTAACTCTGTCTTCAGCGGTACTCTATGAGGGATCCCAAAAAGGTGATGTAATCTCTACTGGAATGGACTTTGTTGTGAAGACAAAAATAAATAAATAAATAAATAAATAAATAAATAAATAAATAAATAAATAAATAAATACATACATACATACATACATACATACATACATACATACATAGAATCAATTTATCTATAATTCTCTCAGAGTAAAAAGCAATAAACTATTTCCCAGCATGACATTGTTAGGAAATAACAGCTTCCAAGTATTATCTACTTGCCCCAAAGGTCTGTAACATTAGATGTTCTCTCATGCCTCGATCACATTAGGCAGAGTTTCCAACATACTTTACCCCAGAGTGTTTGGAATCCCTTATTCGTGCATTTCTAAGGATCCCCAAAGAATGCTTTCAAGATTCCAGTTTTACTGGATTGTTTTATTTTCTTATTAAATGAATACTTCTGTGTATTTTGGCCTAGGGTATACCCTTTAACACTCCCATTGAATCCACAATACCAATATGTACCCCAAATCTGAGTTACCTGAGTCCTCAAATCATAGCAGATAAGAGTCCCACAGAGCAGTAGAAGCTGTATTCAGATGTTTCTATGTGGGTGGTATGTGTGTTGGGGGAAGAAATGCATCCATACCCATTATCTAATGTCCACTAGAAACTGAATGTATAGAAAACACTAATACTTGTCTACCAGGAATAAAGTTAATATATGGTAAATAAACTTTCTAAAAAATTAAGATTTATCAAGATACAATTTTACCTACTGAAGAAAACAGCCATTGTTTATGTAGTATACACAGAGAAGACCTTTCAGTTCATTTTTGGTAACTCCAAAGCTCTATGAAATGATCTTCTCTGAGCCAAAAAACAACCTTCCTAAAGATAATTTAAACTTTCTCTGTCTGGGAAACCCATTACCTTATACAAGAGCCCTGTCTCTGTCTTTCTTGCAGTTACTCTTCAAATGTTGTTAGGGTTTGGTCTCATCCAAAACACCCCCCCCCCCCCGAGTGGTGGGACAGGTCTGGAGGAGGTAAGAAAACGGTTGGCAGGAGAGCACCATTCACCCTTTCCCATGCCACTGAGAAGTCACAAGGGTAGAAAATCAGCACTTTGTTGTCATACAGTTTTCAAGACTTGTCTATAATTTGCTCTATAGCAGAAGATGCGTCTGGACTTCGGAGTCTCCCAAGTGCAAGGAGACAGGGACAGACCACAATAATTGATTTGTGTGGTCCTGGGGAGTGAATCCAGAACCATATGCATGCTGTGTATAAGTACTCTGCCAACTGATCTATACCCCTAGCCTCAGATACTTGCTTTTTTTTTTAAAAAAAAAAAAAGTACATTTTTTTTAAGTG
Source organism: Phyllotis vaccarum (assembly GCA_033318265.1). Lineage (NCBI taxonomy): Eukaryota > Metazoa > Chordata > Mammalia > Rodentia > Cricetidae > Phyllotis > Phyllotis vaccarum. The sequence goes on from JARWLC010000009.1 coordinate 19,999,537, forward strand.
CTAGAATAATACAGAATAGCTATACTTGTCTCTTCCCAACCATTGCACCGAATTTCAAATGTGTGAAACAGATCAAACTTTCATCTTTGTGCTTCAGTTTCTGGAGTCAGAATGAAACCATGTGAGGCTTAATTGTGCGGATATCACCCTGTGAGTGAGTGAGAGGTGATGAGGGAGTAAGGAGATGAAGAAGGTCACAGAATAACTGTGTCAGAAAAACATTGTCATCATGCACCCAAGGACACCTTACTGTACTGACACCAACAGTTGCAATCAGCATCACTATTAGTATCCTGCTCAGCAGCAGCAGCAGCAGAATTTCCAGTATCCATTTATGTAGTTCTTACTATGTGCAGTCTTTCTGTGGGCTGTAGACCATAATGTACAGCATTCTGCCTGCAAGAACGAGCCACATTCTTCCAGTTTTGTCTTTGACGACTAAGAATCAGGCATATCCTTGCCTCTTGCATCAGACTACCACCTTATGGCTTGCTTTGGTATGCCTGTCAGCTACTGGAGTTCATGGGATCTCACAGCTGGAACGGACCTTAGTAATTATCAAACCTATTTTACTGATAAAGGCATGAAGATCCAAACAAGTTGTGACTTACTCTAAACCAGAGAACACATTTAGAAATGGGGGTCTAGAGACTAGATCTGGGGATTGCCTATGTATTAGCCCAGCAGATTCCAAAGCCTTCCCCTGTCTTCCTGAGAAATTTCCTGGAATATTGAAAAGCATCGTGGAATAACAGCAATACTGCAGGAGAATGATGATCTTATGAAAGCAATCATCACCAAGAGAAAAATCTGAGATTTTGATAGTTTACATAGAAAATTAGTTTTCCGGTTAATTTTCCTGGTTAATTTGGAGCTTTGAGTGTTAGCATTAGGTGATACATTTAACTATTAGGTAGTGTCTGCTTTCAAGACTGGCGACCATATTTAGAAGACAGCATGATCCTTCCCAGAGCTTCATGGAAGAGCCCTTAAAAGACAGTCTTCAAATGCTATAATAGGACCTGGTAATTTGCTTATGTACTTCTGGTTTTCTTCTCATTAGAGAATACCAAATCTGAGTTTTGTTTCAGAACCCTCAGTTTTGGTACTGATGTGCAGGCCCTGGGCTAACAGAAGAGCTTTAGATCTTTAAGAGCAAAAAATATTTCCAAATTTAGGAGAAAGCACATAGACTAAGTTGTTCAGCCTCCTCTGGATTTAATATCTCCACCACTAAATGGTAGCAATAGTACTCTATCCAGGTGACAACTGGGATGAGCCCTTCTGAATGCTGGAACATACAGGCTCACATTAAATAGTAGCTAATTTTAAACCTACCAAAGTAACACTTGCTGTACACCAGAAGCTTCTGGTATATGGTTTCACTTAATCCTGACAGTTCCACTGCTGAGAAATTTAAGCTGCGGGAATTTGGGCCATTTGCCCAGTACCTCTCGTGGGACCAGGTAGTAAAGGAGCTGGACTTAACTAAGTGGGCTTGGCCTAACTCTCCTATCTCAGGCAATTGAGTTACTTTTGCAAACTCTGAACTAACTAAGGGGTTGATTTTGGGAAGAACAGCTGTGAAAGTCTGAAGGACCTCAGTTTTGCAAAGCACAGTATCCTTCATTTCCCATTCCACTGTCCCTCCAAAATGAAACACTTGGGACATCTTTTTCATCCAATGTACATCAGTTATTTCATATGACTCCTTATATCTGAGCAGACTGTAAGCGACTCCTTCCAAGCTCAAAGCATACACTCTGAGAATAGTACTAAATGCAATTCTATCGATTATGGGGACAAGAGTAGTCTTCCTGCTAACACCCTTCTCTTTTACCTTCCTGGATGCTTGCTGGTTGTCAGCATGATTGTCTTTTGCACAAGGCAGCCAAGCACAGACAGGATAGCAAGATAATCAATACAAGAGAGAGCAGGTGATTACCAAGGGCACAGAAGGCAAAGGTTATCTCTATTCTTTAACTTCTGTTTAGCTTTTGCGGAGCCTGAGCCAGGAATAGTGACTATGAAGCAATCTACTGCAAATCATTCAGTTAGCCCTACCAGTTACCACATTGTATTATAATACATTTAAAGAGGCACTTACTCCCTTTTGTAAAAGTCATTCATTCAAGTCTAACAAGCTGTTTCCTCTTTGCAATTAAAATATTACTTTTCTGAACATTATATTGATTATATATACAAAAGCAGCAAATTAATAAAAGCCTCTGACACACACACACAAGATTATACTTTTGGTGGCAGTGCATACAATATATTACAGATATTCTTCCTATATATGTATTTTATTTTAATCTTGTATGTGTGTGTTTGTGTGTGTGTATGTGTGTATGTGTGTGTGTGTGAGAGAGAGAGAGAGAGAGAAAGACAGAGACAGAGAGAAACAGAGACAGAGAGAGAGAGGGAAGGAGGGATTTGTGTATGTGCATATGAGTGAAGGAACCCAAGGGGACCAGAAGCCTTAGGTCACTTTAAGGTGGAGTTAAGGCCATTAATTGTGAGCTACCCACTTTGTGTGCTAGGAACCCAGCTCAAGTCTTTCACAAAGTCAGTAAGTGTTCTTAATTGTTCAGACATTTTTTTCATCCCCATGAATGTTTAATAATCAAAAAGATTATCAAATAATCAAAAACTTGGAGTAAATTTTGTCCGTAGCAGAATATGATTTTCCTCAGAAACTTTTTGCACCAATTACAACTAGAACCAGGTGGTAGCTGCTGTAGAGTGCTCAGCCATAAGAAACAAAATGGCCTATTAGCTTTCAGGCTAAATTGATATGTTTAAATATTGTCTTAAACAGTGGAGTGTCATTAGGGGTCCTCACAAAAGGTATTATTTCCCCTGTGCCGGTGGTTGTCCCTGCTCAAATGGTAAGTGTCCTTAAGAGCCTCAGTCACAATTATTTGACTAGCAAAAATCTTCAGCTTGATTATGCTTTGAAAATGATATGAGAAGCTAGATTTTATTTTATGCCTTTTTTCATTTCATATTCAAATGTTTGCCTAAGGTTGTCAGTCTATTTCATACCTTCATTAGGAAACCTAAGACAACTGTACCTGGCATGAAGAATTGTGCTTTCTGGAAGACAGAGTTGGTTTTTGCTTTGTGGCATGATTTTTAAAGTTAATGATACTCCTGTGAAAATGACCTTATGAATTCATGGCTACTAGAGCACTTGGTTCTGAATAAGTTTGGACTGAGAAGATGTTGGAGGTCTGAGTCTAGAATTCAAGGAATAAAGGTGCCTTTGAGAGGTAATGACATCTGTAATTCTGCTCATCTAAAGTCTACCTTTACCTTCTAGTGGCATCTCTGGCTTCCCTTAGAGACTTCCCATTGCCCATTGCCCACAGTCCTGGTAAATCTGTCATTCAAAATATCTTGCTTATCTCAGGTCTCCAATAAACAAAAGACATCAGTTTTAAAATCTGCATATTGAAAAGACGAGAATTTTTAAAAAAGGAAAAAACTAAAACAAGTTCATTCAGCAGACTCTAGGACCATGCTTAACTGCTGTGGGACTATGCTTTTGTACACTGTAAATATTTGTCACTGTAAATGTTAGTTTAATAGAATGCTGATGAGTCAGAAGCTAGGCAGACAGGAAGTATGGGGGGGGGGGCGACACGACCAGACAAGGAGAATTCTGGGAAGAAGAAGAGCAGAATCGTTACCACAGAGAAGGCAAGATGAGAATGCTGCCCTGGGAAAAGTTACCTGCCATGTGACTAAACATAAATTAATAATTGTTAATGTACAATATAAGAGTAAGCAAGTAATAAATCTGAGCCATAGACCAAACCGCTTGTAATTAGTGTAAGTCTTTGTGTGAATATTTGGGACTAGATGGCTCAGGACCGGTTGGGCAGGACAAAGAATCTTCTGACTACACTTATCTTTACAAAGCTTTTATTTCTCTATAAATCATTTTGATTTTTCATCTTATATCTTAGGTCTCCAGTAAGTTCCCTTTGTTTAAAAGTAGCCACATTGATTTTCTGTTGCTAACAATGGTGACTTTTCACCAGCACAGATTTGTTTAAGGAGTTGTGAATAATCTAGATTCTGCTAAACCAAGAAAACCATCTTTCCTTAAAACACACACACACACACACATACACACACACACACACACACACACACACACACACACACACACACACACACACATACACACAAACAATGTGAATAAAAATGGAAACTATAGATAACCTTCAAAGTTGGCAGCTACACATGGACTGGCCTGGTTTTATTAAAGGTAAGATAAAGGACATAAATAAATACTAGCATAAATTGATTCCTAAGAGAAAGGTAAATACAAACACAAAAGGGGAAATAACACAGAAACACAGATACACACCTGCTCAAGTAAGCTTAAGGAAACCGCAATTCATATTCTTCTGAATTTCCTCAGTTTGCTGTGTGAAAAACAGGAAAGGTCTCGGCACTAATAGGCATCCCTCCACACAAAGCACCTGTGTAGCAGAGGACTGAAGCTTTGTTTGAGCTTGCCAGGCTCAACTTTAGAAGAAAATGATCACAATCATAGCAACTATTTATGGCTCAGTGTCATGAGCATGCAGGAGCCTTTGGAAGCCAGAAGAGGGCATTGGACCCCTCAATTACAGGAAGTTGTAATCTGCCATGTGGATAGGGGGACCCAAATGCAAATTCTTTGCAAGAGCGGTAACCACTCTTAATTGCTGAGCCATCTTTCCAGCTCTGACTTTATGCTCTCAACAGAAACTTCTATAACCAAGGGCAAATTCATGAATATACTACACAGTGAATGTCCCAAGTCCAGGCTGGAGAAGCCTAGGACTTCTCCTAGCTCTCTTTCCTGGCCACCTTCTGGACTCTGGCTTTCTACTTTGATTTATTTATTTGTTTTCAGACCTTATCTTCACTCATTTGCTGAGTCTGTTCATACAGGTGTTGGTTTCTTGTATTCATCTCTACAGAGAACGTTAAGGGGTCCTAAATGGTGTTAGTTAGTTTTTTTCCCAGCAAACCTTTAGCCAGTTTTGTAACACCTAAGATTATATTCTAAGATCTAGAAACTTCTATCTGTAAATTATAGATGAGCAAAAAATAGTATGTAGGATAACCGATTTAATCCATTTCTGAACATGACAAATTGTGTGCTCAGTCTGACTGCCTTGGTTTATTTGGGATACTGTGACAAAATATCTTAGACTGGGTCACTGATGAGCAACACATAGTTTTGGAGGCTCTTTTGGGTATGATCAAGGTGAGGTCACATTTAATATCTAATAGTTTGGTGGTTTTTTTTGTTTGTTTGTTTTTTTGAAGATGGTACCTCACTCCTACATCCTCACATGGCAGAGAAACAACTGCAGAACCAGCCCTTCCATAAGAGCGCTAATGCAACAAGGGGCCAGTACTGATTATTGTTGGCTTTAATGTCAACTTTCCAGAAACTAGAATCATATGAGTAGATAGTCTTGGCTAAAGAAGTGTTCTTATTGCCTTGATTGATGTCTGAAGTCCCTTCCCAATAGTGGGCAGTACCTTCTGCAAGAGTCTAGATTTTAAAGGGTATGGTAGAAAGAAGGGCATCTTGCTAGGGCCTCCCGTTGAGTTTAATTGTTCTGATGCTATTTCTGGTCCCTTCACTGATATCAGAGCCAGTGTTTCCGGTTGTAATTTCAGAATAGGGACTAGAAGCCCTCCAGGAACCTTTTGAACTTCCAGGGCCAAGGTGGTCAGCTGAGGCACTCAACCTTGTGAACTGAAAGACTACTTGTCACCCTCCTATTCCTCAGTGAAAGACAGTCAACGTAGGCCAATTCCAACTGATGAGGCACTCTGCTTCAACGACCAAGTAAATGCTAGGTTCTCAACTTTCAGGTGTAAGTCTGATATCCTGGCTATTTTGAAGCTGACTTGATAAATTCTTCTATACATTCATGCATATATACATACATACATACATACATACATACATACATACATATTCATTCTATTGGTTCTGTTTCACTGGAGAATGCTGACTAGTATAATGTTTTATCTCCCCAATGCACCACATCTTGATACAATTACATTTGGTTTGGATTTCAACATACATTCAAAGCCTAAGACAATATCATTGACAAGACACAGTGTCAACATCCTCTAATTTTAAACAGCAGACTTCATATTAGGTCTATGAATCTGTTCATTACAAAAACCAAGGGGGGAAAACGGCTCAGTAAGTGTAACAAGCATAAACAAGGCACACAGATAGAAGAAGAGGCATCCGTTAGTAGCACTTCTATGGAAAAGCAACAGTAGAAACACACCGGTCAAAAACTTCTGTAGATTAATTCAAAACATTTTGTACAAGGAAAAGAGAATGTTAAAGAAGCAGAAGTCAGCACGTCACTACCAAGCAGTCTTCCTAACGTGATTTGTTTAGATGGGTGAATTGGCATGGTCAGCTAATGCTATCAGGAGGAAGACGTTTATATAATGTTAAATATGAGTTCTGTCTGCCACCTTAAATTATTTTGCAATAATAAATTATCTACACTTTTTTATATCTGACAAGGACAGTTCAATACTTCCCAGGCTCCATGTTCATAACATCTTAGCTGTAGCTTGTCACTGTATGTCTTCCCTGTGGGACAAAGACAGCAGAAGCAGTCTCCGTCTGGGTTGTTGGCATGGAGCTGGGAATAAGGGACAATCATCTGAAAGTTCTTCAAACTTTCTTCAAAAGTGGGTGACAGTTCCACTCACAGTCTGTTTACCTTCACCAAGTCATGTGGCAAAGCCTAATGTCACTCGAGAAAGTCAATGGATATCATCGACCCCAGGAACACTCTGCTTTACCTCCCTCATCAAATAGCTCCTAAGAAGGGCAGGTACCAAGAGTCTTCACAGACCCTGTTACTCTGGAATTAGAAGTTGTACAATTTCCAGGCCAGAATCCTCACAGCACCTTCAGCCTTCAGATCTTTCCCAAATAACTGCCAGTCCTTCAGTGCTTACAAAATGACAGACATGCTCACATGTGTGTTAGTGTTTAGAGTTGATAATGCAAGCACAGCATTCCACCACAGCCCTGGTGGCTGAGCTGCGGAATTATTTATGGCTTTCCCATTTATGGCATGCTGCTCAGTTTCCCATGAGTTGCTAGGAAAAAATCCTGATAGCTACTATGAGCCATTGAAACCTATGAGACTTCATTTATTATGGCATAATATACACATTACCTCACTTGTGTTAGACCATATGGAGAGCTCTCTGTTGAATTTGGCATAGTTACTGGGGTGAAACGGGAACGGATTCTGCTCCTAGTCCCCCTCAATTACGCTGTATATTGCATCAGGCAGCCAACTTCAACTGATCATCTGGGCATTGCAGTCAGGTCCTCAGGACAGCACCGCCTTCACCTATGCCAATGAAAAATAATAAATGTGATTTCAGAGGGGGTGTGAGCAGCTGGGAACAGCATCATTGCCAGCTAGATCAACTGGACTGCCTAAACACATAAAGCTTGTGAGTAGGAGGTAACGGGGGAGTAGAGCAGAGCTCTCCTTTGTCAGGCTTTGTAGGGTAAGATTGGAAAGGAAAATACACACACACACACACACACACACACACACACACACACACACACACACACCCCACACACACACAAACAACTCAAGAGAACATAAGAAGCAGAACTGGTTCTCAGTCCCATTGAGCAATGGCTACCATGCCTTATCTGGAAAAAGGCATAGCTTGAAGATGACATAGAATGCAATTGGCCATAAAAATCCCCTTAGTATAAGGTTGAAAGTGAGAAAATACAAATATTTATATGAGCTTCAATTTGTTGTTGTTGTGATTCTAGGGACTGATTTGTATGATCCACTTTGGTTTTGGCTTATTCTGATATATATCTTAGACCCTTTTGATGGGGGAGCTCATCATACTTGTATGGGAACAGAGAACACTAAGCCTTCAGGACCTAATTAGTCATTTTATTCTGATAATGAATTCATTACAATATTAGCAACTATAATAGAATTCAGAAAACGTATATGATAGCCCAAGAAAATAATTCTACCAGTTCTATGTGTTCTCACTGACACTAAAGTTTTAAGAATTGTATAATTGTTTTTATTGCCAACCCATCCGTCTATGGTGGTTGTGAGCCTATCTCTGTTTCTCTGGCCCTTACATAACACCACACATACACACACACACACACACACACACACACACACACACACACACACACACACACACTGACCTAAAAGGAAAGCTCAGTGAAGACTAAGAGAAGTAAATACATTTTGAACAGTGTTTATCACCATAATCCTGCCTTCATTATCCCCACACCTTGGCATTTGGAAATGGAGCATCAGGTCCTTAAGGGGCTCCCACTGAATGATATTATCACTGGCAGTGAACTGTGGGTGAAGCAGACCTTCTCTTCCAAAGGACAAGCTCTAACTTTGATAATGGTTGACTGTTTGAAATAAAGTCCAAAAATTGATACCCACCCCACCCCACCCCTTTAAAAAAAATGTCTAATTAGTGTTCCTCTATTGGAGAGGAAGCTGAGCATGAGGCTCCATCACTGCCAAATGAAATTAAGGCCCAATTATTGATAAATGAAGAGTGGTTTGTGCTGGAGCCTGGCCTGGAGTCGCGGAAATACATCTGTCATTTGGCCTGCACAGGAGTCATTCATGTGTGACATAGCATCCTGTGCATTTATCATGCATCTGTAGATTTTTGTTTTAATTCAGTTAACTGTCTAACTAGATTCAGTGCTGGATGCCTCAAATAGAGTCAGGATTTGGACTGACAGATGCAATTCTAGTTTGGAATGATGTGTGACAGGGCTAGCTATCTTGCATATTAATTATTATTGAAACCATTATAGACAACGTTTTTACACTAATGGTCAATTCTCTTATCTGTGCTGTGGCTTCTACGGATAACAATTGTCCAGTTGCTCCCGGGCAGGTAGGATCAATGGACCATTGTTGTTAAGTGCACTTGGAATGGAAGTGTTTAAACGGCAAGAATGAGAATGGCCCTGTCTTACCATTATGCAAATGGCAAATCCTATAAAGGAGAGACGCTTTTCGTAAATCTTAACTAGGTAAAAGAATTTATTAAGTCTATTGTCAAACACAAATTGAAAACAAACATTTGTTAAGTTGATAAAGAAAAAAAAAAAAGTAAAGAAAAGAGATGTCTGCAGGACCATTCCCATCCAAGCTTGGCACACAATGCCTAGTTTAGGAGCATGCAGAGACTTAATTTAAAGTTGCTGTCATTTTATCGCTAGGTTGTATAAATGTTTAAAATTATTGTCACCTTCAGAAAGAATCCATTAACACTTTTATTTTGGTCCAAAGTTCTGAGAAAGTGTCCTGTCTGCAGGGCTTTAATGAGATCACTTTAGAGGGCAATGCTCCTGCCTCAGCCTCCACAGCCTCCATGGTTCTGCTTTGTTATTTACACATTTGTATTTTCTCCAGCTCATGCAGCCCTAACCCTAACCTCTTTCCATTTTAATCATCCAGGAACACCATAAAGATGAGCAAAAAAAAAAAAAAAGAAAAAGGAAATGAAAACCCATTCCAATTTCAAAGGATTGACCAAAGGAGGCATTTCTGAAGGTGCAGAGCGTCTTGCCATCACTCACAGGCTTCCTGTGACATGAATAGCATGCACACTGTGCCTATCTGCTGCAGCCTAATATATACAAGTTTCCTTCTTTCAGAGTTTGTAAAATCTCCAAGGACATTAATAAAATAGATACTGAATGGTAGCACAATGGAATGTATTGTATCGAATAAAATGGAAAATTACTGGTGGAGTTAAAATTACAAGGATGGATTTCCATTTTTTCAAATGACTGCTCTTCTTAAGGGACATTTCACTTTGGTAGCCCAGGTCTAATGGACACTTTGCCTCCCCTAAACAATTAAAACTGTTCATGTTAGGAGGAACATCTTTTTTTTTTTTTTTTTTTTTTTTTTTTTTTTTTTTTTTTTTTTTTTTTTTTTTTTTTTTAATTTCCCTGTATTTAAGAATGAGGCATTTTACAGGGAACCTGGCTCCAGTTTAATAGTTCACTGGCTTGATTATGATATCAGGTTACAAGATTTTAGTAGTTAAAAATCGCTTTGAATAAAAGCAAATTAGAAAGCAATGATATATCTTCACATAAATATATCTTAAAATATTAATAGTTAAACCATGCAGGGAATATAAGTAAATTTCGACTTTACGTTTTGGGAGCTATTATAGCTTTTCATGTGATTAGTTCTTCTAATTTATAATGTTTGCTTCACTGCTTTCTTTTTTTCAATAGTATTTTTTTATGAGACTCCAAAAACTTAATTATGGCTTATGCAAATATTATTTGAGGAAAAATAGGGTAATATTAAATCTTCAAAAGCATTGTTAGGTTAAATGCTGAGAAAATCACTGTAGGTGTTAAATGGCAATCAGGAAAAAATGGAATGGACGTAGGGATACCTATTAAGAGTTTTCTTATTCTTTCCTAAAACCACTTAGTTGGATCAGTTTTCCCCAACTTTAATCAAAGGTGAACGTTTTAGAACATTAAAGAAAGAGGGGAAAATGTTTGCTTCGGAATTGAGCTCAATTCAAAAAGCAAGCTAAGCGGTAGGGAGGGTGGGGTGGGCCCTACAATCATGAGGCCCTGGCTTTGGATACCCAGAACATGTACCAGGTCAGATGTAGTACCATGAGCCTTGCTAACCCTGGAAGCTTAAGGATGGTGAATCTGAGTGGGGAACAAGCATCTTCAGTAAGATGGAACATTAGAGTTAACACTGAGGCTGTCCTATGAACTGCACACACTCGCTGTGGTAAGCATATGCTTGCGTTCCCACATATAAAAACACTTACATACACAAGAAGTCCAGACAGAGAAAGAGAGAGATAGACAGAAAGAGACAGAGACAGGGAGGGGGGAATCTTGAAACAAACCTTTGTCAGCTTTATGCCCAAAGTGGAAACGGATGCATGACAGACTTCAGCCACTTTTGTCATAGGCATAGTGCAAAGCCTGTTCTAGCTTTTTAAATCCAGTCACTCTTATCTTTCTATATTGTCTGGAATCTCTGGTATTGTACAGAAAGAAAAAAAAAATTAGAGGAAGGTGTTCTTAACAATGAGTATTATTTGCTAAGGACACAAAAATGGAAGCCAGTGTAGGAATTTCCACCTGCTGAGTACTGTGCTTGAAGGGAGCTTAGTGTCACAAAACAAAGCTGCTTAAATGACAAAACGAAGAGTCAAATTTTGTCTGAGGCCCATAGGAGTTAAATTTCAGGAAGAAGGGAATCAGTGGCTATGAAAGACACAGGCAGGAGAAGAGTGACTGTCCAGACCCAGCCATCCAACTCTTGGTCACCGCTAGAATATGGGCATTGGCTGGCCTCATGAAGAGTGATAAAAGAAAGTATGGACAAGGGAAACTCTTTTCTTCTTAAATTTAGTGTCTTGGGCCCTGGGAATTCAACAAATTTTAAAAAGGAAGGCTAATTAAGAAGAAGGATATGTGATTTTTATTAATGATTACATACATTCATGGAAGTTCACAGGCATAACATGAAATTTGAAGTGGTTTAATTTGGGGACTTACATGTCATTCTAATAAGTCAATGACTATGGTGCTTCACGGGACCGTAAGTCATAGGAACACTAGCAGTAAATACCCAAGTGAGCTAAGGAAGGGTAGGGTTACTTCAGTAGGGTTACTATTTGAGCAAACTCATCTGGATGTTGGCTTCCATCTTCATTGTGGGGGATGAGCTAATCTTTTTCTGGTAGTTTCCTCCTAGAAAGCCGAGCCATATTTCTCAAAGAAAATAGATGCCCCTTTTTATGACAGGAAGGATGATAGATATTTTTTCCTCAGTTTGATCATTTTCAATTTAATTGACTAAAGCTCAAAATAATACTTACTCCAAAGTTGCATATTCGAGGATGACATACTCTGATCTCCCTCCAAAAGTAATGTTTTGGAAAGGATTAAGACAGAATTTCTCTGTGTAAGCATCATGGTTATCCTAGAACTCACTCTGTTGATCAGGCTGGCCTCCAACTCACAGAGATCTGCCAGTCTCTGCCTCTCAAGTGCTGGTATTAAAGATGTGCACCAAAGATGATATTTTATTTAAAAAAATAACAAATAACACTACTGATTCAATTGACTGACTTTTATTTTCCAGCACTTTAAGCTTCTAATATACACCTTATGAAAAGCTACGCTTGCTAAAATTTTTTCTACCTAATGTCATTACTTGCCCCAATCAAATCTTAGTGACTCATTGTCATTATTTTTAGTCATTTTTTAAAATTCCAATGTCCCATTATTCCTCTAAGGCCTGGAAATAAAACCCTAAGACATTGTCTTCAGGGAAAATATTAGCATGAAGTCCTTCCTATGCTTCGAACCATATGCTGAGACACTCCCATCTATTCTCCCTATGATCACTAACATTATCTCCAATCCTAACAGGAAGACCATGTTGCCCAATTTAGTTAAGAGGGATTAAAAAAAAAAACTGACAGAAGCTTGAATGCTTTACAAGGTATTATAACTAGATGACGACTTTCCTGTCATTTAGATAAGACTCTTGGGCTGAGGAGACATTCAGTTGGTAATATGCCTGTCTTTCCAGCATGAAACTTGAGTTCAGATACCCAGAGGTTCATGGAAGAAGAAAAAGCTGGATGTGGTCATGTGCCTCTGCAAAGTTAGTGCAGTAGATGAGGCAGGCAAATGCCTAGAGTTCTCTAGCTGACCAGTGTAGCCAATAAGTAAGCAACAAGTTCATCAATAGACCTTGTGTCAAAAGACAAGGTAGATGGTAGTGAGATGGCACAACAGGTAAAGGTGCATAACTCCAACGCAAGGACCTGAGATCGAACCCCTGGGACTCACAAGGTGGAAGGTTCCTACAAGCTGTTCTATGAATTTTATGTGTATGTATGCTTTCATACATACATGTACAAAATTAATATTTTAGAAGAAGATGAGGCGACGAATGGTTGGGGAAGATAGCAGTGTGGACTTCTGGCCTACACACATAGGTATACACATACCTAGATTTACATGCACATGTGTACATAAATATGCAGTATACACACACACACACACACACACACACACACACACGCACACACGCACACACACACACACACACACACACACACTAAGCTTTATATGACTCTTTAACATGAAAGAAGACAATAGTAACAAGTCCAGCTGGATGACAGATGTTTTGAAGCCCTTTTTATTACAGCCTTGTAAATAGCATCACCTTACAGAGCTGCTTTGTAAGCCAAGAGTTATGTCAGTTTGAACCTAATGCCATGCAAGCTCTTGTTGACTTTGACTGCTTCTGGAATGTTCTCTTTTTAAATAAAAAAAAATAAAGGTACTCATTGTGAAGAAACTAGATTTACAAACTGCATGGCACTAACATACACACAATAATAATTCAGTCAGAACTCTATTTAGAACTATTTTTGTCACAAGGCACCTACCCTCAAAGGCCATTTTGTGACTGGACAATGAGAAAATGATGTGTAAGAAGGTTGGGCTTCATTCTCTACTGCTTGTTGCTGCATTTCATCAGGGAGGAATCTGTTTCCCATGTAGAGAAATTAAATTCATTCAGGAGTTTTGTGGGGGCCCAAAAGCATTCACAGTGCAAAAATTGTGCTTTACAGTGAGTCAGCAATGCACCCCAAGCCTCTACCCAGTGAAGGCAGCTAGAAATTGGCAATTATTTGTTTGGAGAGAGTATCTGATTCCATGTTGTAATTAACCAGAGATTCTTAAGTTTCCTTCTGTAAACTGGGTCAGGAGAAAAAACCCTATGCCAAATAGATGAAGATGACCATGGGGGCAGAGGGACAGCTCAGCTCAGCTCCATCTTCCCATCTCCCGATGCCATGATGATGATGAATGACCTGCATCATTTCATCTCTCAGTGTCGTGACGAATGGGAAGGCTAAGCTTTGCAGTTGACTCCGGGTTCCCCCACCTGCACTGTGACCCGTAACTTTTTGGTTTTGAGTGAAAGCTTCTTTCCTTGCCAGAAAGTGCTTTCTATTTGTGAAAGAATATGTAAAACAGCGCCAGGTGAAGAACGACTTTTTCACCCAGTCTTGAAACCATCACAAAGAGACAAATTTTGCAGCTTTTACTTTGTGTGTGAATTTTTTTTTTCCTCCACACAGCTCTATTCATTGCCTGAGACAATGGGGCCAGTGTTGGCCAGTGAAGAATAGTGCTATTCATATGCCCTGTACCCTGCACAGTGCCTACACTTGTTAGTCTTGGCTGCCCTGCTCGGTTGGCTGCTGGCAAGAAAGTCGGGTCTATGCTGTTGGATGGAGCAGGCAGATCAGAGGGTGAATGTTAGCAGCCAGATTCCCAGATAAACCTTAGCTCTGCTAGAAAACTCTTGTTGACATAAGCCTGGGCTTTGAGGGCTGTCTTGGAATTCCAAGCACTTGCACCAGGTGTGAGGGCAGGTGGTAGCAGTCTCATTCCGTCCATCCTTGACCTCCTGCCACAGCAATGCAGCTTCATTTAGGGTTCAATGCATGCTTCAGGAATCAGACACCCGACTTTAAATCATGGTTCTAAAGTGGACCTACAGAAAAAAGGATCTTGAACAGATATCAGGCTCCCACACTTTCATTTCTTTTTATTCATTAGACAAGGCATCACACAGGACCAACCACTTCACTGGGCATCGTGAAATTCAATAACATCATACTATGCTGGGATTAGCAAGGAATAATTGGTAGCTATTCCTGTCATTAATGAAAGACTGTTGTGGTAGTAAGACTGGCCTACACCATTTTCTGTCTGGGTATAAGCCAACCACTGTGAAATGGTAGGCTTACCACTGTAGTGATAGGCAGATGTGGGAGAGAAACTGAAGGGCAGCTTCAGAGCATGCTGTCATCACAGTAGTGACCTAGAATGTGTCCATTAGAAGGTGTCCTTTAGTAGCAGCCACTCTAGTTCTTGAGGACCCTATGAAAGACTTATCAACCTGTGTGTGGCACTGTCCTAGAAGCCCACACTTTAAATAGCTTCTAGTGGGGATCTCACAGACCTCTTAAATTCTCTGCAAACTTGAGTGAGCAGTATAAAACCTGCAGCCCATTCTGACCCATACTGTTCCATTGCTTTTTTTTTTTTTTTTTTAAGTAAATGAAACAGTTTTGGGTCCATTGACTTTTATGGGAGAAGTGAACCGCCCAGTGTAGGCAACCTGTAACAATCTTGCAGAGGCTCTGGCAAGTAATGGGATGACCAAGTGCAAGAAGCCCGGTTATCTTCCTCCTGGAATTATCCCTGTGCAGAGCCAAGCAGGCTGCTGGAATTCAAATGGGTTATTAAGATCAAAACTGCAGAGGGGCTGCAATTTCAAATCAGGTTCATCCATCATCAATGGAGGCCAGGAGGGAGCCCATCTTTCAAGTTCCTTCCAAGCCACGATGTTTTGATCTTTGAAGTTTTTCTTGTTATAGATGTTAACTGCCTAGCTACCTTCTGTGAAGATGCTTCCATGAAAGCCAACACTCTTGGCATCAATTTCTTTTGGCACAGTTTATATACACACACACTTGTCATAGTACCAGAGCTTCACAGTCTGCTAATGTACTATATGAAGCATATACTAATCACAAGGGCAATGCTCTGGGTTATGTATATTACAGAAGAAAGATGATGTATTCATGGTGATTGTAGATATGTTAACTGGGATTGTTAACAGCAGACTCCACTTGGTATGATCACATAATTAGAAGACATTATTGCAATTCATAAATGGAATTAATTAAATTTTCAAAAGATAATGTAAGGAAAGTAGGATTGATTAGAAAATTATCAATGAATTTACAGATTCATTTAAGGCATTTGTCTCTGTCACTTTCTGATTACATTGAAATCAGTTAAAGTAATTGGAGATGTCCAGACTAATATTTAAATAATTATCGGATTGTTTCAAGAGACAAAGAGTACCTAAGATGTATCTTGAACTCTTTCAAACAGTAGTAGTGTGTGTGCGTGTTTGTGCATGTGTGTGTGTCTTTGTGTGTATTTCTTTGTGTTTATAGGGGAGATATGGTGCATGACATGTATATGGAAGTCAGAGTTTGTGTGCATGTGTTCATATGTGTGTGTGTGAATAGGTGTGTATGACACCATCTGGAGGCAGGTGTTCTCAGCTGCAGCCCACATTTTATCTGATGTAGGGTTTCTCACAGGTCTGGAACTTTTTATGTAAGCCATGCTAGTAGCTATGTGCTCCCAGGGACCTACCTGTTTCTATATCCTAACTGGCAATTTCTGTGATGGACTTCTTTCTCTACTATAGGATATGGTGGTTACAATAGCATCTTCATATTTCTGAGGTAAATGATTCACTAACAGAATCAATTTATTAGCCAATTTGTAGCCATTGCTCAGAAACAAATTTAGAGAAAAATTTGACATTCCCATTGTTGACTGTGAAGTCTAAACCTTTCTTATTACTAAATACTTCTCATAACCTTGATAAGGATTTCAGAAACAACTGGAGGGTGAGGCAAATTTATTGATTGTCTATGTGTATGTTGGTTTTAGAGTGGTCATGGAACAAGCCCAAACCCTAGTGGAAGAGATGAAAAATGAACATAAAGTTCATTGCCAAAAGCTAAAAGTAATGACCTAAGAAGGAACAGGCACAATTCATATGTTAGGCTCACTATTCAGAAAACCAGGCCTTTGTGAACTACAACAGTACAAAGTGCATCTTTTCTCAGCAGTGTGTGTGTGTTTGTGTGTGTGTGTGTGTGTGTGTGTGTGTGTGTGTGTGTGTGTGGCTTCCAGACACGGTTTATCTGGTAGCCCTGGCTGTTATGGAACTAACTCTATAGACCAGACTGGCCTCGTACTCAGAGATTCACTTGCCTCTGCCATCAAGTGCTGGGACTGAAGGTATGCATCCCCACTGCCTGGCTGCATTTGACCATTTTTATTGCACTGATGAGAAACTCAGTGATGTCAGAGTAAACTAAGTTAGGAAGAACTTGCAGAAAAAGCATAGCAAGTGTAATAGGCAGGGTTATCCAGAACAACTGAAATAATAGAACGGACATATGTTGGGGGTATTGGGTTGGATGATCTGATAGGAGCTAATAGTCTAGTCTAACAATGGCTGTCTGTGCACTACAAAGTGGAGAAACCAGCAGCTTCTCAGTCCTCCGTACTGGCTGTCTTAGCAGGCAGTTCCAATATGACACCCAAAGACTGCTGAATTCCTGGGGAGTCTTTGGTCTTTAGTTTAGGTTGGAAGGCAGAAGGGACTCAGTTCCAACGTTAGCAAATGATGACAGCAGCAGCAGCAGCAGCAGCAGCAGCAGCAGCAGCAGCAGCAGCATCAGCAGCAGATGCACTGACCAGTGGGAGTAGGAATCAACAAGCAAATGCAACAGTTCCTTCTCTCTAGACTTCTTTATATTGGGCCCCCATCCCAGATGTGTGGTCACTCTGGATGGAATCTCCTCACCTTAGTTTTCCTTCCATGGGTAATACCCTTACTTCCTATCAAGCAGAAAAGCAAAATTAACAACCACAGTTAACTACAGTCAGAAAGTAAAGAGCAAGTTGGAAAAAGCTATAATAAATGTCCAATTATCATAAATCTAAACAGTTACATACTACTAACAATAGCAGCAAACATATACTTTATCTGGAAAATTATGGTATGGGACTTGATTAAATAGGCAACTAATATGTGGTTAGAGGCTCTCTAACAGTTATGACATCTGTGATTATCCATATTCCTAAACCTCTTTCATATAAGTAAATAGTTATTATCTATATTTCCCACAAGTTAAAGAGGCACAAGGTTCTACTTTGTCCTCATGTGTGAAACCATGTGTACTGGGGACATGGATCTATGAAAGAAAAACCAGCCCATCAATAAAGTACCTGAGCCATGGAGAAAAGATGCTTAATGAAAATATCTGAGGATTGCGTAGTAGGAGCATATAGAAGCATATAGAGAAAAGTCACCCCCCCCCCCAGGCAGACAAATTAAGTGTATGTGTAGGTAAAAAGAGGCGCGAAGTTTAGGGGGGCCCTGAGTAACAGAAATGCACACCATGCCCTAGTTCCCTCTCGGATCTGAGCAGTGGTGAGAACACACAGAGCCCCCCCCCCCTTGTTTGTTTTTCCGTCACAGCTCACAAGGCGCAGAGAGAGTGATGGCTTGTCAGTTTGATGATTCTCTCAACTCAAATGGCAGAAACTAACCAGGTGAGTTGTCAGGGCTCAGATGAATCTGAGATAAAAATACACCTTGGAGAACTCACTTTCTGATTACAGACGAAAGCTGCTCTTTCTGATTTAAACCTTCTTCTATTGCTGCCAGCCCCAATGAGTGTCTCTGGTACACCCTGTGTGGAAGAGGTTTCATCGATTCCCTCAGATTCTTCTTTGGTGACCCTACCCAACATCCTGAATTAAAATCATAGGTAAACAAAGAAGCTCCACATTGTCAAGCTAAGTCTCTTAATTACTCATATAATCGGAGAAGACAGCTATTTCAAGTCTTGATTCAACTGGCTTGGATTTTATAGAATGCAAAGCAAAACTCATTATTTGGCAAGTTTTTTGGTGTTGGGTTTTTTGTTGTTGTTTTTGTTTTTTAAGAAAGGGTTTCTCTGTAACCATGGCTGTCCTGGAACTCTCTCTGTAGAACAGACTGGCTTCAAACTCATAAAAATTCACTCTCTGTGGATTAAAGCTCGCACCCCCATTCCCAGCTAATCTGGCAGTTTTAACACAAAACAATTGCAGTTTTTAACCTAAAGTTCTTTGTTGCAATTAGGTTTCTTGGTCCCGGGCAGCCAGAGGCCCAGACCCTGCTGTGCCAGACCCCTTAGCCACCCGTCGCTGCTGCTCAGGCTCCCAGAAATGACTCAGAGGCTTATATTAACTTCATGCTGTTTGGCCTATAGTTCAGGCACATTGCTAACTTGCTGTTACATCTTAAATCAACCCATTTCTATTAATCTGTCTGCCATGTGGCCCGTGGCTCACCTGTGTTCTTTACATGTTGCTCCTTGGGCGGCTGGCTCGGTCTGTCCCTGACTCCGCCCTGCTTCTCCTACCTATGCTCTGATTTCTCCTCCTACTTCTTCTATGGTGCCTGTCATGGCCCAAAACAGCTCCTTTATTTAAAGATTAATATTCACAGCATACAGAAAGGCATTCCCACATCACCTCCTCCTTTCTGTCTAACCAAAAAGGAAGGTTTCAATTTTAACATAGCAAAATTACATATAACAAAATAGCCATCAAGCAAGAATTACAGTTATAATATCTAGTCTGTTTGTATTTAGCAAAATTAAAGAAAATACTCTTATTATCTACCTTATCTTTATGAATCTAAAGTTTCATATCCAATATGCCTTTCAAATGACTGAAAAAACTGTACCTATAACTATCTAATCTTCAACTACATCAAAGACCACAGAAGGATATATTTTTCTAAGTAAACCAGAAGTGCAAGCGACTTTTAAAATCTAGAAAGGACAGAGATGAAACCTATCTGCCTGGACAGTCATGCAAAGTTCCTTTATAAAGTTGGGTCATCCATCTTCAGCCTATAGGCCCAGAGTCGCTTTTCACAGATGGCGTCCAACGTGTGTTGAGTATCCACTTAAAGCCTGAGAAAGATTAGAAAGGGTTCTAGATCACAGAAACTGAGCCATGGCAGCTTCCAAATTGTGTATATGAAACAGGTCATTGTACAAAGAAAGCATGGCATCCGGGTCACATTGAAAATGGCACCAGCAGACTGGCGGCAGGCAGTGTAAGCTGCAATCAAGCTGGTTCCTGAAATCTCACAGAAGACTCAGTAGCATGTGATTGATTTTATATTTCTGTTTATTTTGAACAAAAAGGAAACAAAGACAGTTTCTTAGCAGCAGCATTTTTTTGGGTGTGCTCTGTTTTGCTGGCCATGAACAGAGACACGGTCCCTTTAAGAGAACTTACTGATTCAGCTGTATCTGCAAAAACTATGTGGCAAGAGAGTGAGAGTATTTTAAAAAGCTCTTCTATTTAGAAAATGATTAAGGATTCACAATAAAACAGATTCAGATTAAAAAAAAAAACCCTGTAAACAGGTTACAATGTGTGTAAAAGGTACATAGGCTTCAGAGAGAAATGAAATAAGATAGAGAAAGTTTTTAAAAAGAGAAATAGAGTAAAAAAATATAATAAGCCATGTAAAATGGAAAATAGACACAAAATCTGGATTTTGGTTGTTATTGTGTTTTCTTTTAATTTTTTAACTGTTAATGAGCTAACTGCAGAAAGACAATGGATTGCAAATGCAAAGGCTACTAAGTTAAACAAGAATATATATTTTAAAGGTATTTTGATTTTGAAATTTGTGTCTAAGGATTTATTGCTTTGGAAGAGTTCTGCTTTTGTTTCCACAGAAGATGAGACCCTGTGGATGACTTCCAGGTAAATACGGTTTCATCAACCAAGACCCCTGAAAAAACCTCTGATGGGAAGAGATGGCCATATCAGCTTCAAGACTGCAGATTATGATCCAGTCTCAAGAACCCATGAGATTGTCAACGCCCCTTAGTCAGCAGGAAGTAGTAATGGAAAACAATGCACAAATTCCCCAAATATTGTTTCTAGATGTTTGTTTTCATTATAAATGGTTAATTGTCATAGTCAATCTCTTTCTAAGAAGAAAAAGGGGATATGGTATATGAATGATTTTTTAAAAAAAGTTAGATTATTGAATTTACTTAGATCAGGAAATCAGCTATTAATCTCAAAATGTTTTACATTGGTGTGGATTTTCATTTATTGATACAAATTTAAGGTCAATTCTCTTATGCTATATGTATTTTCTACTTGTTTAAGATATGATGTTTATGTAACTGATTTAAAATTGTAATGTATAATTAAGAAACGCATGTTAGTTAGATTTTTAGGTATACAAAGATATAATTCAATTAGATAGGTAATGGTCAAACACTTCTGAGGCCTACAGAATATGGCATTTAAAATGTATTAAGAGCTTAGACTTTTCTGGACAGTGATAGAGGTCTGCTCCTGGCACCACTAATTTACTTCAAGGGAAAAACGGGCATTGAAGAAACTCCATATATAGTATACTTTCTTTGTGGCAATGGTTAGCCACTGGACAAGAACCTGTTCTTGCATTGAGTGGTTGACAGTATGCTGTCTAAATTAGACATGCAGGTTCCATAGGAAGGTGACCTCTGAACTTTGATAGGACAAGCTGAGATGGTCATTCAGGTTTCTGCTTTACAGAGAAAACTGTCAGACATTCTTCAGGAATCGAGGAGAAGCAACTGATGAACTGTACCAGAATGGGCAGAGCAGATTTCCTGCTTCGCTGAAATGAAAAGAGACTCTGGGCCTGTAGGCTGAAGATGGATGCCCCAACTTTGTAAAGGAACTTTGCGTGACTGTCCAGGCAGATAGGTTTCATCTCTGTCCTTTTTAGATTTACTTGGGAAAATATATCCTTCTGTGGTCTTTGATGTAGTTGAAGATTAGGTAGTTATAGGTACAGTTTTTCTTAGTCGTTTGAAAGGTATATTGGATATGAAACTTTAGATTCATAAAGATAAGGTAGATGATAAGAGTATTTTCTTTAACTTTGCTAAATACAAATAGACTAGATATTATAACTGTAATTCTTGCTTGATGGCTATTTTGTTATATGTAATTTTGCTATGTTAAAATTGAAGCCTTCCTTTTTGATTAGACAGAAAGGAGAAGGTGATGTGGGAATGCCTTTCTGTATGCTGTGAATATCAATCTTTAAATAAAGGAGCTGTTTTGGGCCATGACAGGCACCATAGAAGAAGTAGGAGGAGAAGTCAGAGCATAGGTAGGAGAAGCAGGGCAGAGTCAGACAGATCGAGCTGAAGCCCAAAGGAGCAACATGTAAAGAACACAGGTGAGCCACGGGCCACATGGCAGACAGATTAATAGAAATGCGTTGATTTACGATATAAGAGCTAGCTAGAAATGTGCCTGAGCCATAGGCCAAACAGCATAAAGTTAATATAAGCATCTGAATCATTTCTGGGGGCCTGAGCAGCAGCAGCGGGTGGCTAAGGGGTCTGGCAGGGCAGGTCTGTGGGTCTGGGCCTCTGGCTGCCCGGAACCAGAAACCTCACAACTACAGTTCTTTCTTTGGAGAAAAGTATAGGATTCAGGTGCAGGATGGATCTTTTAGCTTTGCTTTTCCCAACTTACGCAAAAAAAAAAAAAAAAAAAAAAAAAAAAAAAAAAAAAAAAAAAAAAAAAAAAAAAAGGCTCCAGCTGCCAATTAAAGCAATCCATGGAATTAAAGATATATGAGCTGGAGCTACAAGGCTGCCTGCCTGCAATTGCTGGTTTAGTTAAAGGGGCTTGTCTTGATCCTTGGTGAAATCTTCCAGTAAGAATAACCTTGAATTTGTCACAGATTGTGGTGATTCCTGACTCGACTTTACTCTCTTAGGATTGGGTAACTCTCTTTACAACATTTTGAAAATCACCGGTAGTCTAGGGTTACCAATGTAATACTTTTGCTTGTCTTTCCTTCCTTCCTTCCTTCCTTCCTTCCTTCCTTCCTTCCTTCCTTCCTTTCTTTCTTTCTTTCTTTCTTTCTTTTTTAACATTGAATCCACTTGTGTTTTATCTGTAGGCCTCCTTCATTCCAAGAACAAGAAGAAAGTCCATACATGGAATTGGTTGTAAAATTAGATGTGAGTGGCTTAAATATGTAGTTGCTATATATTTAAATTTTATTCAGTGAAGTCTAATACATTGCTCTAATCATACCTCTTCTTAGAAAGAGAAATATCCCTGGAACTATTAGACTTTGATCATTGCTCAGTAATATATGTGCATGTGCATGTGTACATGCATACATGGATATATACATTAATCTTGCCTAGGTTTAAACTAAGGCTTCAAACACAAATACATATGATGTGTGAGAGTCTACTGCATAGTGGGTACCTGACATTTCATGAGACCTCATAACCCCACATGTAAAAGAATATGGAGCAATGTTGAGATGCTTAATGTAGAAGTGCTTGCATATTTTTTCTTCTTGTTCATAGGTTATGAGGTGCACAAAAAACCGAACGTATTGCTTTTCATAGGCACCCAGTGACTGACTTATGCTGATGAGTGGTTGGAATTCAGTAAACAGTTGTTGATTGTATAAACTAATGAGCCAGGCTGAAGACTGCTAGTGCCCACAATCAAGCCAAGGTGCTGGATTATGAGACTCAAATACATTTGGACTTTTCAACTGTTTTCAGCCACGCAAATGATAATTATTGAATTGCTTGCTATTTTAAATTGTGTCTAATTTTTCATTACTGTCTTTTAATGTTTACTCATTATCATATATAAGTATGTGTATTACATACATATATGTTTATATAATGTTTTTCCAGTTTTAAATAGTATTTTATGACATCCAACAAAATTATGGTGACTTCTTTGTGTCCCTCTGTCAGGGAGTCTTAAGAAACTCTGGCCTATGTCACAAGACCCTTTACAGGCTTTATAGCAGATCTTTGAATACTTTGCTTTATTTTACTTACACATTTTTTTCTGACTCTATTACTACACAGTTTTCTTGGAAGTATCTCCTCACATCCTCCCAGGAGTGAAGTATTTAGTTTATTTGTACATACTTAAATTCCCTAGAAAAAGAAACCCAGTATTTTCCCCTGTGTGTGTGTGTATACACACACACACACACACACACACACACACACATATATATATATATATATATATATATTGTTTTGTCTTGCTTCTTTATAGTCTATGTTGCCAACTTGAGGATGTCTGTGCAGGGAGGAATGCAAACTAATGGGAAGTGGACAGCTTATTAAAACATTTTCCTGTGCATAAAAGCTACATATCAACCTTCAGACTTATCCTTCTACATATTCTTAATCTGTTTGTGGAGCTTCTAGCAATCTTCCTTGTGCTTGTGATCATGAGTAATTCCTAATTCACCAGTATAACTGGGCTTTCTGGTCACAATTAGAGTCTAGAAGATGGCTTTGGAAGACAGTGAGATATGGACCAGACATTTGTTTTTCCACAGCAATGTTGATGCTCTTGAGAGTCTCAGGATATTCATGCATACCATTAGGGTTATACAGAGCAGCTATAAATATATTGAAGGACAATTTCACAGCTAGCTTGCCTTTCTTCCTTCTGATTTCTCACAGTATCTAGCCTTGTACTTTGTGTACAAATGCCAGTTCTTAAAGACATGTGGACTAGAGGTGCCCAGAGCTCTGGCACTTGATAAGGAAGGCAAGGCAGAGTGGAACATCACTACTTTTGTTGGGGGAGAGGTGAACTTCAACCAACATAAAATTCAGAATTTTAGAGTGAGCAATGTAGCAACTTTTAGCATATTCATGATCTTGCAAACTATGATGTAGTGGATTTATAATGTTACATTGTAAATAATTGTCCCACCTATGGGTTTAATAAAAAAAGGGCTGATTGGCCAAAGAAGACAGGAAATGTGAGTGGAGCTACCAGACTAAGAAAACTCTGGGAATGGGAAGAACAGAGCAGAAATGCCACAGAGACTCCAGAATTGCCAGACAAGCCAGAAGATGCAGAGGACCACTATATTGCTCTGAGAAAAGTTACCGAGCCCCATGGCTAAACAGGATAAGAATCATGGTTTAGTTTAAGGGTAAAGAGTTAGCACGTGATATGCCTGGACCTTAGGCCGATCAGCCTAAAATTAATGTAAGCATCTGTGTGTCTCTGTGGGTCTGTGGGTCTGAGGGTCTAATGAGACTAGGCCTGAAAGTCCAGGACAGAAACCTCTTCTACTGCTAAAACATTTCTGTTATCACTCTCACCAATGTTATATCATTCTGCTCAGCCAACAGTAAAGCCTTTCTGCTTTCTTTATGTTTGTATTGATTTATTCTGAGTGTTTCCTACAAATGGCGACCTTTTTCAACTGACTTCTTTCACTTAGCTTAATGTGGTCATGGCTCATGTACATTGTACAGGTGTCAGCATTTCATTCCTTGTTACTTCTCAATAATATTCCATTGTATGAATCTGCATGTGTTTTGAGTGTATTTTTTTGTTCATTCATTTCTAATGGTTTCTATTTCACACTTTTTTTGTGTGGAGTTATTTTAGTGGGTGAAATCCAAGAGAAGTCTGTAAGCTTCCTAGAATCTGGAAGTTCTAGAAACAGACCCTCCAGGCTTAGTGATATATCAATGCTCTTCATTGAGTGCCTGGGTTGAGGCCCACTGGGAAAACCAAATTAATGAGTGAGAGTTTATCGATGACTTCAATGTATACTTTTTTTTTTCTTTCTGTGGGGCTGTAAGCCAGAGGACAGTCTTCAGTGTTGTTCCAAGATGCAATCTATGGATTGCTTTTTTGAGATGGAGTCTCTCACTGGCCTGGAACTTGCCAGGAAGGTTATATTGTCTAGAAAGCAAACCCCACCAATCACCTTTTCTCTACCTCCTCAGCATTGGGATCACACGACTACACTACTACACCCAGCTATTTTTTTAAACTTGGGTTCAGAGGATTGGGATTACATCCTCATGCTTGCAAAGCAAGCAATTTACCTGCCGACCTATCTTCCTATCCTTTGTTCTTATCCATGTCTACGCTACTCCTCCAAAGGTCTTATGAAAGGAAGTAGGTGTTTCTATCTCACACACCTGTCCTCTGGAAACAAGGCAGGCATGCCATCAATCAGCTAAATGCTGCTTGGTAGAGACACATTGCATTTCTATCTATGTAACCTCTTTATTTTGACAATTTCAAAGCATGCCTAAAACTAGAAAGGCTAGTTTAAAAGACTCCTACACACCCATCACCTAGCTTGAGCAACTGACATTTGTTATTCTTATTTTATGTATCCCTCAACCATCACTTAAATTTTTTTCATGTTTATTTTTGTTGCATCTGTTACTGGGGTATTTTGAAGCTAATTCTAGCCATAATACTATTTTATTATTTCACTTATATTTATTTTGGATGAATATTTAACTTACTTCTTAAGCATAACTACAATGTTGAAATCAGAACCCCATCACCCTACAATTTACCAGTACCATTGATTTGTCTTAGAATTTTAGATTGTTTTAAATATGTTTTGATAGCTTTAAAAAGTCTATCAAAGTTAATTAATTAATTTTATTCTGTGTGTGTGGGTTTTTGTGTGTGTTTGTGTGTATGTGAGTGTGTATATGTGGAATTCAGAGGATATCTTTCAGTAGTCAGTTTTCTTTTTCCTTCAAGTAGGTACCAGAGATTGGCTCAATTTCAGATTAGACTTGACGGCAAGTGCCTTTGTCACTGAACTATCTTGCCCACCCTCTAAAACAGTCTTCATAAGACATGTGCTAATGACTATATAAGACTCCAACTGACTTGGAACTTGCTATGTTGAGTGTTGGCTTCAAACTTGTGATTCTTCTATGACTATCCTCGTATGGGAAGAGATTGTCTAAAATCACACTTGAGAGGTTTTCTTGATGAGGAATTAGGACAATGCTTGTCTGAGGATGTAAGGACAAATATTTAGAATGTAGTTAGGGACTCTGCTGGTTTAGTAGGGTAGTGGTTGTGGGTATTCCTCTATATTTCAATCGGCATGGGTAGTTGCCTAGGTTTCCATTATGAGGCATGATTTTCCTTTGAGTGGGTCTTAAATCCAATTGGAGAGCTATAGGATACCCCCAAGGTATCTTTGCCATTAATATCCCCTTTAGGATACTGTGCCATGCTGGTCATTGATGTGATTTATAGGCATGGTAGCTGAGTGGAGTGTTGGTTGCTTTCCTCCTTTGGAAATTTACGTGATGCTTACCTTCTTGTACCATCAGAGCTAGTCTCAGGGAGTAGATTTTCATCTCTGGGGCCTCTGGGGCCATAGTGTCTTTAGGAGAAAGTCTTACCTTCCACCTCTGGAGGGCACCAGCAATAATTTGTAATACTTGGGAATCTCTTGGACAACTCTGACCAACAACTCAAAAGCAGACTTCGCATGACTATTGGTGGGTTTTGTTAGTTTTGGAGAGACTGTTGTTAGTCCAAATGGGAGAATTTCATCTAAATTATGTAATATATAGGTTATAATATATAATATAGTTATACACATACTTAGCATGTTACTGGTATTTTTAGGCAGATAGCTAATAGTAGGATTCCTGTGCAAGTTCTTCTGACATCCTTGCTGTTAGTTTACCCTCTCTTCTCCTTTTTCTGCATTTATATCCCTCTGGTTCTAGTCCCCAGCCCCATTTTTCCCATTTCTCTAATCAGATTACTTGTACCCCACTATTTTTCTCTCTGTTGTCTTTCCTCCCACCCATCCTCCCTGGCAAAAATGGAAATCAATCAAATTGCAGAGTCATGGAACCCAGTCTCAATGGATACATCTGTAACCCAACTCCTACGCCTAAGGCTTAGGAAACAGTGGTTGGTGCGGGGGGAAGATTGTAAGACAGGGAGTTTGCTATGAAGTGGTATCTCCCAGGAATATCAGAAGCTAATTCATAAAATGTCTCACAAACATGAGGCTTGAGCCTAATCATGAGCTGACTAGGGACAAGAGTAGACATGCTAATATGGACAGGAGAAGGCCCAAGAGACCTTACCACTACACACACTATTACAGGCAACTAGGAAATGCTGAGAGCTGGGGACATTGTCTTCACAGGAAAGAGCAAACCAACGTGAATACCAAATGTTCAGCCCTGAATGTGTGCATACTGATAACATATAAAGACTAAGCAGGTTGTACTTAAGTATTTAGGAGTGTGTGTGTGTGTGTGTGTGTGTGTGTGTGTGTGTGTGTGTGTGTACGTGCATATAATGACAATTAATGAAAAAAGAAGCCATGAATTTAGAAGAGAGCAAGGAAGTCTGTTTGGGAGGGTTTGGATATAGGAAAAAGAAGAGGGTAGTGATACAATTATATTATAATCTCAAAAAATAAAATATTAAGAATTAATGAAAAAATTAAAACACATACAGACTTGAGTCCTTCACTTCACTATCTGACTATAGAAACAATAGACCCTAAAATATAAGAATTCCATGCTGGAAGAAGGGAAAGCTAGAAGCCTGGCATCATCCAGAGGAGATGCTTGTTTGTCAGAAAGAAATTTCTCAGTCTGACAACTTATGGGACCAGTTTTCAAAGTCATGATTAGATGGTCAGTAATGAGCAGGATTATACCTTGACAAATACTACTTTGTTATGCATAGTTCTTATCCTGTATTTAACTTGAAACAGATGCCAATACTCCAAAGATGGACTTGAAAGCTACAAAATCATTTATCCGTTCTTCTTCTTACTGGCTACACTGAATAAATTTTCTTTTCTGGTTTTCACTATGATTTGTCTTTTTAATGACACACCGGGAATGTGTGGTTGAGTCTAGCCTGCTGAGGCCACCAGATCCCAAGCATCTAACCTAATACCTCCAGTAACACCTTACTAATGGGATTATCAACATGTATCACCACTATTTATTTTTATCAATTCAAAATCTAAGTAAAATTCTATAAATATTCTACACATTCATATATTAAGATTGCCTTTATATGTCTCTCTGTTACACCCCTACACCTCTTTTCATTTAGCTTTGTTTTCCTTGCTTTGGTACACTTATTAAAGAAAATAAGAAATTTAGACATTGTCATACAAGACTGCTAGATTTTCCTTATATGTTTTCGGTATAATTTAGCATATTCTCTCTTTTACTACATTCTTAGCTCAAGCAAGAGAGTTCTGGATTAGATTAAGTTTGGTAGAGTTATTTCTCAGATGGGTCTGCTTTTTAGTCTAATTATCTCATAATCAAACATTAGTGATGGTAAATTTATCCCATTATTATTCAAATATAGACTAGTCAATGATCTAGTGTTGAAAAAAAATGGTCGTCTAAACATAAAGTATATATATCTTAACCCTTGGAATTTATGGATATTCTTCCTTAATACCTTATACAGTAAAGGGAGGTAGGCCATCTTGGTGGATGTGACTCACATTGTAGTTGATGAGATGTAGATTACTACCTTGTATTGCTTAATTGGATTTCAGACATCATCATGGATGACCTTATAAGACATGAGGAGGATTATAGACAGACACACATGCTAAACAGAAGGAGACAATGCAGCCATAGCAACAGATAATAGAGCAAAACAGCCACAAAATAAAGATGCTAACAGCTGCAGAAAATGGCAAAAGTGCACAGATTTCCCTAGAGAGCACCCGGAGGGTCTGGAGTCATTTTATTACCTTGATTTCCAACCAACAAAACTGATTTTTGAGCAATGAGAAAATAACTTTGTTAGAGCTGGCCTAGGATGGGAATACAGCAGAATCTCCTTGACTTATCCTTGGAGTAGTTGTCCACCAAATTTTCCAGGTACCATTTTAGCCATTGCTGTTTATTGCTGCCTAGTAGATTCATTGTGACACTCAAGAATAGAAACGTGATTTTCATCCCCCTGGCCCTGAACTTGTTGCACAGGGTTCTTCCATATGAACAATGACTGCTTTCCTTATCAATATCTGATTATTTCAGTTTTAGCCCAACAGGTAAAGAAAGGAAACGCTTGAGATTTCTCTTTAGCTTATATATCATCCTGAATGATGAGTTGATTCCTTAGCCACTTCTGATGTGCTGAATGAGGATTTTAGTCTGAGGAATTGGTAGGAACTCACCCATTGTCATATATTTGATAAGTTTCCATTTAGTGTCAATTATTATTGTTAATGCTCAAACTTTCCCATTTTGGGGTCCATGAGATTCCCCCATTTCTATCTTGATCAGCTTCCCAAAAGCCAAATAACTCTTGCAATTGAGTTAAGACAGAATATTTCAGACACGACAGTCAGTAACAAAAAAGGAAAGGCAGATTCCCATTTTGTGTGTGACTCACACACACCACAGAACAGCATTGTTTTCAGTACCTTGCTAAGAATAAAAGTGATTGAGGGCTTTTACATTTAGCATCTCCCACATATTTTAATACTATTTTCTTCAACCCTGCGTTTCCCATGGAGACAGCTAGGATGTTTTGTAGAATTCCACCCCTGGAGGTCCTGACTCTTTCCTTTAGGTTATGGTGCTGATGGTTTCAGAGCTTTTAGGTGAGTCTAATGTGTAGGCAAGAAGGGGGCCTATTGTATAAAGTACCTGCCATCTTTCTGAGACAGAGTGCCAGAGAATCCCTGGTCTACCTTCTACAGGTAAGAATGTCTAGTGCTAAGCATATAAACATCAAGATTGAAAGAGTGGCTTCTTGCTTCCATACTCAATAAGGATTTTTATTGTCACTCAAATTAACAGATCTTCATTTGTTATTTTTAAAATATGTATTTACTTTATTTAGTATGCATGTGTGTGTGTTAGTCTGTATGTGTGTGGTGTGTATGTGTGTGTATGTTTGTGTGTGTTAGGAGAAGATTCTTTTGTGCTATCTTGTGGGATCTGTGGATAAAACAGATCATCAGGCCTTTGTGAAAGTACTTCCACCTGCTAAACCATCCTCGCCACCCACAACTGAATTACAAAAGCACTCTTCCAAGGGCTGGTGGGACCATAAATCCATACTCAGTCTCTCTCCAGGCTTTGCTTACTACCATATGACAAGGACATCAGTAGATTGTAGACATGAACAACGTGCTCTTCACCATTGTAGCTTGATGTTCCAGAGTCCATGTGATAGAAATTTAAACAAAATTGTCATTAATAAAGCTTTATTTGACACAAGACAATTATCAGGATAGTTCAGATTTTCTCCCCTCACATCTCTCTAAAACAAATTCTTTTGGGGTCCATTGCATGAATCTATGTAAAACCTTCTAACCTTCTATGCTCTTTACATGAAGTCTCTCTCTCTCTCTCTCTCTCTCTCTCTCTCTCTCTCTCTCTCTCTGTGTTATATATATATATATATATATATATATATATATATGTTATATATATATAAACATATATATATAGAGAGAGAGAGAGAGAGAGACAGACAGACAGACAGAGACAGAGAGATTATATTTTCCTAAATTGTTTTACAGAAAAGAATTCTGGGTAAGAGATTGTAGAAATTGAAAAGACATGTAAGACTTAATATGTCTCAACTTCTGCAAGTTTCTCTTTCTGAATCTAAGTGGGATGGTAAGGTAAACAGGTGTTGGAAAACATACTGTTGCGAAGTTGCAACCTGGCAGAAAAGCTGCAGCATTTATAATGAGAACACAGTCCAACTGAATTTGTAATTAGCACATTTGAAATGTGCTCATTATTATTGTTATTATTAGCTACAAAGCTATGCAGTTTTGGCTCACACCCATTGGAATTTTAAGGTGTGAATCTCGCCAAAAACAGTCAGTATAGAACCCAATAAAAGAAATGTTGCAGGCTTTATGGATGTAATTGCAAGTTAAATATCCAGGCAGGGCCATCATTGTGGTGGAGATTATCTACAGTTCTGAGTTGAAGTAAGTTTTCCCTTTTGTGGCCTTGTAGTCTTGAAGGAGATTCTTTATACATAATATTCTAGTGATTAGTGGAAAATGGACACACCATAAATGAAACAAGCTTGAGAAAGTTCTAGAAAAGGACAATTTGTGGTTAAAGTCATAGATGTAGTGAGTGGAACAGAGAAAATTTCAAAATGTAGGAATCTTAGCCAGGCACAGCGGCTCCTGTATTCCTTTCAGTTGGGAGATTGAAACAGGAGAATTGCTATGAGCTTGAGAGCTAGTGATGTAGTGAGTTCCTGTGTTACAGAATGAGGCCATGTCTCAATACAACAACAATGAAAAAAAAAAAAAAAGAGGGATATATTCCCATTGAGTTTCCACAGCAAGTTATCCCAGCCCATTTCCTAACCATAATGGGGCCTGGTTTAGTCATTCCTGATTCTTATTAGGTAAAAGAGACCTGAGTATTCAAAATAGACTTGGAGTTCTCTTTACACACAAATATTTACTGGACAACAGAAAAGTCACTTTATTCAGTGCCGCAGGAGAAAGAGGTATGATTTCATAAATTGCATATGTATAGGTAGGACAGGAAGAGAGGATCTTGGGGACAAAGCAAAATGTCTGTGAGGGAAAAAATAGTGAAAGTGTTCATTGTGGGCTCATCAGTGTATGCTAAGGGAGGTACTGCAGAAATGAAGGTTAGGAAGGGCCAAAATAATTGGGAATGAAAGATTTCTAGTGTGTATGTGGTGTGTGTGTGTGCGCAGATATACGAGTACACACATCTGTATATGCACTTGAAGGCCAGGGCTGACATCTCTCCAGGTGCTGTCCTTCTTTATTTGGAGATACTTAGGAGACATGGCTGGAGACCATTCTGTGGAGGCATTTAAGAGAGCTTTAGCTGAGGAGTAAGAGCCACCTTGAACATGGGCTGGTACCCAGATTGAACAAAGGGAAGAAGATGATCAAGAGAGTCTGGTGACCCAACCCTTTGCTTCCTGGTCCATCGATTTGTGAAAAGGTGAAAGGTCACAGTTAAGAGACTCTGTGACAATACCTTTCCCTGTCACGGTGGGGCATGTTCTCAGATAGTGAGCCTAAAGACCCCCCCTCCTTTAACTTATTCTTTCTGAATGCTTGATCACAGTAATAAGAATAATCACAAATATTCAGAACTTGAGAGGGCCAGCCTCATCTAATCCAATTGAAAAGTATTGACATATGAACCTAAATCTTATAGATATATTTTTTTTTTTATGTGAAGAATCCCAAGAGCTTTCCTGGAATCAAAAATCTAATTAAGAGCATTATAACATTTACTACACTGGCAGAATAGTCACTGTAGTACGACGTTTCTGTCCCAGACTTTCAAGCCTAGCCTCAAGGTTTAGGCCTAAAGACCCACAGACCTGCAGAGACACACAAGTGCTTACAATAGTTTTAGGCTGATCGGCCTAAGGCCCAGGCATGTAACTTGCTAACTCTTTACCCTTAATATAACCCATGACTTTTATCCTGTTCAGCCATGTGGCTCAGTACCTTTTCTCAGAGCAGCATAGTTGTCCTCTGCATCTTCTGGCTTCTCTCTGGCATTCTGCTCTGTTCTGCCTGTTCCTCGAGTCTTCTTAGTCTGGGAGCTCCGCCCTCACTTCCTGTCTGCCTTTGGCCAATCAGCACTTTTTATTAAACTCATAGGTGGGGACAATTATTTACAATGGAACAACATAATCCCCCTATACTTACCACTCCAAAATGCAGGACACGCAGACAGACTCCCATTTTTCTCTGAAAATCTGATATATAATTGGCTCATGACAGGTGGACGGAAGTACTTTAGTATAGTGAGAGGCAGCTTGTTACAGGAGATGCAAGACCTAACACGTCAGAGCTCCAAAACCACCTACTAATAGTAGGTCTGACTCCCAAACTGTTGTTCACTCTCTGTGGTAGTTTGAAAGAAAGTGTCCCCCAAAAGAGAGTGGCACTAATGGGAGGTATGGCTTTGTTGAAGTAGGGTGGTCTTGTTGGAGGAAGTGTGTCACTGTGGAGGTGGGCTTTGAGGGCTCATACTTTGAGTGCTTAAGCCATGCCCAGTGAGAGTGTCTACTTCCTGTTGCCTGCATATCAACATGTAGCAGCTCCCTCTCCAGAACCAAGTCTGTCTGAATGCCTCCTTGTCTTGCCATGATGATAATATACTGAACCCCTAAACTGCAAGCTGCCACCACAATTAAATGTTTTCTTTCCTAAGAGCTGTTGTGGTCATGGTGTCTCTTCAGAGCAATAGAAACCCTAACTAAGACGGTCTTCTACATAGCAGAGTTATTCTCTTTTCCTGGGTGTAAAGCAGACATAAAGGGAGGGTAGTGTCGAATAACTCAATATTTCTTACGTCATTTTTACTCCCTGTCTTTGTTACTCTTCCTTTGCTGTGTAATAAGACATCATGACCAAAGCAATTTATAAAAGGAAGTGTTAATTTCAGGTTTACAGTTTCAGAGGGTTAGAGTCCTTGATGGCAAAGTAAAGATATTGCAGCAGAAACAGCTGAAGTCTTACATTTTGATCTGCAGGTTGGAGGGAGAGAAGCAGAGAGGCTTGGGGGAGACTAGGAATGGTGTAAAACCAGGGACCTCCAAGCCCTGGTCTCTAGTGACACCATCCTCCTACAAGTTTGTACCTCCTAATCCTTTCCAAACAATTCCATCACCTGGAGACCAAGGATTTGAATATGTGAGCCTGGGGGTAGGGGGTGGCCTTCTCATTCAAACTGCCACAAACTCCTCTGAGCTCAATGAGATCAAATAATATATTAGGAAGAAGCCTGAGGTGTATGCGTGAAGAGGAGCACACATTTAACATATACAAACGGTGGATTCAATACCCAGCAAAAGTAACAAGCAAGAAAATATAGAGAGGGACAGGAGAAAAGGTTGGAAAAATGTAACAGTAGTGATTAAGAGAATTCAGAGGGTATGTCCTGGATCCCAGACATATCACTTACATATTTTATAATCTTAGCCATATAAAGTAACCTCACAGAACTTCAATTTTTTTTTTCACATTAATGTCCACTAATGGTATTATCTACCCTTTGGGATCATCAAGGACTTAATGAGGCAATGAAACCAAAGTACCTAGCACAGTACCTGGAAGGTACTAACCCTTTATTCAGTAAAGCTTAACAATCAGTAAGGGGGGAAGGCAGTGTGGTGGTTAATTATCGCCATCAGTTTGACTGCATCTAGGATCATCTAGGAGGCTTACTTATGGGCACGTCTGTGAGGAGATTTCCAGAGGCCTACCCTGAGTGTAGGTGGCACTGTCCATGGGCTAGAGTGCCAGATTCAACAAAAAGGAAAAATGGAGGAAAATGTCTGAGTAGAACGTTTATTTTTTTCCCGCTTCCTGATTGCTGACACAGTGTAATCAGCTGTCCCATCTTCCCAGGGTCAGTCTATACCACAATGGACTGTCTCCTTTCAATCATGAGCTAAAATAATCACAGCACTGAGAAAATTGCTGCAGGTAATTTGGTCACACGATATGGTCCTAATCCATTCTGAAGGGCTCAGAAGACATGTGTGCCTTCTCATGACTAGAGTTACATGTCAGATGCGGAGAATAAATTGACTGTATCCCTGGTTCCTCATGTCTGACAAAGGAAATAAGTCAATTCTTCTCCTGCTTCTTCATTCTCTTCCAAAGACCTCACTGTTTCCAAAAGAGCAATTTATTGTTAAATAATTTTTAGAAACACTACTCAGAGTATACAATGGCTGATGTGGGAATATTTAGTTCAGTAAAGTTAACACATGTAAAGGGTCCTGGCCTCCAAACCACTATGCTCATTTACTTTCTCATATAAAAACAAAAATGGTTGAAGTCAAAAGACAAACGTTTTCGCCTCCAGAGGAGCCTTCTTTCTACCTACTACCATCTTCTCAGTCTTCTTTTCAATCAGATCCAAGAACCTTAGATGAAAAAATCTCAAAGCAAAAGACACCATGTTACATGTAATTTATACATTCCTCAAAACTGCCACATTTCGCTTTGACACTGTTCATGTTTACCATAATCATAAGGCACTAGAATCCTTCTGGGTCCTGGCCTTGCTGAGCATTTCCTACCATGTTTTTTGCTTCTCATTTTACTGCTTATTGCATAGCGTGAAGCTGGACCTCCAGGGACAGCTGGCACCCACTGTAAACCTCTATTATAGACCATGTACTTACATGGTTGGCAGCATTTTATGTAAGAGGAATAAATGATATAGTTGCTTCTATCCATTAAATGATACTGTTATCAAGGGATTGAGAAACTGCCCTAAACAGGGCAATTATTTTTGGAGGTTCAGTAATGTTTAAATATAATTGCCTAGTAATCTTGTATTTACGGTGTGGACAAAATACAGCTAAGTTCGTGTTGGCACCTTATAAAATGAAAGGACATTTAGCATGTTTATTCTGTGGCCTGCCTTCTTTCTCTACGCTTCTCTTGCCTTCATGCCCCGTCCCTGGACATGATATGTGGCTCCTAGAGACCTTCTAAGCACTGTATTTCCTTTTACCCCACATTAGCTCATCCTTGAAGATCAGTAACTTCCTACTAAATATGCTGTAGAATTTCCTGGGCTCTGGCTTTCAGAGAAGGTGAGAGGGAACTCGGAGGGGCAACACACTTCACCTGTTGAGTAGAGCTCTGAGGAGCAAGGAAACACGGCTGTAAGTGAACACTACAGAATTGAAGGAAGCTAAATTACAGTCTAGGGGAGCTCTGCCTTCTACCGCTGTATTTGCCCCAGCCCACGTGTGTGCACCTGTCCACAAGCCATCATTTACAGGCCATCCATATGTGAATTCTCTAGAAGTTTCCTTGCTTCCTCCCCATCATGGGACCCAGGGCTCACAAGCTTAACTAGACCCTTTCATTTTCTGCTACCCCAGACATATTTGTCTGGCCTTGCTTTAATTTTGTAAGTCATTTTGGAGAAAGCCTTGAGAATTTTAAAGACCAAATTTTATTTGGATTACTTTCTATAGCAAAGGGTATATAAAGGCTGTCGATAGGCATTTGGCTTTGAGTAGCTTAACACTCCTTCTTAGATTCTGCCTCCTCTATTCTGGTCTGCAGAAGCAGGACAGGCCAAAGGTATGACCAAAGACCTAGAGTCACCAACAGTTTTCACAACTTGGCTTGCCTCTTTACTGAATATTCAGTGTAGAAAAGTCTCTTATGCTGTCTGTATTTTCTGTCTACACATTAGGGCTACTTATGAGAATCCCATGTAAGCTCTATTCAGAGCTAACATGTGGGACAAGCCTTGCCTCTACTCTTTTCTATAGTCCTCCTTAGACCAGCTTTGGCTTCCTATGTCTTTGGGGGTTCTTAATTCCACATACCCTTCTCTTTTGAGAACTGCATCTGTTCATAGACCTCAGCTTTGATTGGCTGAACCATAATGAAGAGAAGCATATTTCGAGTTGAGGAATGGAGGAGATGGCTGCTTGCTTAAATATTTCACACCCTTTTACATAAATGTGGAAAGGTCTGTTGTACTGAGGTTTTTTGGTCTTGGGCTGCCAGAGGTCTAGACGTACAGACTTGTGGTCTCAGATTCTGTAGCCATCGGACCTTATCAGCTGATGCTGGAATCCCACCACAAAGGTCTGCAAAGTTGTCTTCTCTAGATACTCTGCTTTCCTTTTTGCCTCTGTTGTAAGAATCTAGCCTACTGGATGAGATGGTAAGATAGACCCCAGGACATAGTTTTTCTAAGTCTCTCCTTTTAGTTTTTGGTCTGTGGGCATTTTTCACAATAATTCACCTACTTAGCAGAGATCCCCAAGGGATCAAAAGTAAAGGATAGAGGCAAGAACACTTGTTTTTTTTTTTTTTCCCCTTCTCCTACTCCTTCTATTTCTAACTCAGTCCATTGTTTTCACAGCAAGGGTGGGCTGGAGGCTCACTGTGGCCCTAGTGGGTAGGATCCTATATTGAAAGCCTTTTAAACACAGCAAGGTCCTAGACCACCTTTGCTGTCCAGCTTGCTTTTTCTTCTTTTACTTGCTAAAGGGCAGACGGATTGAGAAGAGGACGGAAGTGTGGAGGAGTGGGGATAATTCCCCAGTTGCCTTGGAGGGCCGAGTATCAGGATTGGTAAATGTTCAAGTTCAGTGTTGCCTTGTGACGTAGGTCAGCTGTTATTTTCCCAGTCTCAAAGGGAACCCTGAGGAATCTCATTCCTGCAATTGTATTAAATTATCTGCCAATATTGTCCCCTTTCCCTCAGAGTGCTTTCTTCGGAACACGTGGCCTGGCTGCACGAACAGTGAAATCTCTTTATTATTCTTTGGATGCTCCGTTTACCCTTTGGTTTCACAACAAAATAACTTAATAAATGGAGGGTGAGTGGAGTTGTTACTATAGTGATCCCCATAGTAACAGGAGCACTGCTCTTGCCCCTCTTCACTGACTCAAGAAGCTTCTTCTTAGCTCACACCTCACCCCTTGCCCCTCACCCTGACATCAGCTCCCTGTCTCCAGGTTGAGTTCTGGTGGCTAGATATTCTTGGGATATTAAATTAAATCCATTTTATGCCAATCCCAAAGAGGTAATAAACACACAAGACACTAAGAATTCTCTCCCAATGTTTGAAATAATGTCTGAAGGGAATTTTCTGAGCCTGATGATATGTTCAGATTGATTACATTTGTGCTTTTATCCTCATTTCAGGTCCTTCCTCAAAAACAACAACCACTCAGTCAAAGGCATGAATTGCTCATTGTTGGTTTTCATGGTCTTACATAACTTACATGGGGGTGGGACTAGGAGATAAAACATCTTCAGAATGCAGTAGTGTGGGAACACACATGCTTTTAATCTCCTATTTTCCAGAAGATAGCCAGAAGGGATCCCCACGGGGTCACTTGGAGAAGCCTTTTACCACCTGGTAGGGTAATAAATCGATTCTCTGATTAGGATTGCTGTTATTAGGTTGAATGAATGGTTCAGAGGCTACAGGAAAATTAAATAGGAAGCAAAGCTGATTCTGAACATCATGTCATATCTTTATATAATAGATAGTCATGCATACGTGTAAATATGTATATCACTCTTTGTGCATATTTCACATAAATTTACAAGCCAGATGCTGAATATCAAGTGGCAGATCTGTATATCCTTAGCTCGTTGTATCTGGAATATTAACACCAACGTCCTAAAGGCAGGAACTACAATTGGAAAGCAGTTGCTGTTGAATTCAGAACCAGGGAAGCAATAAAGTTATACAACCAAAGGAAGTCAGGCCCGCCAATTTTTAAAGCAGAAAGCTCTACTTAGGTAATGAGAAAGAAGTTGAAAAAATAAAGCAAATACCATAAACAAGCAATTTACACAAGAAGAAATACAAGTATTAATAACCATGAACAGTTTCTAATCTCTCTACTAAGCAAAGCAATATATGAAAGTAAGTGTTCCAGGATGCAGAAGGAGGCTTCCTCTGAGCTCTACAGTTAGCACAAGGGTGCTAAATTAAGGACTCTAGAAGGCTGGAGCATGGCAAACAAAGCTCTGGCAGCCCCTTGCCCTTCCCCCATTCCCTCTGCCTTGCAAAATGGTTAGATTATATTCCTAAAGCTAGCACCAAAAGCTATTCCCTTATTTGGTCACTTCCTCCTTCTGAGACTGATTACCAAGGTCCAGCTATCAAACTATTGAAATCCAGCAATCAAAAGCCCCCTTTGGCTACCCTAATTAACATGCTCAATTAAAATTAAACACTACATCCTAACAGGGGTTTCTCTTTTCCCTTTATAAACTACTATTTGGGCCATGTCTGTCTCTTCTCTATCCAAAGACAGTTCTTTGTCCCTCTGGGGCAAATATTCCCTTTCCCTATCTGTTGTTCATTTTCCATTCTCCCCATCCTCTGTCTTTGTCTCCTTTCCTAGCCTTTGTCCTTCTAGGGCAAATAAGTATCTTTTGTGCTAAGATCTTGGTCTTGGGATGTCCTGTATCAACTCTGGTCCTATCACACTAAGTACAGACCCCATATCATCATTATGTAAGCTTAGGGCTGGGGAGGACACAGGAAGGGATCTGAATCATAGCTGGGTGTGGCAAGGAAATGGGATAATATAAGATGCAAGCATCAAAAGTTTTCACTCTCTTTCCAAGGAAGAATTCAGAGAGGTATGATATCTCCTAGGCAACCACAGTAGTAGTAAGACTTCCAGTAAAACCATGAAGGTACTAGGGAGAGGATTATTGGTATCACTTCTCAGCTGTGGTTGTATATCTCTGCATCTAGAACAGACCAGTTGTCTGTTCTTCTCTCATCCTCATCTAGTCAGGGAAGAGAACAAGAGAGTGACAAGCTAGGGTGTTCAGTCAACAGCTCACTAGTTGGTGTTCCCAAGAATGCATGAGTTTCTGGTGAGCCAAATGGATGTCATAGACTGTCTCATTGAGATGCTCCACAAATCTACCAATCGGAAAGATAGTTCCACAGAGGAGGAGACTAATACTAAGTCAGATTTCCCAAAGAAGAGGAAAATGTAGAAAGGCTCCTCAAAGACCAAGCGACATTATATTCATTTCTAAGCAGACCAAGTTCCTAGATATTTCCTATACACAAACAGTAATATCTAGCCAAGAAAGTAGCAGTTCCCTGCATGTGGATTATAATGACCATGTCCATATAAATTGGAAGGCTCTGGCACTTTTCTTACAAATTCATCAGTTCTGATACAATTATTTCATGAGTGCTACCATGCTAAAATGAGATTGCTCAGTGAGCGTGGCATGTTGCTTGATTGTGTGGTTATATTCCTTAAAAGATATAATAACAAGTTAATCGGAAACATATACAAATATATACAAACAAAAATGAAAATTAAAATATCATTCATAAAAGCAATAAGAAAGAAACTTAGATTTCAAAGAGATGGTTAAATCACATAAGTATATAATATGATAACATACATTGGATTATTAAAATCATGGAGATCCTTTGATGATATTGTACAATGACTATAAAATAATAAATAAGTTCAAATAGAGCAAGATGTTGGAGTCAGATATTTTTCTGTCCTGCCCAGTCATTCCTGTAGCCATTTAGCCCCAAATAATCACACAAAGGCTTTATTAAGTGCAAACTGTTTGGCCTATGGTTTAGACTTATTAGTTGCTAACTCTTACTCTTAAACTAACCCATGATTCTTATCCACATGGTTAGACATGTGACTTGGTACCTTGCTCAGCACAGTATTCTCATCTTTCTTCCTCTTCCCAAATTCTCCTTGTCTGGTTACTCCACCTACACTTTATGTCTACCTAGTTTCTGGTCAATAAGCATTTTATTAACCCAATATTTACAGTGACAAATATTTACAGTGTATAAAAGCATAGTCCTATAGCAGATGTTATCCATTAAAAGTAGAAAAAAAGAATAAAAACACATCTAGTCTCAGAAAAACATGTATACACCTACACACACCCTACAAAAGCAAGGGTTGATGTAAAGGATGTAAAATACAAAGGATTAACGTTGAAAACAACAGAAGAATTTGATATAGGATAAGGTAGGGAAAAGCGTGAAAAACTGGGCCAGTGAGGAAAGGCATTAGCTGCCAAAATTAGCAAACTTAGTTAAAGCCACATGGTGGAGGAGAATACCAACTCTTTCAAGTTTTCCTCTGACTTCTACACACCTGAATTTTCCACTTAAATAAAATAAAGGCAATAAAAAATTTAAAAGTAAAAACCAAAAGAAAAAATATGAACAACACATCCCACACATACAAACTGAAAATCCTCATAAAACACATAGAAGATTTATTTAAGAGAGTAATAGCAACTTAAGCATAAAAATGAAATGAAAATCATGCAAACCAATATGAAAAACACTAACACTTGTGGGTGCAATAGAAAAAAAAAAAAAGAAACACAAAGTTATCCTCCTTTTTTAT
Source organism: Phyllotis vaccarum (assembly GCA_033318265.1). Taxonomy (NCBI): domain Eukaryota; kingdom Metazoa; phylum Chordata; class Mammalia; order Rodentia; family Cricetidae; genus Phyllotis; species Phyllotis vaccarum. The sequence continues at coordinate 20,041,128 of JARWLC010000009.1, forward strand.
GGACAGGAATTAGTTCTTAAAGCTGACTTATAAACTTCATGCTTTCAAAACTACATTCAGAAGATCTTTAATAAGCCTGAATAGTGAGGAAAGCCCCCCAAAAGATTAGCATCAGGATACTGCATGAACTGGCCACATAATCATGAGTTGTTACCCACCTGTTACATCATCATCAGTTTTCAAATACCTAAGCTGCCAAGGGCACAGTGAAGGCAGCAAAACATTGGCTCACTTATTCAGAATGTCATTTGTGAACTATGTTGACAGAGACCCAAGACAACAGATCTTCTGTAATGGAGGCACATCTGTTGTTAGCTATTATGTGGATGCTGAGAACTGAACCTAGGTCATCTAGAAAGACAATCAGCGCTCTTAACCACTAAGCCATCTTCTTATCTCTCATCCATGGATTTTAGGAGGGCAGTTGCTCACTCCATAATCATATAGGAACACTACAATATGACAATGAACCGAAACTCTGAAAATAGATTCATTGCATCTGAAAATACGCAATAAAGGTGACATTTCAAATTGGTGGTGGAAAATGGACTTTTAAATAAGGGGTGTTGAGATAAGTAGATAGCCATATGGAAAAAAAGATAAAATTGGATCTATTTCTCACATTGTAAGTTGGGAACAAATTCCAAAAGACTTGATCTAAATGTGAAATAAACGAAACCATGCATGTTTGAGGGGAAGACATGGATATTTTCTTCCAGTTTCAGGGAAGAAGAAAAGTGTCTCAACTCTGTATCACACAATTCAGAAGCATCCGGGGAGAGTTAAGGACACTATAGACAGACTATTTTCAAAGGAAAAACACCCTAAGCAATGTAAATAAGCCATATGTGGAGGAGTTGGAACTTCTATCACTAATGGTCAGTTATATCTAATATATAAAGAGTTCCTTAAAATAGAGATGAATTGGTGCAGTGCAGTTGATAAATGGGTCAGGGGACGAACAGACTTCTTTTTCTAAAAAGAGAAGCAGAGGCTCTTTCCTGTATATGCTCAGACATTTTGCTAATAAGAGGAAAGTGAAGTATAATATACCAAGACGCCATTTCTCACATATCAAATTGGCCAAGATTCAAGAGTTGAAGACACACACAGTTGGCAATGTTCGGAGTGAACCAGCATTTCTAATATCTGCTGGCGGAAAGAACAATGTTTAAATGGGAATTTAACATTCTACAGCAAACTTGTTCTATCTCACTGTCAAATCTATACTGGAAGAAAAAAACTTTTTTTCCTTTTGAAAAGAGCATTCAGTGCATCTTGTATTCATTACAGCCCATTTTAATGGCAAAAGACAAGAACTAATCCAAAGATTTATAAATAGAGACCAAGTCAATAAAGAATTCTTAACATCACATAGTTAAGTAGTATACAGCTCTGAAGAGGGTTAAAAAAATTATGAACTGCTTTGTAATAATTTAATAATTTCAAGGCAAAACATAAGTGAAGTGTCTGCTTACAGTTGCTCATAAAGTAAAAAAGAAATGTGAATATATATACTCATATGTGAGTACTTATATTCAATAAAAGAAATGGAGAGAATAAATATTAATAATAATAATAGTTCTTTATAAAAAGAAGTAAGTAACTCCATGTGGAGCAGATTTGAATATAAACATAACTTCTCAAGTGATGCAGTGTTCTGTTTAGAAATGTATAAATACTTCATGTAAATGTATAAGGAAATTTTTTAAAATACAACCATTAAAATCCAAGGCAAAAAAAGGAAATGAAACTAACTGGGTTTTGAGTTGGTCATCTAGAAATGAAAGGCATATTATTTCAAATCATGTTAAAATCTGCAGATCTGGTTTTTGGTATATATATATATATCTTAAGTGTAGTCTTGTCAAAGAAAAACCACAACAAATACTAATTTTAAACAGCTTTATGTAGTCACATGACAGTTGGTAATAATCATGTTATTGTCTCTTGAGTGTATTGGTAATATAAAGATGCCATTCACTGCATCAATATTCTACTTAGTGGCATTTTTAGCACTTGAGAAAGACAGTGTTGTCATTAGAAGGAGAATAAACTCGTGTGTTTGAACATTTGGCCTCAGGGTTTTGTAATGCTTATGGAACTTTTAGGGAGTGGAGCCTTGCTGGGTGTAGGTACTGAGGATTTCCACTTCCAGTTTGCTCTTTCTGCATCCTGTGTGTGGTTAAGATGTGGTCTTGCAGCTTCCTGCTCGGGCATCCTGCTATAAAGTCATCCTTGTTAATACAGCTGAACATTTTCTGTAATATCTTATCCAACTTTATTCATCTTATCCATCTTATCCGGATGCCTAGAAAGAGCTTAAAACTCATCATGGCAGATGGGTCCTGCTCCATAGGGCAGAATCTCCTCTGAAAAATGTCCTAGTCAAAAGACAGGCAACAAAGTTGGATTGGGACATGAATCCCTTGATGTGCAGCCATGAAACTGCCCCCTTTATTCCACTGGTGACTTCTGACTGAAATCCCTGGCTACTCAGATGACAGTCGGGAGCATGGGATACACTGAGACCACAGATGGCAGAGCAAAGCACAGTTACAAGAGATACTGTGTCCAGAGGGAAGCAGTGATGGAGGCCTCATTCAACAGTGAGCTGAGCACCTATTGCAATCACTGGCTGAAGCTCCAGGGATACAGACCAGAGCAGCATCAGAACAGATTTTCATCTGATATTTACCTTCCGTAAGGTTTCAGCATCTTTCATTTATCATTTTGCTACCAAGTCGTCAGAAATCTGCAGCTCAATTCAACCACCCACAAAGCTTGCCTGAGCACTGCAGTCACTCACGTGACAATATAATTACATAAGGGAAACAGTACCCTGTTTGGATTAACATGCTCTAGGACTTAAGGATGGCCTGCGGGCAAGTGAAGTAAATGTTTTTTGTTATTTGGCTTTGGTTTGGGTTAGGGCATCTCCTCCCTTGCAAGCCACTCGCCACTCTCACTGGCCATAGTCCTTAGGTAAACTTATCTGTTTCCATTCACCTGGCTTCAGAAGCCACAATCCTGTAGCCTTGGGTCTTGTACTTTCTCTTAACACATCCTGAGAGGGTCAAGCTGAAAGCTTAACTCCATCAACTCTCAGACCGGGGTACAATAAGCCAAGCCTCATTCAGATGCTCATAAAGGCCTCTAGGCTTCAGTACGTGTACAGCTATCTGTACAGAAGACTGTCTTGTAAATGTTCCCTTTACTTCCAAATATAAATCCTCTTTAGAGTGAGAACAGACATTGAATTTTCCCTGTAGCCACAGTAGATGGTTCCTATATTGCCTTGTGTTAGATCTGTGGAATTTACACCTGGTTTTGTTTTTGCTCTTTGATGCCCATTGTGATTTTTTGCACCCAACTAGTCAAATAGGAGTGAATTAGTACAGTGGGTTTTCATCATTCATAATCACCATGCTCTACAAAGCCACTGGAAATGCTGAGTGAGGCCATAGCAAGCCAGTGCTCATAGAAAAAAGCAAGGTTAGGATTCTAGGAGCCTAGTGCCATGACATCCCGGCCAACATGTCAATGCATAACCTTGTTTTATGAATGAAAGTGCCCTACTTAATATTCATTTTTGATTAATTAACACTAAACTCAAGGTCAGCAGCATGGCCTACTTTGTGCCTGAAGTATGTTTACCTACCAGATGGATTTTCTTCACAAAATACAGTACAACATTCTTTCACTTCCATATACCAGGCAGCAGCTCAGCAATACACGCAAGAGGAATCATTTTTATTTTTCATTTTTCCTGTAGATGCCAGCGATTGAATCCAGGATTTTGTGGATGCTAGGCAGGCTTCTATGACTGTGCTTCACCCCTTCCCACTCAAAATGATAAAGCAAAAGATCAAAAGGTGTCACCACAAAGGCAATGACCCTTGTTCACAATATGGAGATGAACAAGAAGATAGGGCCATCACCCCGTTCACTCTCAGCTAGAAAGGTGCATAATAAGAAACTCAAGTCTCCATTTTGTATGTTCCTGAGTAACTAGAAATATGACCTCATTATTTGCTTGGAAGTTAGAAATAATTCCCAGTGAATGGACTAATCCCCAAACTGTGGAATCCATAGCTAACAAGAATCAGCTGTTAGTGAAATTTTAACTTCACAAGATTGAGGGAGAAATAACAAGTGCAATCTCTGGAGTCATTTGGGATTAAGTCCAAGGACACCCCCCACACCCACATATACACCCTGCACCCCAGTTCTGATTACTGGGAACCCTACTACCTCCTTTTCAAATGGTTTGGGCCTGCAGAGATGACTCAGCGGGTAAAGATGACATGACACAGATTCCTGGGACCCCCTTGGTGGAGGGCTAGAACTGATGCCTACACACTGTCTTCTGACCTCTGCTCATGGGCCATGACATGCGTACATTTATGTGTGCACATGAACACACACTCGGAGGGGTTAAAAATTTTAAAAAGTTAAAATTGAGACTTCGTATGTATGCTGTGAGGAAAAGTGAGAGAAATCTCCCATAGTTCCCATGGTCATCACCATGGCTCCTGTGGCTACCTGGACCAGCCAAGCTGCTATTCTGAAATCGCTCAGGCCACTATTCCAGGAGGCCACAGAAGAGTCGTTCTTAGAAATCCTCAAAGCTGACCATAGTTACACACACTGGGAAGTTTTTTACTGTCTTCAAAGTCAACAGGACTAGTGGTATCCAGTGTCTCTTCTACAGTGTCCCCTCAGCTGGACAGCTACTGCTATGAAGCCACAGATGAAAAGCCTTACTCTCTGGACTACTGTGTGGGTGTTTCCAGCCTTACCTCGGGTCTAGTTGGCTCTACCCCTTTGTTTCTAAATCCTCAGAGCAAAGACTCTTTTTTTACCCAACATATCATGTCTCAGAGGTCTAAGGAGAGAGAGTAAAGGATGAAGAACCCCAGTGAGAGGAGATTTTAACATTATCTAAGGAAAGTGTAAGGATGCAAGGATAAAGATGGAGGACAATGGGAGATACAGTGCTGGTGGGTGTGGTGGGAGCCCTTCTCATAACTGTTTCTCACTTCTCATCCTGATGAGTGTAATGTTCATAGTTGCTTAGTTTAACTGGGCATGTATCTGATGTATCTTTTCCCTGGAAGTTTGAGTCATCACAATTCTTTTGTGAAGTGGAGAATTTGAATCTTTGGAGTGGAGACTGTAGTTCTGATTTCTTTGGCACCAGTCCCATTAGTGACAGCAACCGGAAATGAAATATCAGAGATGCAGGTAGCAAAACCCAAATTCTCTCTGAAAACCATTTCTGGTTCTATGATGTGTTTGAAAAAAAAAAAAAAGGCACAGCCATGGCATGTTTGAGAATTAGTCACAAAATATGGGAAGCTAGTTATTTAGATGAATAGTATATAAGTTCCTAAATGGTGTTTCTTGACTTAGAGCTTCTGTAGCTTAATTCATCTTATTCACAGTTACTTTAATACATTTATAAAAATCTGTTAAAAAGAGTTGAAAGTCAAAGAATAATTTTAAGTCTGCAAGGAAATTACTAATTACTCTGATTACTGAATCACTCGTGACCTATTTTTATATTTTTGAACATGTCACTTAGAGCCTCAGCTTCTTCATGGCAGAGATAGAAATAATAATACTGACTTCAAAAGTAGCTATGATTATAAATCAAATGTTAACCACAAAATTTCACACTATGTCACTTATAAAAAACTATCACCAATACAACTCTCGCCCCTTTCTTGCTTGATTCTAGTTCATTGACCAAGGCACAATTTTCTTGCAGGCTTCAGTATGTACCAAATATAAAGTACAGTATTACAGGGGACATAATTTATTTCTCTCAGACTTTAATTTTAAGAATTAACCATTTACAGGAGAAGAGACCATCAAGATACCTGCTCCCTGAAACTATATTTCTACTTCTTCGAGGCAAAAACAACAATGGAACGTTGATACTGTTGAAAATGGTAAATCTTTTCTGATTTTGTGCTTTTAAGATTCTCTCACTTGAGATTTCGAGAACAATGTGAGTTAAACTCACCCTTCTAGTGCCTACCCTCTTTGATTCTCAAACACTGTCCATCTCTGGAACCTTCATAGATTCTGTTCTCGTCTTGGGATGCTGAGCTGATCCACACTAATGATGACTTAAGGCTTCTTCTGATCCTTCCCATACCCAGTACATTATTCAGGCACAACAGACAGGCAAGTACAATTTTTTTTCACATCGTAAACATTGGATAAGAAAAAGATTGTCTTATCTTCAAACTTGGAGCTCAGCAGCCAGCCTCCATCTGTTACAAGAACATCACTTAGCTCTACACCATGAGGACAAGAAGTTCAATGCTGTGCATTCTGAGAACAGACATCTTAAACAGAAATCTTATCTTCTTCCTTCATCAAATCTCTGCATTGTCTTTCACATAAAGTTTGTCTTGGCTATTAAACTACCTGTCTACCATTTTATAACACATTATCCAGTGCCTCCTTCAAGGGCTCTATGCTGGCTTCACACACAAATTTGATTTGCGGGGGGGTCAGCAGGCATGTACCATGTTTATTATAGATCCATCTTTATGCTTATCATAGTGCTAACCACCATTGAAGGAACTACAAATGCTGTTGGATATTATAACAAATTAAACATTTTTGTAATTTGAGAATGAATTATCAAAGCTGAGATAAAGAATGGAGTTTAGTTCTCTCTTATATGCCAAACAAAAAAAAAAAAAAATTGAATAACCAAGCCACTAGCTGAGAAACAGTCCATCCATTGGTATACATTTATGTGTTAGGGGAAACCAGAGAAGACCTCACACTCATGAAACTAAGAGTATTCATTTCCTTTTCCTTTACTGAAAAGACTTCTAATTTGTCACACATTTATAAAATACCGACCATGAGATATTAACACTTTTAAACCCAGGTAACTAACTATATGTACACAAAGGAGGGGGCACTAGCCCCCTAGCAATTACTGATTTCAAGGCTGAATACACTTGATCTTCACGAAGTCATTCTAATTTAACCCAGTTGTTTGTCAGAAATGTTTTTCAATACAGACAGATTGGGAAAGAGGGAAAATGTATGTACTCTTAAAGCAGACAGTAGAGAATCAAAGTTCCTGAGAAGGCCACTCTCCTCCATCTGTGATCTCATCGCTGGCCTATTGATGTTTCTTTGAGGGACAGTCGTGACAAGTTCCAGATATGTGTTCTTGAAATGTCATCACCATCTTAAAGACACTAAGGTGGTTTCTCACAACCTGTTGTTTGAAAGTTACAAAAGTGAAACATGCTTGGCATCTGTGCTCTTGGAATCTGTGCTGCTTAGTTGCCAACTGGACCCAAACCAGAGTCCCAGTGAAGAGGGAACCTCAGTTGAGGGATTGCCTTCATAAGACTGGCCTGTGGATGTGTCTGTGGGGCATTTTCTTGACTAATGACTGATGTCAGAGAGCATAGCTAAGGAGGTGGTCTTGGATTCTATACGAAAGTGAACTGAGCAAGCCAGGAACAGCCTCTGTCTCAGATCTTGCCTCCAGGTTCCTGCTGAGTCCTTGCCCTGACTGCTCCCAATGATGGACTGTGACCTGGAAGTGTAAGGCAATTAACCCTTTCATCTCCCAGATTGTTTTTGTGAAGTGTTTTATTCCAGCAACAGAAAAAGAAAAAAACAAAACAAACAAAGCAGGATAGAATCTTTTCTGTAGTAAGGAAAATATGAGGGCATTCCTATAAAATTTCTGAGGAACCTCACTCATAAAGGAAGTTTCCACCTGCAAAGTAGTATAAAATTTTATTCTGCCCAGTGTTTTAAGGGTTAATTAAGCAGAGAGGTGATGGCACATGCCTTTAATCCTAGCACTTGTGAGGCAGAGGTAGGAAGATCTCTGTGAGTTCAAGGAACTCACAAACAAACAAACAAACAAACAAACAAACAAACAAAACCTCAAACCAGCTCATTACAGTTGTATGAACGTTGCTAGGTCTATGCCCTTTGCTTGTCAGGACATTACCATCTCTTGCCTTATGAAATGCTAGATGATAGTTAAGCAGTTTACGATCAATGGGCAAACCATCCTCTGAGCCTAACTAAAGGGTCTTCGATTACTTTTCATCAGCTAAGAACCAGGGGACCCACATGATGCCCAAGACTGTCTGGGACGTGGAGAATCAAGTCTGGACTTTCCCCCAGACATCATTCTCCTTCTTAGTCTTTCCCTGCAATAGCATCTCATCCTCACTTAGTAATATCTAAGTTAGTAATATCTAAGTCAGGCAGGGCCAATCGGACCATTCCATGGAGGGGCTGCAGCAGAAACATCTTGCTATCTAGCACCTGCCCTCCTTTTCTTGACTTTAAAGCACTTTACTACAAGTAAAATATATTATAACCTCTTCCTTTCTGTTCCTAATCAGAAGGCTTGGTTGAAACACTTATCTGATTGCAGATACCAAAGGTTGTCTGTAAATCGCTCTGGGTTTGCAGAATTCTAAGCTGATGTATTTCCAGTGTAGATTCTCTCAACCCTACATTCCAACAATGTTCAAAGCAAGACAATGCTGACAATATATCTTATCCACCTGGAAGTTACCAGGGGGTCATTTTCCAGCATATGACTATTGAATTTCACAGAAGTCCAGGGAGGAGAGAGACCTGGCTACGAACATCCAGGAAGCTGGAACAGCACCACCTGCAGGATCCCAGAGTCTGGGAGTCCGGATGTGCACAGATTCCTGGGAGACCAAGACAGCCAAAGCAGTTTAAATGGCCAAAGAACAAAATGTAAAGTGAGCTGCAAGGGTCAGATCTGGATGGAAGCCCAAGTCTGAGTCTACGCATCCGTCTGGGATAAACTTGGCTCCTAATCAGGGCTGACAATTAGGCCGTACAGTTAATATTTTTACAGCTGTTTTATTAATAACACATACAGTGCATCCAGCCAGGATTTGTTGGAGACACCTCAGGAAAACGAATGATGTAAATAACAGATGGATGTAGAATATTCCTACAAACAGGCATAAAGATATTCCCTTCTTGTTTAAAAAGAGTTTAAATAGACAGATTGTAGATAAACAGGCAGGCAGAATGGGGGGGAGAGAGGATTTATGGTATTTGAGGTAGTGGTTGCATGCATTCTCAGGGCAAAAAAAGCATGGACATAAACATCCCTACTCCGGGTGGTGATGCTACTTGGAATTTTGGCTTCTGGAAGACAAACTTCCATGATGCAAGAGGGATGCCTGCACAGTCAGGGGAGCCATTGGAAGCAGGTGTGGGGAGGCTGTTTCTCAGATCGTCCTCTGGAATGTGGTGGGGTTCAGAGGGGCTTTCAGACCCTGGCCAGACCTTCCTCAGCTCAACCTTGCTTGACCCACCACAGAGCCCAGGAATGGACTTTGCTCTTTCTGCCTATCAATCATGTAATAAGAGGATGTTCACCCTCTTCATCTTCACAAGCGAACTAGGAGCAATGATATTTTCAATTTGAAAAAGAGAAATTAAAAATTCAGAATCTTCGTGCCTTTTGTTTTCACTCCTACATTTTTTTTTTTTTGTACTGCTTTTTCATGAGCCGGCTGCACTGTGCTCCTTCCCTTACTTTGCAACCAGATGGCTAAGGAATGAAGAACAAAGGCCACTAAAAAGTGGGCGGGGAGGGGGGGGAGGAAGCACAGGGCTGAAAGTCAAGGCGAAATCTGAGACGGTAGCCAAACTCAGCTGTTTAATCACCAGTTATTCCTGGGTGAGTTATGAAGGAGGACAGATGTCATTCTTCCCAGCGACCCTCTGTATGAGGTTGCTGTGCCTGTACCCATACCACAGACATACACAGGCCCAGCTCTTTTTGCAATGATGAGGATTAAAGATGGTGTCCTGTTTCTCCTGTGAATCTTCTTGCTTTCCTCCACGTGTCAAAAGCAGTGTGTGTGTGTGTGTGTGTGTGTGTGTGTGTGTGTGTGCATGGGGGTGGGAGAATTACGGGAAGGAGAATTTTAGAATATCATCTCTCTTCCTAGTTACCACCGTGCAGTTGTTCAAATAGCTGAGTTGGGATACATTTCACAGCTGAGTGACCGTGAGCAGGTCATCGCCCTCGTCTCACTTTTAATTTCCTTTTTAGAATATCTCCCCACAAAGAGACACCATGACTGAAAACAATATAACATCTTGGAGTTAAGAAACTGCTACGTGGAAAGACAGTGGTTATCTTGGACATGACAAGGAGGCTTCCTCAAAGCTTTGCTCTGACACTTGTCTGCTTAATTTCCTGTCATTCTCAGACCCTGCCCTAACCTGCCTTTCCAGATGGGAACTCTGAACCTTTGCCTCCACAGAGTTCCTTTAAAATGCTTTCAGGACTCATTATGAATCTTTTGTCTGACCCTTCCATGTGCTTCCTGTATACAGGGCTCCAGGGTGATCTGAGGCTACTCGGTCTCTGTTGTTTTCTTTGTGAACATAGAAGCCCTTCCATTTCTTCTCCTCCTCCTCCCCCATTCCCTTCTTCTAATCAGGAATTTCTGTACATACAAAGGGAACGACAATCTAAAGACAACATTTCATGTAAATCAATTGGGCTAAGTCAGTTAAGAAAGGGGGATATTTGGATTACATGTTGGCCTCCCATCCATGCACATGCGTGCTATGGACTAGGAAATAAAGAAGATTCTAGAAAAGGTTTATGAGCACTTTTGCTGACTTCTTTGTTCCTTTGTACTCTCCAAAGGGAGCTACATTTTTCTTCTTGTTGCAGGGTTCACAGCTATTTTTCTCCTTGTATGGGAAGGGTTGAAATTATTGGGAAATTGTTAAGACCTAAGCCTAATTTCATATGAAGCTATGTCTACAATTTGCATTTCCTTGGACACTCCTAAGGACTCTGGGAGACCAAAATGGGACTTCATATACAGATAAGGAACAGGAACAGGTTAATGTGTGTGTTTGTGCATGCTCACAGAACACATGTATAGGGGTCAGAAAACAACTTTGGGTCTCAGGCTATATTCTCCCCCTTGTTCAAGACAGGGTCTCTGTATGTTCGCTACTGTTTATACCAGGTTTCCTGGCCCCAGAACTTCTGAAGACTCACCTATTTCAAGAGCACTGGGATTCCAGGTGCCTGCTACTACTTGTGGTTCACGTGGGTTCCCAGAATTCAGAGGGATATTCCTACACTTAGGCAAGTGCTTGCTTTTACCCACTGAGCCATTTTCAGCCTTTGGGTGGATTTTGATGAACATAATGCCCTTACCCCAGTCCAGAAGCAGGGGCATGCCTTACAATCAGCCTTCAAATAGAATCTAAGCAAAAGACCTGTGCCCATCTGTACTACAGGCCCAGTTGCTAACTGATGCTCAGAATCTCGCATGTTTGGCAGCAAATCATAGGAAAAATGAAAGACTTGGGAGTCAGCCTATAAGTTTCAAATCTTGGCTCTACTGCCAACTATATGCTCTAAACCTCTCCAAGATTGTTTAATTTCCTCAGTTCTTGTAAAACAGCATCACGATTACCTAACACATAGAGCTGATGGGAGTGTTCAGTGAGATGATCCACGGAAAGCAATTAACACATGTCTAAAAGCATAGTAAGCACTACAAACCCACTTACATTCCTATCATCATTTTGGACTCAGTGAACATGCCTGTCGATCTCCTGGAATCTTAGAATATTATAACTGGGTAGAAGCTTCCAGAAGAAGCTTTCAAAGCCTTTGATCAAACTCTCAGGCCAAATTGTCTGTCTGTCTGTCTGTCTGTCTATCATGTGTGTGTGTGTGTGTGTGTGTGTGTGTGTGTGTGTTCCCATGTGTAAGACTCACAGATACACATGTGCCAAGGCTCAAATGTAGAGATCAAAGGACAACTTTTGGGCTTAAGTCCTCTTCTTCAACTCTGGGTATCGGGGTCAAAGTCAGATTACCAAACTTATGTGTCAAGCACTTTTACACCTGAGTTGTCATAGCAGCCAACAGAGTAGGTTTTTTCACATGATCCAAATAAAAATAGAATGACTTGTTGTTAGAATGGGGAGTCAACGCTTTCAGGAATTGCGAAAAGCTAGGTCCTTGCTTGTGCTTGCTTCCCTTGCTGCTCTTTGCCTATGTTCACTAAAAAGTAAAGCACGTTATAGAGAAGCAAAATAACATCTATGTAGGTGACGTTCATGTGCAAATGAGTTTCGAGATAGTTTTGATCCTGGTCATGCTCTGAGATGCTTTCTGCTCAGTGTGACTGTGCTCTTTTTATTTTAAATATTGCTGTGACTATCTGAAGTGCTTCTGAAACCTCTTAACTCATCACTGCTAATGGTCTGGACAAAAATGGTAAAGACAATGAACTCTTAAATATTTTTAATTATTTAATTTTTATCTTATGTGCATTCATCGACTGATGTGCTTCTATGTCCATTCATCGGTTGATGAATGGATAATAAAAATGTGTTACATTATGTGACAAAATATATTAAGGATAAAGTTATAAAATTTTCAGGCAAATGGGTGGAATGAGAAACAATCATTCTGAGTGAGGTTAACTCAGAAAGACAAATATTGCATGGCTTTCTTATATGTGGATGTTAGCTTTTAAGCTTTAGATAGGCATGTTTCATTCAGAATATCTGTAGAAGTTAAATAGCTAATAAAAAGCCAAGGAAGAGGAACAGATCTTACTATAAAGGGAAGATAGAATATAGTGTTATAATGGGATACAGGAGAAATGAGAATAAAAAGGTTAAATGGGAGAGGTACGGCAGGGCAAAGTAGAGGAGCTATGGGTAAGGATAACTAACATTAAAGGCCTTGTGAAAAGCCATACAGAAACCTACTATAGTAGAAGTTCCCTAGAGTATGTACACATAATGGAGTCCCCGTATGATGTGGGAGACAATGCTCCAACTAGACATTGTATGCTACCAAACAGAACACTCAGTACCAAGAATGGGTTGTATTATTTTTAGTTGTTGGCCAAACGGTTTCCCATAGCCACCTCCTGACTAAAGGCTATTGATAATGTTATTTTATACTATATAATCTGATGATAAAACCTTGTTAATGCCATATGTTGTATAATATGGATAAATAGAGCTATAGTTTGCTACTGAAGGAGAAAAGTAATTGTCAATATCCATCGGCTATGAACCCTGTAAGCACAACACAAAACCTGCCTGCAAGATATACCCATTGGTGAAATAGTCTCCCAATCAACTACCTTCTGATGAGACTTAAAGCCTACTCTTTGAGATGGGACCCACACCTTAAATGTTAATAAGGCCAAGAACCTGTGTTTAGATAGTTCATGAACCCTAGGTGAAAATCTACTGCAATCATTCTGCTTAAAGAACATGGCAATAAAATGATTCCTAACAACACACCAATGCACCCATAGATTACTATATCACCAAACCCTCATTAGAAAAGTGTCTTTGTGTCTTCTTGCAGTACATGATGATTAACACAGACATACCACTGGATAAGAGACTCTGGAGTACCCAGTCCCAAATGGGACATCTGCACGACATCCTTCCCCTCAAGGCTCAGGAAAGAGGAGGCAGAAAGATTGTAAAAAAGCAAAAGTTTTGGACAACTCCAAGGAAACAGGATTTTCCGGGCATAGCAGAGCTGATGCACATATGAATTTATAGAGACTGTGAGAGCCCAGAAAGGATCAGCGCAAGTTCAAACCAGACAAAACCCCAGCACAGAAAAGAGAAGTGGACACAGAGCCCACTCCTAACCAAACACCTATTTTATAGTTGTTGTGAGAGAGAAAATCAGTTCCCTTCATTGCAGTAACAGTGAATAAAGAAATCACACTTGAACAAGCCCTGTACTCAGGAGTAGTTGACCAGCACAAAATGGTCTCCATATTTTGTTGTTTTGGGCTTTTGGGTTTGTTCGGTTTGTTTTTATGAGAAAGAAAATGTAGTTGGATGGATGGAGAGAGAAAGAGGGTGTGGGGGGAGTTAGAGGAGAGAAAGAATATGACCCCAACATCATATATTAAAATTATTTTAATAAAAATATTTTTAATTAATTACTTAGTTTTTATTGTATATGCATACATGGTTTGCTTGTATCCATGTCTGTGCATCACATGGGTTATTGATGCCTGTTGAAGCCAGAAGAGGGTATCAAATGCTCTGAGATGCTTGTGAGAGACCATGTGGGTACTCTGAGTCGCACTGGGGAACAGCCAATGCACTTAACCACTCCAGCCTCAATAATAGAGCTTCATTTAATAAATAAATAAATAAGATTTAATATTGTTCACACAATATTCTTTACAGGATCAGAGGCATAACTTGGCCCTGAACCCAGGTCTCCTGACTCTAAGTTCTGAGAGACCTACAGGAAATAAAGGTGGCCAGGTTGTTTATTCTTCTATGACCACTGTGCCACGAGAATAAGATGCCAGGGCTTCTCTGTGATTTGTTTACCAGTCAGGGCATCAGAACAGGCCTGCACAGGTCACCCTGACACATTAAAAGAAATTCCTGAATCTCCAGAGAGGTCTGTTTTCCACACTGCATTGGCAGCTTACTTGGAAAGTTTCTTGTGCATTTGTCAAAAAATGTTTATAGATTTGAAAACTGTTTGGGGTTTGCTATTGCTTCTGTTGTTTGTCTCTTGATATCATTTCATTTTTCAAAATTTAATAAACACTTTGCAGAAGAACAAAATAATTGGTCACATACTTGCAAGCTCCCAGATTTGTTTTACATGTGCGTGCAATACAAAGTAACTGAAAACATGTTGAGGCCCAGCACATCAAATCGTGTCTGATTCTGTGGTCAAGATCAAGGTACAAGCAGCCGGCAACCATAGCCCCAAACCACATCACACACACACGGCCTCTGACCACAAGGCTGAAGGGCCAGACTGTGGACTCAGTGACGTACGTGGCATCATCAGGGCTCACGGATGGAATCTGTTGTTGCAGGTCCCCAAGGTGCCGAAAGATTTGCTCCAATTTGTGAACTGGAAGAACACAGTAGGCTTTGAAGGAAGCCATAAGAGGCAACATAAGCCCATCTTTTGCTCAGCCACACCTCAGACCCACCAAGAACTGCAAGGTGTGTTTACATTGAGATGATTTGAAAAATATGTTGGTTGACTTAGCAATTTTACTTCTTTGGCCCCTCCAGGACCAACTTTCTTTGTCCTGTGACCCAAACAATCCCCTTAGTCATATAAAAGTGGAAGGGGGTTGGGAGTTGTCTTGCATCTCCTAAGCATTTTTAGGATTTTGGTACAAAGCTGGGGCTGTGCAGATAGGACAGAATATTAGTACTTCTTTGCTTGTAGTAGCTGCCTGAGGAACATGATTAATTATATTGAAAGACCAACATAACCTGTGTTCCAGGGCACTGAATGACTCTGAACTTGGCTTTTCTGGTAGGACATTGAAGGTTGTGGTGGTAATTTCATGGTTTATGGGATGACAGGCCTGCATTGAATCAACTGTATGACCTCTATGGGACAATGCTTTTAGGGATTTAAACTCTAAATCCAAATTAGTCAGAGACCAAGAGAACTTTCTTTTTCTCTTAGTCAGGCCTTACTGTATAGCCCAGGCTGGCCTGGAATTTAGTCAATAGCCAGTTTTGTCTGGAGCTAACTTTATAGCCCTAGCTGGCCTAGAACTCACAGAGCTCCACCTGCTTCTCTCTTTTCCTCTTCAGTGCTGGGATTAAAAGTTTGCACCATCATACCTAGCCTAGAGAACTTTTTTTTTTAAATGAAGACTCAGAAACATACTTGAGTGGACTTCAAAATAAACAGGCTCCTCAAGGCTCATGTATAAAAAAGTCAGAGTGTTGACCAAGAAGAAGCAGGACCCCTGATCTTGAGCTGAGGGGGTACCAAGAGCAAATGAGCTAGAGGTGTCTGAGTCCAGCACAGCTATGAGATTCTTCCCAGTAATAGTAGCTTAGCCAAAGGTGGCTTCCCTTGGCTTGAGGACCTTTGACAACTTAACTTAGGGCAGCTTCACTCAGTCTCAAGATGCATACCTGTTGCCTGAATCCTAATTGATCTTATAATGAAAACCCAGAGCCAGATATTGGGGCAAATGCTTGAAGATCAGAGATACAGGAACAAGCCACTTCTCACTTCACCTGCTCCTCAGCCAAAAGGAATCC
Organism: Phyllotis vaccarum; assembly: GCA_033318265.1. Taxonomy (NCBI): domain Eukaryota; kingdom Metazoa; phylum Chordata; class Mammalia; order Rodentia; family Cricetidae; genus Phyllotis; species Phyllotis vaccarum. The sequence continues at coordinate 20,057,265 of JARWLC010000009.1, forward strand.
TCATCCCATCCCCAGGAATCCTCAGACTGAATAGGGAGAGCAAAGGGAAACACAAGGAATGAACTCCTGTCTTCTCTCACCTTATATTCTTTTCTCTGCCCAGCCATATCACTTCCTGTTTCAACCTTCCTAGTCCTGGGATTAAAGGAGTATGCCACCACTGCCTAGCTCTGTTTGTCCTTGAACTCACAGAGATCCAGACAGATCTCTGCCTCTCAAGTGCTAGGATTAAAGGTGTGTGTCACTACACCCTGACCTCTATGCCTAACTCTGTGGCTAGCTCTGTCTTCTCATCTGACAATCAGAATCTGGCAATCTTTATTTGATACATAATACAAGGCCATATATACCTATATATTTCTACCTATAATGGGAGTCCCCTGTTAGTGAGCTTTAATAAACAAACTGCCAGTTAGCTTACACCCAGAAGGGAGGAAAACATACTATTGTGTCCTATTTTGTTAATTTATAACATTAGAAACCTAACATGTATATAGAAGTAATTTCTCATCATTAGACCAAGGTGATAGAGTGTGGTGGTGTATTGAACTGAACTCACACGTTTGCAGATTGAATCAGCTACTGTATTAGTTAACTTTTTTTTTTATTTAATTGTGCATTTCTTTTTCCCCTCATCCTTTTTCTCTATAATCATTTAGACATGAGTTGAGAAAGAAAACCAATAATTACACAAAATGGTTAAAGTTCTGGGATCAAAATCTCTGGGTTTTGTTCTCATCCTTCCTGTGTATTACTCTAGATTTGGGGAAAGCTTTAAAGAACTCTCCTGAAACTCGGAGTCTTAAGCTGTTTTCCATTGTTGCTGACTATATTCTATAACTCACCAATTTAGGGACAAAACCCCCAAGCTTGAGTGACCCTATACGTTTGATTTTAAGTGTGGGACTACTTGGTAGATAGCATCAAAAGGACAGATAATGCAGAGAGAGAAACACAGAGTTTCAGATACCAAGCTATTTGACTGATTGATTGATTGATTGATTACTGACTGACTGACAGACTGACTGACTGACTGACTGAAACAATTTCCTCCTGTAGAAACCAAGTGGAATCTTCCAAGGAATATATACTATGTTAACCCTTTCTGAGGACAGTGCACCATAATCTAGTATCCTTGTCATAGCCCTCTACTTTGGAAAATTTCATCACCTCTTAACATCACCACTGGGGATGAAGCACTCAGCACATGTCTTTGGGCCATATCCCCAAATCATATACAAACCACAGTTTGGGGGTCTCTTCATCTGTGCAATGTACCAAACACATGGTGGAGTTATGAGAATTAAAGAAGCTAGTGAACACATAGGGTGATTGGCTTGGAATGAAGAAAACTTCTTGTGTATGATTTATATGTTATCTTGACATTACCTCTTTCCTGGGTATATAGTTAGACACTTATGATTGAAAGTTATCAGTTAACACCCTTGAGATACATGACTGATGAATCAAAGATCTGAAACTTAAGACTCTGTCCATTCTAAAATCCATTCCCATCTGTTATACTGTGTGGCTTCCCTTTTAATAACAAGGATTACAAGAGTATGCGTACTACATCATAAAACCCAAAGACTAAAGACCTCATGAAGTTTAAGTATCTTTATATAAATGACTTATACTAAGATGATAAGCAATTCAACATATTAATGGCATAAATTAATGGGTTAAATTATGTGGATAAAATGTAATTGTGTTATTGACTATTATACTGGGATTATGTTGCTACATTGTAAATAACTGTCCTACCTACTGGTTTAATAAAAATGCTGATTGGTCGAAGGCAGACAGGAAGTATGGGTGGGGCTACCAAACTAAGGAAACTCTGGGAATAGGAAGAACAGAGCAGAGTTGCCACAGAAATGCCAGGGAAGCCAGCAGATGCAAAGGACAACTATGCTACTCTGAGAAAAGGAACAGGATAGGAATCATGGATTAGTTTAAGGGTGAAGAGTTAGCAAGTTATGCCTGGGCCTTAGGCTGATCAGCATAAAATTAATGTAAGCATCTGTGTGTCTCTGTGGGACTGTGGGTCTGCGGGTCTGAGGCTAGGCTGGAAAGTCAGGGTCAGAAACTTATTACTACAGACTATATGTAAAGAAAGGAAAAGAAAAAAAGACAAAATCGTCCTTTATCCAGAGCTGAGGCTCACAAATAGTCCATTACAACTTCTTTAAGGAGTCACATAGTCTTCGCTTGTTGAACTCATGATTGCTTAACTGATGTTCTGGTTTGTGCTGGTTCACTTTTCGTTTGGAGAACAAGTTTTAAAAAATCATTCCTTCTAATTTATAACTTGTTATACAAGAAAGGAGCCTTTAAATGTTATAAATTTTTAATTTTCTTCATTTAGTTGATTCTCTTGCTGAGAAAAGTGACTGCCAAAGAGCTGTGCCTAGCTTTAGCAATAAACACCAGTATCTGGTTCATTAATAATTCATATATAAATAATCAAACAGAATGAACTGGCAGGTCCCACAGGTGAGTCACGCAGAGTGACAAAAATGTCTCTGTGTTTAAATGAGGCAACTTGGAAGCAAAAATTTACTCCAAATATGGTTAGAGATATGTTAGAGAGGCTAGGATCTTCAGTGCTTTACCCACACTTTCTACTTTCTTTTTTTGTTATTATTTTTATGAAAACAGAACCCTAATGAAATCTCAATAGGCCACTCATTACATAGAGTCAGTATCCCATACATCCCGAGGGTTGTTTAGGATGCAATTTTGGTTGGTTCTGCATCCACTTGAATTGTTCAGTCTGCTGCTTCTCTTTCTCCCTTTCTGTAGACACCACCGTACTTTTATAGCTGGTTATAAAGTAGTCATACTTTAAAGTCTCAAACTCAGAGGCCTGAGACAAAATTAATCTATAATCTTAAAGTTTTTTGAATACTTGGGTTTTCAAGGTTTTGAAGAACTACGCTGTATTTGGAGGTGAGAGAGAAGAGTGCACTTCTATTTTTGAACTCTATAACCTTCTCATGTTGTTGTGCTCAGGACCCCTTTTCTATCTTCAAAACAAATGCCAATGTCAAGTCCTCACCACTCCAAATTCCTCTAGGGTAGCTGTTCAGCTTACAAGTCCATTCCAAGGAGACACATCAATGTCCTTGTTTTACAGACAAGTCCTTGTCAGTCTTAGTTCTGTCTTTTACTTCAACTCCCCTTTACCATGTCTTCTCACATATTCATAGAATTGGGGAGAATTCTAGAAATTGGGGAATAGACACCTTTGGGGAGTCAAGATTCTGCTGTCACAGCTATTTACACAATCGCCCTGAACATTTCCACACTGCTGGTGTGAGCCCATTGACCCACAGAGGAAACGTTTTGTCCCATCTCCGTGCCCTTTCTAAACTGTTCCTTCCTTCCAGCAAAACAGCTTCATTCCCCTCAAAGCCCACCTACCTTCAGGACCAATTATGTTCTACATTATGCATGGAGATTTTTTCATTTCATAATGCTCATTGTGTTCTTTCCTCCACCTCCTCCCATTTCTTCTCTTTCATTAAAATTCTATTGTATTGACGGGGGTTGTTTTCATTACAGAACTGCCTCTTGCTTGGCCCTAATGTGTTTATATTTGGTCTCATGTCCCCTGGATTACAATCTCTTGGAAACTGCAATTAGGCCCCACACTTTCTAATTGTTTTCTTCCAATTTTCATGTGGAAAAAAAAAAAAAAGAATTGTTCCTTTGGACTTTTTGTTCCTGAGTAATGTTGACCTTCTTGGGCACATTTCATTGTAAACCACATAATCCCAAAATTCCAATCTGATTTATTTATGTGAAAAATAGATTAGACCTATAGAGAATTTAAGCCATGTGATGAAAGGAATGATCAGCTCAGAGATTAAAGCTGGAAAACTTTGGAAATGTGTGAAACGCTGACTGTGAGAGAATCAGTGTTCAGGAGGCTTGGTGGTGAGGAGGAGGGTGCAGAAGGGACGTTATCCAGGTTTGGGCTACATCATGTTCTGACTTTGTGAGTAAAGAGCAGGCTCTCAAGAGCACCGGATTGGCAGCCAAGTAGAATCACCTATAGTGGTAGGTGTTTCTCCCTAAAAACAAGGGTTCATAAAAAAAAAAAAAAAAAAAAAAAAAAAAAAAAAAAAAAAAAAAAAAAAAAAAAAAAGAGTACAGAGTTGCTGAGTCGGCAAATTACTAATGTGCTTACAAAATCTAAAAGTGAAACTTCCACAATAGTTGGAATTTAAAAAAAAAAAAACCACACACACACAAATAGGAGCAATGGGTACAAGTATAAAGCAGCTGTGAGGAGAGATAAATTTTAATATGCCATGATCAGTTTTAAAGTCTTTCAGTCTAGTCTATAAAAAACAAACAGCCCATTAATTTTCTGAAAAAAAAAAAAACTCCAAGAAAATAAACAATATGCCAAATAGGGACATAGGAACTGAGCATCTATTGTATTTAATGTGTTAAATGCTTTGAGTTCTTTCTCACTGAATCCTTTTTGACTGTCCCCCAGAGTTGAATTCCTTTATTTTTTCTTAGGTAATGATAAGGAAACACATGGAGAGGGTTCACCAGGGGCTCATAACTTCTCTGAACTAACTTCAGGGCTGTAAGAGGACGAGACACATAAGACCTGGACGTCAATGACCCAAGACAAGTACAGGCCCTGAAAAGAAGCTGTCACGTGACACAGGCACTGTAGTCTGTGTTGGAGAACAGAAGTAAGCAATAGTAGTAGTAACTAGTAGGAAATTGTATGCTTGAACAGATGACATGGACACTTGGGAATAATTCTCCTGGAACTCCCTATGAGGGCAGAAAGAGCATAGAGAGACCCATAACCCCGAGGAGAAGAGGAAGGGCAGCCTCAGAGAGCTTCTCCAGCAAAGTAGGTGTGGAAGGACATTTAGAGCATGATCTTCGGCGAGAAACTAGTCCAGAAGGAATGTATCTAGGGAAGGAAGAGGTCAGGGTTTGTCGGGTGCAGCAAGCAGTGCAGTGTATGTACGTCATAGCAAGAAGTTAAAAACGGGAATGACAGAGATGGGACCGCAAACAGGTTACAGCCAGTGAGGAAAGGGTTTTAAACGCCACACGGGGATAGCTGTCTAAAATGACAAGTCTGGATTTGCTTGGCAGCGGGGAGGGCCAGTATAAATGTTCCATTGAGATGGTGGAGCCAAAGTCAGACTAGAGAGCTGAGTACAAAAGGTGTCTTAAAGCCAGGGGGCCCTAAAGAGCATCTGGATGACAATGACAGATAAAGACGGGCAGCAGTAGAGTGGTGTAGATAGAGAGAAAGAAGTCAAGGAGATGGAATGAAGTAAGGTTGCAGAGAAAAATGCTGTACTGTAGGGAAGGGACAGTCACTCTGAAAAGGTGCTACAGTTCTTTCCTGAGCAGAAACACTCCATTTATCACCCCATTCTTCCCCCTTCTCTCTCCTTAAAAAAAAAAAAATCTCTAGGCTTTTACAAGTCAGCCCAAATATGGGATTGTGACTTAGATCTGCATTCACAGCACCTGGCACAGTGCTGGTTACATAATGGAGTTTCAAAAAGCCGTACTTTCTTCTCTCGATTTTTTCCCTCTTTGAACTGCATAACTCTCTCATTTTCACTTTTCCCACAAAGAACTGAACTTTGGAGGTGGATATGTGGAACAGCAATGGCACACTGATGTTAAGAGAAACTGCAAGACACAGTTGGCTTTGGTTCCCCGGATCCATCTCATGACAGTGAGCTGTCTATCAAAAAAGATCTCCCAAGCTGCTGGAGAGAGAGCTGAGCTGGTAACATGCTTGCTGAACAAACAAAAGATTGGGTCCCCAGCACTTACATAGAAGCCAGGCATGGTTAGCCTGTGCCTATAACTCCAACTATGGCGGAGTAAAGCCAAGAGGATTCCAGGGAATCACCAGACAGCCAGTTAACTGAAGCAAGGAGATCCTGATTCAGAAAAACCCTGTCTCAAAAAAATAATGTGGAGAGTGATAGAGATTGACGCTCTGGTTTGCACACACACACACACACACACACACACACACACACAGAGAGAGAGAGAGAGAGAGAGAGAGAGAGAGAGAGAGGGGGGGGGGCAGAGGCAGACATAAAAGATGAAAATATTCCCATTCTCTCTTTCACAGTCCTACAGTTTCAGGTCAGAAGTGAACAGTGTGGGTGGGACATGAAGGTCTAGCCAGAAAGAGATAATGTGAGTAGCAGCCTGCCTCTGATGAAATAAACAAGAAATGTGATTCTGCTTGCCTTGCTCCCATCCCAGGTGACAGCCCTGGGGACAGAGTGCAAGAAGTTAAGAAGGAACCAGTGAAGACAACAGTAAGTCTCCAGAACCAGGATTTGCCAAATAAAGAGATGCCCTGAAAAGCGTTCTCAGAAAACAAAACAAAACACACACCGAGAGACTGTACACAATACTTATAGTGCACATTTTGCACTAAAGGTAATCTGTAATAAAAACAATTACTTAAAAGGAATCACTTATTTCTTTTATACTGTTTTTGTTCCTGAGTGTATGAATGTGTGACACATGTCTGTAAGTGCCTCAATGTTGACAAGAGGGTATCTGTATTCTCTGGAACTGGAGTTCCAGGTGCTGTGAGGCACCAGTTGTGGATGCTGCCATCTGAACTAAGGTCCTTTGTAAAAACAACATGCAGTTTCAGTGCCAGGCTATTTCCAGACCAAAAGCAAATTTACTTTTAAGACCAAGAATTTTTACAACTTGCATTCCGTTTTTTAAGTCCCATCCAGAGGGTCAGCCATAGAATGAGATTCTGCTGTGCTGATCATCGTCACTCATAGGATGTCAAAGTCATTAGTGTATGTGTGAGCGTGGCCATCGTGTATGAGGGTACACATATATGTGTCTGCGGAGGCCACAAGTCAACTTCAGATTGTTCCTTAGGTAATACCCACTTTGCTTTCCAAGGTAGGCTGTTTCACCCACTCAGGGCTTCATAAGAGAGCCAGACTGGTGGCTGGCAAGCCCCATGTATCTTTCTGGCTTTGATTACCCCAGGACTGAGGCTACAAACATTTGCCTCCATGCCTGAGTTTTGCTTTGTTTTATTCATTCATTCATTCATTCATTCATTCATTCATTCATTCATTCATTTATTTATTTTTAAACATGGGTTATGAGAATTGAACTCAGATCTTTGTATTTGCAAAGAACTCATTTTACTTTTGTTTGTCATTATTCTGTGTGTAGATACAATTATAAACAGCCTAATTTTTTAAAGTGTAAATTGAATTGTCTTTATCTATTTGAATGGTTTAAACTAAATCATTGAAAAAAGATATTACTAAGCCTAGTATTGTAGGATCATGTTGATTACGTATTTCACATGATTTGTATCCAAGATGCACGGTTTGTTTGTTGTTGTTTTCTATTTGAACTTTATCATAAAGATATTCCATGATGTGTTTTCATAATTAATATGCAAATAGATGTATAGTTTATAATTAATTTCAACTGGGCACAGTGAAGAACTTGAAAACCTCAGCATGGAGGCATCTTTTTTGGTAGAAGTTCAATGAAATCCCCCAAATGTCTTTGTTTTTGCAATCCATAATTTGCAGATTATTAATACAATAAATCCTTGTTGTCTGTGAGAGTTGGCATCGTACCCATGAACTCCTGTGCAGAGAGCTCACAAAAACATAGAAAAGAAAAAAACCGTGTGGTTTCAGTGTATGCTCATTACCTGCTTCTGACACCATAGTATCTTGGCCTTTTATAGATGTTATAATGACCTCTGCCAGAAGCAGCTGCAGTCATTAGGCACAGGACAGACTCAACATTCAACCTTCAGGAAAGGAGGCCTGGATCAGCTCAGGCCTCAGGATTCCCAATCTCTGGCTCAAGAGAGCACCATCAGTGATACATTTGAAAAATACTGGACTACTGACAAGGATTTCAGAAATCCGAGTCCATACTTCTTTGCTCCTTCAGTGGGAGGTCCAGTTTGGTTACAGGGGCGTCTGGCCATATTGTACTTAAAAGACAGAGGTAGGCCTCAAAGCCAGTGCTAACATTTTTGTTTATTTACCCACATCCTTTCCAACACACACACACACACACACACACACACACACACACACACACACACACACACACACTTCATCACATGCTCTTTTGGGGATCTGGAGGTGGGACAGCAGGAGACATTGGCAATACCTCTTCTTATATGACGTATCATTGAGCTTCATGTCTGGACTTAGAACTAACACACTGATGACTCGATTCCAGAATCCCTCCTGTCACACCCTTCTGAGGTGGAAAAAGCCACAATAAAATCAACTGTATAAAGCAAAGTGTATTCATTTTGAAATCATCACATATTCAGCTGGACCAGCTGGGGTTAAAGAATTGACAGAACGAAACGCTGAGACAGAATCGTTGGTGCTTATGGAATTAGGGTTCACCTTTCTGAGAGTGCCTCCATGCCAAACAACAACCAATATCCCAGTGTCGCTGGAGGGAACAATGGCGCCCTGCATTTCAGGGAAGATTTAAAACCAAGATCCTAACTGCTCAACATCATTAAAAATCTCCAGGCAGTTTTCATAAGAGCAAGGGGGTGGCTGCCTGAGGTTTTGGCTGACAGTCAACCCAACTAATTACATTCTGTCTACTGTGTCCTCCTGCAGTTTCAATTGGATGTGTTATTTTATTTTATTTTATTTTTACTTCCCGTCCTAATCTGAATGTGGGAATGCTGTGTGTTCCTGAGCAGATACTGCCAATCTTCCTGGTAATAGAGGCTTTGCAGAAAGATTTGATTTCTCCTCACAGAAAATTCAGTATACTTTAAATAACTCTTCTAAATGATCCTAAGACCCTGGCACCACTATGATTGTAGGTAGCAATCTATTTATAACGTAATTCCTTTCACCAAGTATTGACATGAACTAGAATGCTTAACCTTGAGGTGATGATGTCTCATTTAACAGTGTCACACCAATGGCCCTCAACAGTCTTTTCTCCTACCTGGTTGCAAACTTTACTGTTGATATTAATGATGGATTGCTCAGACAACCCGCACATTTTAAGGCAAAGTTAATGAGGAGAAAATACACTGTCCACTCATCTATACACTGACTCATAGGTAAAACCATCCATCCATCCATTCACCCACCCACCCACCCACCCACCCATCCACCCATCCATCCATCCATCCATCCATCCATCCATCCATCCATCCATCCATCCATCCATCCACCCACCCACCCACCTACCCACCCATCCACCCACCCACCTATCCATCCATCCATCCATCCATCCATCCATCCACCCACCCACACACCCACCCACCCATCCACCCATCCACCCACCCATCTATCCATCCATCCATCCATCCATCCATTCATCCATCCATCTACCCATCTTTCTATCTTTCTGCAAGCCAAATAAAGAGAAAGTGGGATTTATTAAAGCCTTGATTTTTGTTGTCTGGTAGAATTAGTCTGTGAATGTCACCAGATGTGGCCACTCATAGACTAACACAGAGTTCTTTGGTGGGAAGTCAAGAAACAAAGTGTGTAAATTCTTACTTCTTCACTTCCTTTCCCATTGTAACTGCCAGCTCTGTGACCTTCAACACATACTCTCATATCATAACTAGACACACAGTGAAGAGAGGGAGGGAGATCTTGAAAATTCTTAGAACCTGCAATTCTTACACCTTCCTCCGTGTTTGAGAGAAAGAAATTAGAGACTTGCACAAAAAGCGTTTGAAACAATTTTTTTCTATAAAAAATAAAATTAACAAAATGTTCAAGCTTTTTTTTTTTTTTTTTTTTTCCTGGAGAGTTGGCTCAGTGATTAAATATGCTTCAAGAGAACTGACATTAAGACCCTAGCAACAATGTAAGAAGCTAGAAATCTTGATACCTTCTTCTGGGTTCTATTCATGCACAGGTGTATGCATCACATGCACACAGGAATGAGCATCCACTCACGCATGTGCACACTCTTACTTGTACACATGTATTTAAATAGTTTCGTGTGGTACGCTTTTAAACTAACTAAAATATTTTAAAAGGTCTCTAATACTTTGAGAGGACTGTGCTATAGGCAAGATCGCAACTCTGTCACCGCAAACTCATTTAATTGTCACCTCCACTTTGCCTGGAATTCTTGTCAGCTCATTTTGGTCTCAGTTACTGTTCTGTGGCTGTGAAGAAATACCATGGCCATGGCAACTCCTTTAAAAGAAAGCAGTTAATTGAGGGCGTGCTGACAGTTTCAGAGGTGTAAGTACATGATAATCGTGGTGGGGAGCATGGTGACAAACCTGCAGGCATGGTGCCTGCCGGAGAAGTAACTGGGACTCCAACATCCTGGTCCTCAGGCATGAGGCCAAGAGAGATACCTTGAAGCCCACTTCTCTCTAATAAGGATATTCCTACTCTAAGAAGACCACACCTCCTACCTCTTTCAAACAGTTCATCCAATGGGGACTAAGCTCTAAATATATGAGCCATGGGGGCCATTCTTATTTAAGCAATCACATTGTTTTAGAGATGAAGAAAGGGGGTACGAGAAGGCTTAGTTTCCCATAGTAGAAAATGGAGGGAGCTGGGATTTTATTGGGAATTCCGAAGCCAGAACTATTTATTCCTGAGCAGCGCTGCTTCCTCTGGGGCTGCACTTAATGCACGCCTCATGTTTTAGACGTTCATCACCACAGAAGTCAAAAGTGTAGTGCCCTCTCACCACCTCCATACATGAAGATTTAAAGGGAAGAGAAATAAAATTGTCTTTTGTATGTTGTTATCAGCCTACACTTGGGAAAATCAAAGCAGCTATATTCTGAATCATTGGAAGAAAGATGTCTTTATTTTGTTTTTCCATCCATGCTGCGATGGTATTTTAATCACTTACTTCTCAATAGTTGAGTCTCCTTTGCTTTCAGGCTCTCCATATACTTGGTGCTTCTCGGGCTAGATGCCAAACGCCAGCACTTTACCCAAAGAACAACTTTTCTTAAAAAAAAAAAAAAAAAAAAAAAGGTATCCGTCAGAGAGAATTGAGATCTCCCTGGAAACAAAATGCATTCTTGAGTGAACACTTACCAAGGATGAAATTGGAAGAGAGAATTCTAAGGAGCTGAATTCTACCTGGCAAGTATAGGTAATGCATATATCTTTGTTGGGGTATGGGTAGCTCAGAAAGCTCAGCTTTAACATGCCCATCTTTTGGTCATATAACTGTCACACTGCTTACTTTCAGTTCACTTGATCGCCTTTGAATGATGACCATCTTTCCCTGCCATGGAACACCTATAAGGAAAAGATACTTTCTCCATGACAGCTTCATTTTCCCATTGTATGCCCGTTTCTGGAGGACGTCAAGGGCCTCTTGTCAAGAGCTATACTCCCATGAAGGTCCTCGACATCAGCCCTTATCAGCACAACTGTTCATCTATCTCTTGGACCTAAGCCTGACCTGAGAGTCACACATGATCCCACAGCAAGTCCTTGATGCACACTGCCCCTCCCAGCTCTTCTAAAGAACCTCCCCTCAGGACATGTATCTGTACCCTGGGCACTGCACCGTGTCCCGTGAGTCCCTCATCTATAACAGGAACCGCTGTGGCTCCAATGGAGTGAGACAAGAAGCTTGATTATTAGTCACAGCTTTGTGCTTTTGGTACCCAAAGCTGTGGTTCTCAGTGAGAGATGAGCTGAGCATTGCTGAGGAATTTTGTCTTCTTTATATCTTCACAGGAGTCTCTCCATTGTCAAGGCAAGCAGAAGTATAAAATATGAAACTACTGGAAAACCAGAAGTGTGGAATTTGTATTTATCAGGATGTGGTAAATGTCAAAATAGTAAGCCTCTCAAAAGAACAAACAGTCTCCTCTGGAATTCTTGCCAGGACTATTATGAGCACACACTGCCAGGCCATGCACAAGGCCTGGATTCCCTATACCTTCTCTTTAGCTGAACATCTTCGTGATTGAAAATTTAGACATCGTGACATCAGTAACAAAGTGATCTCTAGAACAGCTCCTCAGAAGATTTGAGATGGTTCTGCTTCACTGTAAAGAAGGAGGTGAATAGATGTCAACCGCCTCCAAACTTCATAGAGCCCAGCTCCCGTGTGGAATATATTCAGAATTGAGATCCCAGAATAGATAAAACAAAAACCAATTTAAAAAACACTTTCTGTAACTTCACTGTGTTCTGAGGGGAAACATTTATTCTTGAGTTAGTAGAAATAACTCTATTTCTAGATCTTAGGACAAATGACAAATTATAATATTAACCAACTAGCAAGATGGTTAATGTTGATTTCAACAGTCAGTACTTAAGTGAGGTCCGAGGCTGTAGGCCCGAGCTGATGTCCGGGCAAAATTTCACTGGCTCTAGTAAAACATACAAGATTGCATGCAGAAAACAGGCAGAAAATACAACCAGATTCAACATCAGGTTATGGCAATGATTCTCATGCCAAGGCAGTTTTGCCTCTGAGGGGATATGGCAGTGCCTAGAATAGAGGGGTAATTATGAAAGAGAGTTTGCTACTGGCACTGGTGTGATACTGCCAAGCAGCCTACAATGTATGAATAGCCGTCACCATAAGGAATTATCTGGCCCCAAAAGAAGTGAGATGGAGTGTATATGCTGCACTTCTGTAGGACCGGGGGAAAATTAAACTCGGGAACTGGAGGGAAAGAGCGTTGGTAACATCAGCAGATGGAAACCTGTAAAGGATATTTGAAGAGAGTGACAAGCTGGGGTGATATGTTTGTCCCCTTTCCTCACTACTAACATTCTCAACTGCTATCTAACTCTGCTGCCCTCTTGGTCTGTAGCTGGCATGTATCAAACCGAGGTTAATATTGAATAAATATTTATTATTTTCCAGGACCTTGTGAACACTTAACAGGTTTTCAGTTGTGTGTTGTTGTTCAAATGTTTCTGAATTGGTTCTATTTTGAAGGTAACAAAACTGAGTCACAAGAGGTTACTCTTTCCCCATTTCAGGTAGATGTTGAAGCTAGATTTTTAATCCAAGTGCTGAGATTTCAACTGTGACATTACGGCACCTCTTCCTGACGAAGGTATTTTATCTTGGGCAGGATTAGATTTCGTTCAGGTACCTTCCGCAGTGAAATAATATAGTGTGTCTGCCCTTGCAGGATCCATTACTTGGTGGTATCTAGGGGTCAGAAGGCACATCTAGAAAATCCCAGGGAAGTAAGGTTGTCCATCTTCTCTCCTCTGAATCTGGGGTGGTTCCTCTTCAGCTCCAATGGACTGTGGGAGGGGGATTTTCTCTCCTCTCTGGGACATGATCTTTGGTAAGAAGAACTAGACTACTGAGTTTAGAATCAGAGCTTGAAGTACAATTGGCAAAGCAAATTTCAGACTGGTTAAAAACATTATGCACTATCCCACAAGGGAAGTAGTATTTGTTTGGTTGGTTTTGAGGCAGGGTTTCTCTGTGTAACCTTAGCTGTCCTAGAAGACCCTCCATAGATCAGGTTGAACTCAAATTCAGAGATTCACTGCTTCTGCATTCTAAGTACTGGGACTAAATGCATGTGTCAGCACAGCTACCTTACAATGGGACTATTCTTAAGAGGTTACATTAAATGTGGAATGTCACTATTATACTGTTCACTCAAAATGGGATTTTTTTTGTTGTTGACCAATGCATATAGGGTATCCTACTTTGTCAGAATCAAATGATGCTTTTATTCTAAAACCAAAATGTCACAAGAATCCACTTTAATCTTGTAAATAGCAATGGGGGAATTTCAACCTTACAAAAGGAAATAAAAAAAAAAAAACATGGAAATAAACAAAGTAAAGTTTCTCTTTTCAAGCCTTGAGGAAAGCTGGTTGACATACCATCATCCTAGGATAGAAGGCACTGCTTTCTTGGAGACCGTTTCCAGGATCAGCTCAGAGAAGGACTGGAATACAGGAATGTCTCTTGAGGGCTCAGCCTAATTTATCACTCAACACAAGTTTTCTACTCACCATCTACCCCCTCTTCTCCAACAACAGGATACAACAGAAGCTTTATCAACATCACCCCTTTCTACCTGTCTCAAAGGAGAAGGCGTCATTTCCTTTTACCTTGTAGTGTGTTTAGATGAATGGTGATCCCCCTTCCAGGAATTTCAAAGGCAACAAGTAGATAAAAGAGATGCTTCAAAAGCGCATCTGCCTTCCTACAGGCAATGCCTTCCTTTACAGCATTATCCCTTTTATTCAAAGACATTTTTAAAAAAACCATACATTTATTTTCTTTAAATACCTAGCACTAAATAGTATTCAGAGTACCAAAGGGAATATGAGGTATGGTATTCTAGTTTCTGCCTTCAGGCAGTTTACAAAAAGTAGCTGGAGCATAAAGCAAAAACATAAATATGCTCCTGTGTGTGATGCATTCAAGGGGGGAAACCCCAGAGGTCAGGTGAGAAAGTGCTTATACTTGCTTTGAAAACAGCCTTGAACTCACAAGGAGGCAGTATGTATTTCAAATAGTGAGGCTAAGCAGATGAGGGGAAATCTAATGAGGGTGGGGGAGGAGCAGAGACACAGTCTCTGAAGCATGTCAGTGTGGTCAAAGAAATGAGGCATGGCCAAGGAAATGACCCTAAAGCAAGAGTATTGGACCTCAAGTACCACACAGGAGTAGAAACACATTAATGTCTCACCTGCATGTTCTCCACTTTCACAAAAGCACAATAGGATGGGTTCCATATGTGTCACCATTTACAGCTAAGGGCACTAGGTCCCCTGCCTACCATGACATGATTTGAAGAGCTACAAACCCAGCTCAACTCTATGTACTCCAACCTCAGGATTCTTGGTTTCTTCCAGTTCCAAGTGAGGACTCTTTTACTGTTTTGTATTTTCAGGTATGTGTACCCAATGTGTGTGTATGTGAGTTTGTATGTGAGTACATGGATATGCGGTGTGTGTGTGTGAAGTTGCATGGAAGACAACCAGAAGTTACATCTTAACCTAGAGACAGAAAACAAAGCTCCTGTCTTATCAATCCTAAAGATTATGCCTGGTCAATTAAATCCAAACATGGTTTCCAAAATTAGGCACCAAAAGGTATATTTTATAATTTTGTTTCAACAAATTATCAAAATTTTAGTCTCAATGAGGAAAAGTCAATTGGCTTAGCTAAGTATCTTTCTTAGCTCAATCCTCTGAACTCTGAACTAGAAAAATGTTCTAGTTCTAGCTTTGATGAGCTTCCAGCCCATGGCTGCTGAACCTCTCTGAGGACAGCATTTTGACAACTCCATTGCCTTCTACCCACCGACCCTTGCTCCTGCTCCTTCTCCCTCCCTCCTTCCTCTAGTCGCTCAATCCAGTCTGTAGAAAATACAGGTTTCCATTTCCAAATTCTTTAGAACTGAGGGGGCTTCCTCTGATAGGACATTTATTATTTCCTGCCTGTTTTGTTGGTTAAAACGCATGTGAAGCTAGGAATCAACTGTGGATACCTGTACACGTCACACACATGACTGAGCCCTTTAACATCCCATAAGGGAGAGGTGAGAGGATTCCCAAGTCCCCGCCCTCTTGGAGGAGTCATTGGCAGTCAATAGAGGGGTGTCAATTTCTTTAGTAGTAGTGACATTTGCTCTAGTAAGCAACCTCATTAATGTTCATACGGGCGTCCTATTAAACTCAGGAAAAGATATATACAGACATATAAGATATATATATATATATATATATATATATATATATATATATATATATATATAGGATATATAAGATATATTGATTGGGGGATATAAGGAGTCAGCAGGATTAGGCCAAGAGCAGGCAATGGGGCACCATACTTTACATATACATGCATACATGAGAGAGTGTGTGTGTGTGTATGTGTGTGTGTGTGTGTGTGTGTGTGTGTGTGTGTGTGTGTGTGTATGAAATTGTCAAAAGCATTCAATTGGACCAAATATTTTTAGTAATAATATAATTGAATAATATAATTTAGTTATAAAAAGAGAAAGCAGGGCTTAGAGAGATGGCTCAGTCATTCAGAGCACTGGCTGCTCTTCCAGAAGACACCAGTTTGATTCCCAGCACCCACATAGCAGCTCCTAATAGCCTGTGGCTCCAGTTCTGGGGAATCTGCCCTTTCTTGCCATGGGTATCAGGCATGCATGTGGTATACACATATATCCATGTAGATGAAACACTCATACACATAAAGTAGTAAAATAAATCAACAGAGAGAGAAAACAGAGGCTAAGCCTTTACTCCCGACTCTCTTGGGACAACTCTCTTGCACTGAGCATGAGTGATATTTGAAAAATGAATGAAATACTTGTGCATAGCTAGGTGACAACTGTAGGCTTATGACCCACAGGAATATGTGAACATTCACCTTAGTATTCATTTGGTTTTGAAAAACCAAATCTTCACCTAACTGTAAACTCATGTGTTATAATGACGCAGAGATGTCACAAAAAAAGGCTCAGTGCAGGAAGCACAGCCAGTCCTCAGAAGACAGAACTGGGACCTGGAGAAGTGTCAGGAGCCAAGGCAGCAACTTTCCAGTCTCACTTTTCTCTCCAGGGCCACATGATCCACCATCTGCTCCCCACTTTGTTTCTCTCGCCAGACTCTCACTCTGCACCACGTTTTCCTGGTTCGGGAATCACCATGACCCCTACCCTCTTGTCTCACAGTTTGACTATTGCTTTTTTTAACCAAAGAGAAATTCTGAAAGGTACAAGCCATGGATCAGGTGTCTGGCCCTGGTCCCATAAGCTATTTCTAAAGAGCACTTAAAATCGCATGGTAAAACAAGACAGGAGGGACCCAGTACTTCAGCCCTGCATGGAGCTTGCCCCGGAATACTTCTAAAGAGAACAATATGTTCATACATATTGTGGTAAACCATCTTAATTAAATTCTGTGTATGCATTTGTCTCTGTGTGCATGTGTACGTGACTGTGTGTGTGTGCATGTGTGAATGTGTGTATGTGCATGAGAGAGTATGTGTAATATGAGTATATGAATATGTCAGTGTGTGAGTATGTGTATGTGTTTTTGAATATGAGTGTGAATGTGTGTGTCTGTGTGTGCGCGCGCACATCTACAATAAACAAGTGGGCAACCTAATACTTTAAGGATTAACTCTTCATTTCATAATGAAGAAAAATGAGAAATGAGTTTTTCTCCCCGTGGTAACATAAAATCAAGACACACTTGTTGGAAACTTGTAAGGACAGGGAGATGAAGTTAGATGGGATGCAGAACTCAATAGCAAAGCATATATTTTGAAAGTGTTATTTAGGAAAGACTCTGACATCTATATACAGAGTGGGCAGAATCTGGAAACGACGAAGGGTAAGAAGCCCATTTAGAGTTTGGATTTTATAATCTTCTGTTTATGATCCAGAGCCAGACCACAAAAGTTTAAAGAGTGTGGGCTAAGTGGCCCTCACTCAGAACACAGCATTTTGTTGGAGATACTTTGAGATTAAAAGCAGAAGCAGTAAATCTGCTGTGTAATATTTACCGATCCAAGCAGCTCTACTCTACAGACATCTTACACATAAATTTAACTATTATTGTGTTGCCCTTTTCCAAAAAAGGGTAAAGTAGATTTGTAGGAGCCCTTAACACATGTAAATTCCCCACCTCTTTAAGCTGAAATGCATTGTATTAAAAAGCCACATAAATTTTACAAGTATTCTGTCCTTTTGAGAGCATGGCGCTGCTTTCTTTCTTGTGGCACAATTAAAGTGATACTTCTTTGCAAGCCCGTTTGGTGAGCTGTGATTGAGGATATCTCACAGAAGACAGCCCTTTAGCCAAGTGTATAATTTCACCAGAGATATAGCAAAGTGCAGAGGTTCCACACTTGGGCTTTTTAAGGGCTCTGTCAGCAAATAGCTAACTTGTTTCACTGGTCACTGCAGCCTTCTTTGAACTTTATTTACTCACTGAGCTTTCTACTTCTCTTAAAACCGGCTTTTAAGTAATGATTTAAAGCAGGGTTTCTTCAAACAGTGAATAGTCTGTGGACCCTATCGGTGCTTACAGGAGAATGTTCAATTGATAACAGTGGAATCTCAAATGTTTTTTTCCACCACTAAGGAACTCCCCAGGCAGAGATATGGGAGTTTTGTCTAGTCTGTTCCCAGCATGTTTTCTCAAAGTTAGTCCTGAAGGAAACAAAGGTTTATATTTCCAACTAAAAGTGATCCATACCAAAGTATTTTTAATTTTTTGTACCAAGCACATTAAAATACATTTTGTTCCAGAAACTGATGACAATTGTTTCAAGCAATATGTTAAACCTGCAACATGACCCTGTAAGTTCAGCCATGAGGGGCACAAAGCAGAGATTTGGAAGTCTTAAGTAGCCAGGCTTAGAAAATAACATTATAAGTTAGTTCTGGTTGAGCAAAGAAGAATCTGGAAATCAACTGTCTCTAAACTTGGTGATTTCAATTGTGCTGTGTGATATCTGTGCCACCCATGAGGGTAAATGTTATAAAATTCTGACTTTGAAATATGCTTCCCCAATAGTATCCAAGAACATGATTTTTGTTGAGTGTACAGTATTCCATCATATGGCTTTGTCTTAATTTATTATGATGTTGATTTACTGAGCTAATCTCTGTTATACATAGTTTAGTAATCTTCCAGCGATTGTACATATTTTTCAGTTAACATTACTCCAGATAAGTTGTATCTTTGAAACTCGGTTCCTAGGCCCCAGTCTCCCTCTGGTCTAATCAATTCAGTCTACCCTTGCCTTCTGCAGATTTCTCTTTGGAAATGGTACTATTACTCCAAACAGAATCATCAGATGTTCAGGCTGGGCTCAAAACCTGAACCATCTAACTGTAATCTTCTGTTTCCCCACCATCTACCAAGGCTCTGCCTCCTGATGTTTGACTCATCTAACAGTTGGTTTCTAGACTAGCATCCAAATCACTTTTCCTCAGGCCGAGAGGAATTGGTTGGGAAAAAAAAAAATACTATTAGACTCCTTTCTAGGTGAATACTACAGCTAAAACCAACAGGGGCACTGTTCTTAGTCAGATGACTGTGGTAGGAGAATGGAACTGGAGAAGCCCAGGCATGCCTTTTGTCATGTGGATTGTGTAAAAGGCTGAAGTGTAATTGCAGCAGGGGAAGAAACACATATAGGAGGAAGAAGGCCAGAGAGATTGCCGTGCTAACAGGGATGCAGGAAAGTAAGGGGGATTCCGCGTGCCCTTCCTCAGAGGGTGACTGGCACAGATCAGTAGCTCCGAAGTGGAAGAGACTCAAGCCCTGGGAAGTAGTTCAACTAAGAAACTGGTTCCCCTCCACTTTTCATTGCTCTTTAGTCATGCCAACATCTGAGTTGGACTGGAGTAGACCACACAAGTGGTCAGGTGCTACACCAGTGTAAAATACATTGTAAGGTTCTTATGCGTGTTTTATCAGTATCTCTGGGGATATTCCAAAGGCACTAAACATGTAGTGAGATAAAGCAAACCACACTACTGTGCCTCTTTTCAGAACTACTTCTCCATGGGCTGGGAGGGATTCTCTGACTCATTGCTTGGAAGGCAGATGGTTTTCTCAAGAAGATGCAATTGAGGCTTGATAGATGGTCTTTAAGCAACCATCAAAAGAAACAAGGTCATCAGAAACACTATATTCTTACTGGATAAATGAGGTTTATCAGCTTGAGGTCATAGCTGAACTTATTTAGACATGTACAGCACTGTTACCTTATCATCAGCCCCCACCATATTATGTAATGTTGCAATCTTTTTTTCCTAAACGTATTAAGACCACATATGTTCAAAGAGTATCCAAATCAAAAGCTTGCTTGATACTTCTTTTTCTCATTGACAGGCACAATGCCACTAAAGTATTTATTAGGGCTCATGGCTTTCAAGAAAATATATTCCATCATGATGGGAAGGCGTGGTGGCAGGTAGATATGTAACACTTCATCTTGCATCTGTAGTCAGGAATCAGAGACAGACACATTCTATTGCTTACCTGCCCTTCCTCTCCACTCCTTAGATTCAGACTAGGAACCCATTTCATGGTATGATAATCCTCATATTTAGGGTAGGTCTTTTCTCTCCAATTAATCCTCTGAAAATGCTCCATAGGCATACCCAGAGCTATTGATAAATCCAGTCAAGTTGTCAATAATAATAAAAAAACCCCTACTAATCACAAGTCCATCCCTTATCAATTTGACTTCAAAACACATTGCTTTTAAGTCATAAATTCTTATCCCTGTTCTTTGAGGGCCCATGTCAGTCTCACAATACAAAAATGCATCCACCTAATTATAAGGATATCTAAAGCCTCAAAGGTTATAACATGGTTTATTATAACATAGTTTAGGCTCCCAATGTCTCTTTTATGGCTAAAGAGGGTCTTCTAACCATGAGCCCTTGTAAAATAAAATTTTATATATTTATATTTATATATATATATATATCAGTCCATAAACTTCTAAGGTCACAAATAAAATTTCCATTCCACATGGGCAAAACAGTGGCAAGCCAAGGAAAAATAAGATCAAAACAAAACAGAAATTCAATAGGAACAAATTACAGACCTTTATGTTGGCACCTGAGGCTCTTGGAATCATTCAGTGTGACAGCTTTGGATCACACTACCTCTCCAGTTCATCTACCAGAATCAATCCTCTTTTGGGATGCACCTACCCTATGTCTGCAGCTTTCCCTTGGTAAATGTTCCACTGTCTTGGAACCTTTAATATCCTGAAATCTCCACTGAAGCTTTCTCTTCCAGTCCATGGCTTGTGATACATGACTTACATACAGTGGACTTTCAGGCTTGCATTGTGAGAATCTGACCCTGCCGCTCACAGCCTGGCTTCAGTCACCTTCTGGGACCTCACTTCTAGCCCCTGTCACCCTGTACCTCTAGCATTTTGCCTCCCCCTGAAAAAGTGGCACAATGTCAATAATGCTGTCAAATTCTGTGGCCAGCTTGAGGTGTCATCTGGCCTCATTCTGCTTTGGTTTCAGCCCCCTCTATGTGTATTGGTGGCAGAACCTGTGGAAAGACATCTTTGGATGGGTGTTCTTGAGCAGAGAACCCTATTCACAGCATTTTCTGCTCTGTTTTCCTCCTTTCAAATGAATTTGCATTTAGGCGAACTGGGGATTTTCACGGATGGAGTCTTATACTCAAGATAGTTTTTCTTTTTCCAAAGTACAAACTGTACATTTTCTCCTTTATTCCAATAATCTCTTGAACAATTACAGATATTTTATCTGCCCTCTTCTGGGCCACTGCTTTGAACTCCCAGACTCCTTTTCTTGTCAAACTTGACATGTTCATATCTTTCTGCTCTACATTCTTTGTTCTCACTGTAAACCTTGATAGGAACAATGAGCAGTAACAACTCCACAACCTGAATGTCTGTCTGGAAATTTTCTCTGCCAAACAACTAAGTTCATTACTTTTGAATTTAACTTTATTCAGATTCTCAGACCATTGGAAAAAATGCAGCTAGACTCTTTAGCAGAGAATAGCATGAATGGTCTCTATTTCACTTCCTGATACAGACCTTGTTCCCTCCCATAAAACCTGTGAGTGGAGATTTCACTGTCCTGGTTTCTATGATTATTCTTACCTCTCACATTCCCCCTTGAATGGCTCACTGATTCCTGTTTATAGCCCTTGAGGACTTCTCTACCTTCAGTGTTCAATCTCTTCTCCTTCCAGTTACAATGTCCATGAACCACATAAACAGGTTGTAGAGGAAACTGCCCAACTTCTTGGTTCTGATTTTCCTGCTTCTTATGTTTCTTGTTGATGTGACAAAACGCTTAAAAAAGAAAAAGAAGTTTAATAAATAGTGAGTTGTTTTGGCACGTGTTTAAGAGTGAATGTGGCTCTTTATGGCAAGAAGACATGATAGCCAGACTGTAAGATAGTTGGTGCCATTGTGCCCACATCTATGAACCAGGGAGATGTAAACACTGATGATGCCCATCTCTAACTGTCTTCTGCTTTCCTTTAAGTCGGGATGGGACTACAGATAGGGTTTTCACCTCTGTTAATCCTCTTAGGAAGGTCCTTCACCACAGATACATTTAGAAGTATGTCTCCTAAGTGATTCTAAATTCAGTCATGTTGATGATAATGAACCAGCTCAGAATCCCCCATATTAGCTGCTGTGTGATTGATATTTTTCTCTGTTCAGTTTTCATGGGTTCTTTCCCTATCTATTCTGATATTAGATTTTCAAGTACATTGTCTACTCTTCACCTAAGTTATCACCTTAACTACTTTGAACCCTTTATAAGAGGACCAACAATAACTAGATACACAGTCTTTTTGTACCCTAATGGAAGCTCTGCAATGCCTACTGATGCATAGCACCACATTCCTGGATGGCATCGAAAATCAGGCCTGTCTGGACAAGTAAGTTGTCAAGTGAACACTGACCAGATAATGTGAATCTATTTGTCTCTTTACTTCCTTTGGAAGACCTAGGTCAGGAAGTTCAAATCAGATCTATATGTGGTTACAATTAGTTACTATTCTTCAGACTGAAACTAACTTTCAATGGCCACCTGAGATTTGACAAGAATCCATTCTAGATTTTAGAAAATGCAGAAAATGTAAAAAACTTTGTCACAGATCTCTGTCTGTTCGAGCAGCAGGTAGTGAGTGTCCAGTTGAGGGCAGCTTTTTCTCTGAGCTCTGGGTTTGATTGACTGGCCAACTTTCAACATTTTCAGGAAAGGGGTGAAAAGAAAATGTATTTGGCAGTTTAAATCAGATAACTTTTTTAAAGGTATGTTTAATATAAACTCCCAGGTTTTGTCCATCTGTTTAAACTTAAGCAGATGAGCGTCAGTCTAAAACTGCCCAGGCTACGTGATGAATATGCTTTTGAAATGAATGTTTTCAGATGGTTCTTTTTATAAAATGTGCACAAAGATGTGTACTGTGGCAGTGGGGTTGGCCTTGTAAGACATCTGGCCGCAACATGGGCCTCATTAAGTTACACCTGTAAGTGCAGGCTCATTTTTTTATACCAGTAATATTAATAATAAAGGGCTCATTGAGTAGGATTATTAATGGTGCCAGGTGGAGGATGTGGTATTACTTACAGCCTGGTAGGAGATTGGTTAATGTCTCCTCCCGCCAACGTTTCTGGTTTCATGTTTATAGACAAAATACTCCAGATGATGGCTGGCAACATATTCCATTGAGAAAATGAATTCCTCGTTTTCCCATCAGCAAGAAAATTAATAACAGTTCGTGGAGAATTTGAATGAATCTGCTTTCTAATTTGGAACTTACATTCTTTCTAAAAAGCAGGTAAAGTATTTTGCCAATTATTTCAAGAAATTTTTTTTTTTTTTTAAAGGTCAGCCTCAGAATTCTCCTTTCCCTAACTTGACTTCAGTTGTAATTGTTCAGTGCTACCTATTTCCTCTTACTTTGTGGGGCATTCCTCACTGCTTTTCCCTTCGTGGGCACAAACTGGAAATTGAAAGGATGCGGGGAAAACAAAGAAATCTAAAATCTTTCCTTCCTTCTGTGGAATGTTTTCCTGCTGTTTTACTATGCAAGACTTGTAACAGAAGGAAATAGATGCTTGAGGTAGGGCCCTCTTTAATGTGTATTACTACAGGTGTTAGTGAGTCTGGTACATTCAAAGTATTGTTTGATTTGGCAACCAGATCCCCAGACTTAGAATATCAGTTCATGCTTTAGCTTCAGATTACATGCAAGTAGAATAAAAATTTAAATTTAACAAGGCAATTGTTGAACGTTAGTTAAATTGCTTTTGAGTAATAAAAATCCAAGTGATTGTTAAGAGCACACTTACAAAAAGCATAATAGGAAAAATGTCTTTTATGTATCTTTAGTCATTCATAAATACACACACATAAACTTTTACACAAACAGCAAACTGGTAACTGCTTTAGAATCTGTTTGTATCACTCTTGACAATTTAAAAGTGAGTTTTCACATACATTGATAGTTCTGTAAAGTACTTGGTATTGTGGGGCAAAGAAAAAAAGAAAAACCCAACAAAACCTAGAGTTCAAAGCGATGGTCCCAGGATATGCAGTTGCTGAGTGGCCTCTCCAGAACAGAAACCTGCCCCCTATGGAATCTCAACTTTCTTTTTTTTTTTTTTTCCATTCCACCATATGTTTTTGCTTTCTCAGCCAATTAACTCCCCTGAAGAAAAGCCTAAAAATCCAGAAATGTCTTCTACTGCTTCCTCCTTTTGGTAAAAAGACATAATTTAGATGGTTCTCATTGAGTTAATGGAGGGTAGAGGAAGAGGTTCGGAGAATGTGTAGTGTGTAATTCCGTTTCCGTGACATTCCAGCCAGTCAGAACTAATCATAGGTGACAGAAATCCGGCTTTAAAGTATTGGCTGAGAATTTCAAGGAATTTTCTGAGGTGTAGAAATGTTTTGAATCTTAGAGTAGCAAAGACACAGGTGTGTTCACATGAAAGTTGAGATGGCCCATGGAATTTGGGGAGTTAACTGCACCTGCATGATATACCAATAAGCAATTCATTTGGAGGTTTGTAGATAGAGCTTGATGGAAGAATATTTGCTTAGCATGTATAGATGTCCCTAATACAGTGGTTCTCACCCTCCCTAATGCTCTATATAGTGAC
This sequence comes from Phyllotis vaccarum, assembly GCA_033318265.1. Taxonomy (NCBI): domain Eukaryota; kingdom Metazoa; phylum Chordata; class Mammalia; order Rodentia; family Cricetidae; genus Phyllotis; species Phyllotis vaccarum. The sequence continues at coordinate 20,081,946 of JARWLC010000009.1, forward strand.
TCTATATAGTGCCTCATGTTGTGGTGATCCCAACCACTAAATTATTTCATTGCTACTTCGTAATTGCAATTTTGGTACTGTTTTGAATCATAATATAAATATTTGATATGTGGGATATCTGAGATGTGACCCCCAAAGGGGTTGTAGGCCAGAGGTTAAGACTCTCTGCCCCGATCTTCAGGAGAAAGAATTATACCAATTTCTAGATGCCTGTAGCAGTTATATCTCTATATCTATTATAATACTCTTCTAATATTGTCAAGTTCTTTTATCATTTATGATAGCATTTTATAACTGCCTTCACTCATGACTGACTCTCTCTAACAGCAGAAGCCATTTATACCTTTAGTGGATGTTCTCAGCATATATTTATGATGACACCCTACACAAGATACTCAATTATTGGCCAAATTCCTGGAAATCAGAAAACAAAGTGAACAAACGAACAAGCCATTTATCAACAGTTTGCTGTTCTATAACTCAGGCCTAAGATACACTTAAAACTTTCTGATGCATGATGGGAGACAGTTTCATAGATGGGACTTTCCAAGAAGCTCTAAACAGCCAGCTCTCCAGGGCTCCTGTCATGATGCTATTGTGCCACCAATAACTGAGTGTAAATGTAAGCTTCAGGGGAAACATGAGACTATTTCTGCTGTTGAATCTGTAGGCTTTTCTACTGCATGGCTTGTCCTACTCATATACAAGAGTGAGCCGTAACTCTAAGTCTTTCTATGTCTCTTCCTAGGTCCTAACCCTTTTACTAACTCTGCCATCACAAAAAGGCATCCTATCCAAATCCAGACAAGACCCTGGCATCTTGCACTATCCTGCCAAACTTCTTTGTTTCTCTGAGGGCTACAGTAGAATTTTCAAGGGCAACTCTCTGTTCTGAAGACTACTTCCAGAGTACTTGGAGAATCTCTTTCAGTTTCTGCTTGTTTGTTAGGCTTGCAAATCTCTTTCTAGAAAGCCTGGCTCTCAGCAGGACAGTGAAGAGTGGAGCTTTTTGACTAAGCCTCAGTTTTCTCCGTTAGTATAATTGGGTTACCAGTTCAGGCCCCTACAAACTACTTTAAGGATTAATCAAGAACTTGAACAAACAAAATATCCAATAAGTAGACAAGTATGTGACATGGTTCAAAGTCTAAGTGACCATCCTGCCTCTTGCTCTCTGTTCACCATTTATGGAGTCTCTTCCTTGGTTATTGAGGCTCCTCTGAGGATGGATCAGGACCTGGTCTCTACAGGGTATATACTAGAAGAAATGGGCATAGGTATAAGAGATGAAATTAAAGGCTTATGTACTCAGTGATGATACCAAAGTTTTTCTTAACAGTCATTAGGCATGGACTCACGTCCTAGACACAGACATACAGTCACTCTATATAATTCTCATACATGAATGACAAATATTTTTTAAAGTGATATTTAATATATTAACAACAAATGAATAGGTCAATTGATTAAGTTTCTCTTTCATTACAGATTTGATGATTAAAAGAAATAGGCACTAAATATATTCCTTTTGTTATTCTTCCTGACATGCATGAAGAAGGTATATGCAGCCATCTTTTTCTGTGTTCTTCCATTTTTAATTTGACATGAAATATTGCTCACTTTTTCTAGTGGCTATAAAGTGCCTTTAAGAATATCTCCACTAGTTATGAATATAATAGGAACTTTCACAATGCTAAACTTGGGATCAGAAAGTGACTTCAAGCTATTCTATATCAAAGTGACAACTTCTTCGCACAAACAACCCTCCAGTAGCCCAGGCTAGTGACATTGATCTTAAATGAACATGTAGCCACATCCTACCAACTTCCATTCCTTTCTTCTTGTTTGGGTTGTTCTGGGAGAAGGAAAAACCTTGAGGTGCCAAGTGCATAAGCAAATGGGTGGATCTGAGGGGATTCAGAACAAGGGGAAGAGAGTAAGAGCTGGAAGGCATCAAGGTAAGCAAGAAGGGAGGTGAGTGGGGGTGTGATGTCTCAGATGTTGTGAGTGTCTTGAATACAGAAATATCCCAGGAAGTGGGAGGCATAGAATCTGCAACCTGGGAGAGTTGACTTACTGCTGGAGACCTGCTTCTTCCCAGAGAAAGCAAAAAAGCAGAGATGAACAAGGAGAGAGAAATGGATCCATTTCTGGCTATATTGAAAGAACATTGGGGAGCAACTCCAAGATGATTTGTAGGAACAGAGATTGCTTCCTTCTTTTAGCTACATGTTCTAAAAGTCAGGGGGCGGAAACAAGGGAAGGAACATTTATTATGTGCCAACTCCGCGCCAGACATCCTGCTTGCACTTTTAATTCACCTCATCTAAACTCCGTAGGCGCCCTCGGTTTTGTAAGCCCAAAAGCCTCATTCTGGAGGGCTGAATCTCCCTGAGGTCGCAGGTGAAGCAGGCAGGCTGGGCCAGGTGTGCTGACTGCAAAATGCGTTCCCACGTGGCCACTTGGTGGATCGCAGGTCCATGATATTTCTATGGGGCTAGAAACAAAGTTTACAACAGATGCTTTGACATGTTGTCCCGGGGATTCTCAGGGACTAAAAAGGGCAAAACAGACACTCATAAATGCAAATGATTTAAGTAGATAAACTAAATGTACTTTTATGAAAGCTAATTAAAATTCTAAATGGCAACCATCGAACAAGGTTTTGAAACTAACAATTTCAACTTTAGTTATCCAACTAAGTTGAGCATACATAGTAAAGCCCCCAAGTCTAGGTGTATTCTTATAGCTCCCAGATACCCTCAAGGCACAGCATCAAATAACTATGCTTCAGAGACCCTTTCAGGGTTAAGCCATGCTTACACCTTATATCTAACATGCAACACATGTCTTAAGACAGGATCTGGTTTAGGATGGGCCTGTATGCGATATGTGTACAGAAATTATATAGTGCACTCCCACAGTTATTGGAGTTAAAATGTTTTTTATATATTCCAGAGAAATTTTACTACATCCCTGAACAAGCTCCAGTTTCTTTTAGAGACATCACCAAGCATAGCCTGCGGCTCCCAAGGGTAGCAGATAATAGATGAAAGGTTGTTTGGAAAGAGAACCAAGGTGGGGACAGGTAAAAATCCTTGGCGGTCAGAGTATATGAATGCAAGGAGTGTTTCTTATCAATTCCTCCATGGTGCCTGGTCCATGTATACCTTGTATACTGTGGACATGGGCTACAATGGAACCACTCGGAAAGCCAGGTGTTAAAATCTACAGCCAGCCCCCATGAGTCTCTTCCCTGGTGGCTTATAACTCGTGCTTTTTGTATAGAGTTGGGGATATGAAGAAGGCCGTGGAAAAGGCTCCTGCCTTTGAAAAAAGCCTTTTCTTCAGTTTGAAGTCATGAAGTCTTCACCATAATATTCTGTGGAAATAGATCAGGCCTGTGTCAGCATTTCTAAGTTACGTTCTGTAGTGATATATTAAATTATGTGAGTTTTTAATTCCTTATACATAGGCTTTTCAGATATGATAGAAGGTAAAAAAAAAATCTGTCTCTGGAGCAGATAGGGATGAAGGAGTAAGATGCTAACATATAAAAGTTCTGTCTTTATCATCCAAACTGCATTAGCCACCATGAAGATGATGGTGGTGATGACGGAATCTCAAGGCCAGCATGAGCAGGCACTTTGCAGGGCTCATCCAAGTATGTTCATTCTTTCATCCCTGTAAACAGATGATGTGATGAGAAAAGCATGTGCATTAGTTCTCTGTCGACAAAGGAGAGAAAATACAGGAAATGATAAGGCAATTTGTTTGAGGCCAGATTGATGAGAAGATTGGCCTTCAAATTCTTACTCTGGTCTTTCCCATCATGCCTCACAACACACATGGAGGCAGCAACACAGAAGGGTGCACTATGACCACACAAGTAGTTTATGGTTTCTCCAAGTCTGTTCAGTCATGGGGGACTAATGCACACTCTACAAACAGACAAAGGCAAGATCAGGTGTCTCCATAGAGCTTGGTCCCACAGTCTGTGGCCACCTGCCCAGAACATAAAAACATCTTTAGCCTACACCTGCTAGCCATCCCCACTCGTCACCAGGCCACTGCCAGCTTCCCTAAGTCAACAGTATCCTCTCAGGCCACACCTGAAGCTGTCTGTTTCCTCCATAGGGAAGTTTTGTCTTCCTTCCTCTTGCCTGTGAGGTGTGGGACAGAACAAAAGTCTCCGACTGGCTTGGTGTAGCCGTCTGAGAAGCATTGCCTTTGCTCTGTCTTCAGTTGGTCCTCATTCACTTTGTCAGACGCCTCAGTACATGTGCCCGGGGAGAAGCACACGGAATACTGAAGACAGATGCCTATCATGGGAGAACGAATGGACTGATGTTTCTCCTTAGGTAATAACAGGCAAAGACAAGAGTCTCTCTCTAAACCATGCCTGACACTCTCCCCAAATCTGCTACTTCCAGGCTCGCTAACAGGTAGTGATTTTAGCTGGGATGCTCTGTCGTCTCATTCCCGGCTTCCTCAAGTAGGATGGAAATGCCCCTTTGTTGGAGAGGAAAAGTCTCTTGCTCTCCCTTCCTCTGACATGGAAGGCATGGAAGGGTCTCTCGTGCATTGCTGTCCCTTAAAGGATCACATGTCAAATCTGGAACTCCAGTCCTTTACTAATTTTGAGGCGCAAAGTAATACTTTTGTCTTTTAAAATGACAGCCCAGTCAACAGACAAACAGAAAGAAAAACCCAAATCCTAAGGTCCTGTTTCTAAGTTTGGCCTTCAATATATTCATCTATTCACTTGCTGTGGCTCCCTTTCATCCATTTTGATATCTTAGGCAGGGAAGAAGCCCAAATAACCCATAACAGTTTACAGCTTGAATGCAGAGCCGTAAAGCTGTTTTTCTATGAATATAGATTATTACATTTTTTTCACAAAGCGAGTAAACAGATGCATAAAAATGCATTATTTCCCAAGCATAGAAAACCTGAGATAAGTGTAGTGCTTTTAATTTGTTTTTATGATTACTTGTAATTAATTAGCATCAAAAGTAAATTATCAACATCGAAATTGTACTATCAGATGTGAGCAGGGTACTCCAGGAGTGATTGACATACTCGACTTTATACCGAGGTAAGAAAATTGGTGATCCTTTCTCTATCTCTCTCTTCCTTCCTTCCTTCCTTTCTTTTTTTCTTTTTTAAAAATCTGTGCTTAAATGAAAATGTCAAAAGCCAGTCCCGCTCAAAGGAAGACATTTCAAACAGACTAGTAGAAAAGTCTTTGTTGTTGTTGCCGCCAAGTGACAAATGGTGATAAGGTGTAAAACATGGCACACTAACTCAGCCTCGATACTGGGATGAGGGACTCAGACCTACCTCAACTGGATATTGCCAGACTGAACTGACCCACCTTGGGACTTCTTGCCTTCCTTGAGGAGTGGATGGGGGATGGGGTCGGGGGAGGCTGAGGGAGAACTGGGTGGGACTGGGAGGAGGGAAGGGAGGGGGAGCAGTGGTAGATATGGAAAAAAAAACTTCTTAAATTAAAAAAAAAAAAACAAAAAACATGGCACACGTAGCAGTCATGTATTAGGGCAAAAATGAAAAGCCCTTATAAAAGACTAAAAAATGAAGCCAGGTGTGGTGGCACATACCTGCCTGTCATCCTGCTGCTCTGAGAAGTCTGAAGCAGGAAGAGTGAGAGACCCTGTCTAGCCTGGGCTACATAGTGAGATCACATCTATTCTGGGCTCCATAGATCCTGTCTCAAAAGCAACTAACCAATAACTACAGCAAAAATACCAACACATTAATTCTGCTAAATTATGATGGCTCATACACTTGGTCCTAAAGATAGGAAAGATTTTGACAAGGGTTGCCATTTTCTTTCACTAGCCCTTATTTATCACCCCCTCCCTGAATCCCACTAACAAAGATGAAAGATTATGTGTTCAATGTTGTTTTGGTCATTTTAAAAAGAGCCAGTCTGCTGGTCTGTTCAATGGAGAGGTTCCCTGACTTCTGTTTTCTCTGACATTTACCGCAGGCTCACCCTGCCGTGAGCTGTCCTTTGCAGAGAGTGCCAGAAACAAAGAAAATAGATATTTAGTAAGCAAACAGAGTTTTATCTGAGAAAGAATCTTTGCGGGGATTTAGAAAACACAGGCACATCTACTTTATTAACGATAATGTTCTTGAACCAAGGACTCAATATCTGCAAAAAAAAAAAAAAAAAAAAAAAAAATAGAATTTAACAATAGGAAGAAGGGGATGGGAAACAGGATTAAAACCCCAGTCTCTCTGCTTAGAATTCCTTCTTCTATCAGTGAGGGGCTCCCATGATGAGATTGTGTAGCTTCCAACAAAGTTAAATAAAATAGATTTCCTTTTAACAAGTTTCATTCTGCAGCAAGCCATCAAAAGACGTATAATACGGTTCTTTGTTTTGGGAGAGCCTTGTGAACTAAAATGGTATTCCCATATCTTTGAAATAATCTGTTGGGGGGAAAAAAACTGTTCATGTTGCTAGGAGCTGGGAATAGATTTACACCTATCCTGTAACAATACTGAGGCAAGAATAAAAAGGGGAAGTAAATTGCTTCCCAATTAAGATAGTTGAGGAAACAGTGACCCCAGACAAGCTCTTCATTATCTTGCTCACTTCCTCTAGGGATTCTAGTCCAGGTGACCCTGACGCTACAAGTAACCTTTGCAAGTTACTAAGGAATAGGGTCAGCGTTCCCAAGCTCCAGGGACAAAATGTTAAATCAGATCAAGGATGTATGTACTGTAATAATTGTTCTAGAAAAATTTCCACTAAATTGTACAAGAATACTAAATATCCAAGTTCAATCTATGCCAACTGTGTTCTTGCTTAAGTGTTTAACTTAAGGGTTTGTCAAGTGTTGAATTGTTCCTATCTGCTCCATGCACAGCTGCTGGAAGCAGGCACTGAGCAAAATTGAGGGATCTATACAATTTCCAGCCAGAGTATTTTGACACTGAGACGTTTGCAGGCTGTGTCATCAACAAGGCATACACATCCCCACTTTCCTTCAAGTTTCTAAAATACCTTTCCCCAAACATAATGTTAAAGGCACCAACAGGAGGAGTTACTAATATATTTTTTATCCAATGACAGAAAATATAAAGCTATTCAAAGGAGAAAGGAGAAAAATCATTGAAACCCCTTTTTGTGTCCTACCACCTCTTATTTGGAATTTGACTTCCAGTTGTGAGCACATCTTGGATTTCTGTGAGGAACCTATTTATCTGTGGATCCAACACAGTCATTAATCCCAGTGACCATAGTTCCACTATTTCTTTTTAAAAATTTTGATCATTCATCATTCTCTGTGTGGTCATATGTTGGTGGGAGAGAGGTGTTGCTAGGAGGGTTTCCTCAGATCTCAACTTCCTAGATTCATCTGAATATCAGATACTAATGATAGGGTAATCTCCTAGACAAAAGGCCAGCTTCGAGTACTAGGTCTACTTCAAAGTCAGTCTTGATGCATCAGTAGTACGGAATGCTTGAATGTGAACCTTGAGAGATAAATCATTTTCAGTCATATTTTATTTTGATAAATGTTAGAATAATGTTCTGAAAAGTCTAACAGGGACCTTTTTGGATTAGTCCAAGTTGTTTTCCACAACTCACTCCCCTTCCTAGGCCTTTCAAGCAGTATTCTAAGTATCTGATGGAGCCCCTCTGAGATGCCTCCTTCAAAGCCATGCTTTGTAACATTATGATATATGGACTTCAGTATGAACACTTAGATACATTTTCATGATTTAGTTGGAGGCTTATGCTTTTCCCTATGTTTTCCTCCTTTGGTAACTTTTTCTGAAACACACTACTGAATATCTTTTCATTACTCTGAATAGCACTCCTTTCCTTGGTATCAAGTTGTAAGTGGCAGAGGTTCTAGAACATTCTTGTCAGTTCCACACTTTTCTTAAAAAAAAAAAATTATCATGGATGGAATGTAATGATAGAGTTCTGGGTGTCACTGTGGAGAGAACTAACAGAAAAAACAGGTGAGAACACATGATACGTATTAAAAATGCATGGCAAGTAAAATACATGAGAAGTCAAGTTGCTGAGGGCTAGACAGATTAGTTTCCTTTGATATACTCACACAGAATGACAAGAACACTTTCAGGTTCCCCAACCTCACTCCTTACAACATTTATGGCATTGTCATAGATTTTTTTCTATGAAAATCTTAAGATAATACCTATCAGATAAACACCCAACCTAACAATGTATTCTCGGAATGTATACCTGGACTCTAGTGGCTTTCACTGTAGACTACAGTCTGAAGTGGTCACTGAAGAGATTTCCAATAGTTGCACCTAAGTCTTGGGAGTGTGTTATGGAACTTCTGAGGCTAGCTGCTTGGTCTGTTGGTGCCAGAGGTCATGTAAATCAAACATGACTCAGCAGAGTATCTGGGAAAGTTTGTGAACCTTCCTGCCTCTGTTTTTCTAGAAAAACAACTCAAACAAGTCATTACCTTGGGGTATATGTAATTCTATTATTTATGCATTATATGACTGCCTGTTAGGGATGTTTCTCTGTCTTTGCTGGTGTGTGCTTGTTGAGCTGTAGATATGTCCAATGATGTTTCCATGTTGGAACCTTAATACTTAATACAATGATGTTGACAGGAGGATCTTCATGAGGTCATTAGTTCAGGAGGCTTCTGACTTCATTAGTAAATTACCTTCCTTGCCATAGGAGCAGCCTCCTGTAAAACCAAGGTTAGAGTACTCTTACAAGTGCACGTAACCTTTCTCACCCCCTGCCACAAACTGACCCAGAAATAAGACCCTCACTGCAAACTGCTGCTGTGACACTGAACTTTCTCGAGCCTAGAAACATGAGAAATAATTTTTTATGCAATAAATTGCTCTGCTTCTAGCACAAATATTCTAGGGCAAATCTGATACAAAGAAGCTGGGCTGTTGCAATAGCAAACATTTGCAAATATAGAAGAAGCTTTCACGGTGGAAAGTGGATAAAGACTGGAGGGATTTGGAAGGGAAGCTTAGAGTGCATGTATGGAGCATTGGTACAATTCGATAGATATCTCAGAAGTTTGGGATTTCTTAGAAGTTACTTTAAAAGGACATGATCAGAATGTCAGTGGTATATGGACAGTTAGAGGCCATAAGATCTCTGAAAGAAAAGAGCCAGAACTGGGGTTAAGATCAACACCATGCTTGTACTACTGTTGTAAAGACTTTGGGAGACTTTTATTTTGGTGGGTGGAAATGAGAAGTTTAAAGCTAGGATATTTTAAGGAAAAGAATGAATAAAATATTAAAAATTGCTTTTTAACTATGGACTCTAAAATGGAAAGGAAGAACTAATTTAAAGATGAAATTGATGATTAAAAGGAAGACAAAATAGAAAGACTTGGAAAATGCTGAGCCAGCTATATAAAAATTAAAACTGCATTTGTGGCAAATCATGGTGGCATATGCCTCCCGAACCAACAATTGGGAGGCTGCAACAGAATTGCTATGACCTTGTGGTCAATATAGTCTTCCTTGTGAGCTCCAGTCAGCCTTAAATGTCAGGTTGAATGTCTAACTCAACAAAACACTGTTTTATAGCATCTTTTGGACAAAACAGCACTGCTATACTCACAAATTCACAGAAGCTGGATTTATCTGAACAAGACTTGTATAAGATCAATCCAGTTGACACTTAGCACAGACAGGCAAGAGGCTCACTGTTCCCCACAGCTAACTGAGGAGATATTAACAGCCAATGGTTCCTGGGGAATAAGAGACAGTTTTCTGTCAGGCTGTTGCCCTGATAGGTTGACTGTGCTCCAGTGAACATCCCTCAACCCAGGAGTCTATGGGAATCACCAATTGTACTTGGTGGGGAAAAAGGAGAGGGAGACACAAAGTTGAGAGGGTGTGGAGAGTTAGAGAGTAGGATTAGGAGAATATAGGGAGAGAGAGGAGTGAGGGCTGAATAGGATCAAAATATGGTCTAAAGTTCTCCAAGTATTATTAATAATGCATTAAAATGTTTGTGGTTGATATTAAAGGCGTGATGATGTTACCAAGGCATTAATATAGCTCTGTTCACCTCAGCAATGGGAGAATGACCCATTGCATAGCCCTTCCAGATAACCTAGGTCTTTGAGAACAAGGTTTTCCAAAAAGTGCCTTTGGGACCCAACACTGTTCTGTGGCCCTGCTTCTAGTACCTACCAGAGAGCTCCTTGGTTGTAACAATCATACCTCATAGCAGGTACAGGAGCAGTTTGTTCCTAGTTCCACAGACTACAGATGGGAAGCCTTAATGGGAGAAAGCATTGATGATACTTCAAAAAAGCTAGATGTGCCAACATTCAAAGCCACACTTAGCATGATTACCTCCTCATATCAAAGGATGCAGCTAACATTCTAAGGACCCAGGAAGGAATTTGTCATATGGACGGTCTTGTCACAAATAGGGCCACCGTAGTGATGCCTAGTAAGACCCTGACCCTGGAGCAGCTACCTGACCCCCAATTACAACACCAGCAATGTGCAAGTCTGGCATGGGACAATGGCAGCCACCAGACTTCACCTTTTCAAATTGCTGAGTAGATGCAGCCTGGAAAAATTTCAGAAGCAAGATCATCTAAGTGCTTTACAAATGAGATCTGGTTAGAGGGTTAGTGATGATAGCTCTTCTCTGATGGTGCTTTTATGATGCTATGTTCTATCTACTCAGCATTAGAGGTGAGATTCAGATAAAATGACAAGTTTAGCCCTTGTCTCCTATACAGAATAGTTAAACTCACTCCTTTTAGAGAACATACAGCTAACATACATATTTGTTTTTTGTGTCTGAACTATTTGACTTAACAAGAATTTCATCCATGTCATGAATGTCATGGTTGATTCGTACTTCATTGTACATAGGTCTCACATCTCTTTATCCATTCATACACCAATGAACATTTAAGTCATTACACTTGCTGGTAATAACAAATAATATTGAAAAGAACATGGAGACATTGATACTTCTTTAACAGACTAATTTCATTTTTTAAAAAAATAAGTTTCCAGCAAGCTATTCTTTATTCTCATCTAGTTATTATGTCTATTTGTGGCTCTCAAGGATGAGGTGGAAAAACTACAATTGGTAATTCTCCAGCCAACTTTACATTTTTAGAATCAAATATTTGAAGAACTGAAATGGAGAAGTTGGAGCTTTAGGAGGACTGTCTTAGGAAAGAACTCTCTGAATACATAGTGACATCAAGGTTCACTCAAGTCTGCCCATCTTTTCAAGAAACATTTAGATAGATAACATCTTGAAACGAGCCCTGAACATGTCCTGTGTGGACAATCTGAAAGACTGGACATTCCTCACTTCCTTTTCCTTTCCCCTCCTCTTCCTCCTCCTCTTCCTCCTCCTCTTCTTCCTCCTCCTCCTCTTCCTCCTTCTCCTCTTCTCCCTCCTTCTTTTTTTGTTTTTCACAAGGTTTCTCTCTTGTAGCCCTGCCTGTCCTGGAACTTGCTCTGTAAATCAAAAAGGCCTTGAACTCAGAAATCTGCCTCCTGAGTTCTGGGATTAAAGGTATGTGCCACCACTACCTGGATTCCCTCTCTTTTATTTTCTCTCTCTCTGTTTTGTGATTTGTGTGTGTGTGTGTGTGTGTATGCTCCTGTGTGGCATATGGCTCTGTTTGTGCATTGTTTGTGCATGTGAGTGTAACTCTGCTCACTTAGATGTGCATGTGTAGAAATCAGAGGTAAACTCAAGCGTTTTCCTAGATCATTATCTACTTATCCGTTGAAACAGGATCTCTCACTGAACCTGGAACTCTCACAGTTAGTCAGACATCTTCCTTAGTTAATAAAAACCTAAACGGATACCAAAGAAACCGTTAGTCCCTTTTCTTGTTGCCATGACAACAAATGACAAAAGACAAAAAAAATCTAAGGCAGGAAAGGTTTATTTCAGCTCACCATTTTAGATAATCGTGTGGGGAAGGCATGGCAGAGTTCTATGCAGAGTTATCATGTGGTGGAAGTTGCTCTCATTAAGGTGCACTGATAAACAGAAGCCCACAGTAGAAGCAGGGCTGGATTAAGGCAGTCCTCAGCCAGAACCTGGTGGTCTACATTCAACAGCTACATCCCAGGATCGAAAGACTATATAACTTTTGAAACTAATGTCACTAGTCAGGGACTCAGTACTTATCAAATAAATGATTCTGCAGTCAAGTCATAAGAGAGGTGATACTAGTAGATATACACTTCAATGAATCATGAGATTACCCAGTGACACACATCAGCTGCAGACCTGTCATAGCACTCCTCAAAGCTTGGCCCCGAGTGAGCAACTCCCTGATTTTATAGTTTCCACTATTTCAGAGAAAACCAGCCCCACATACTGAGTCACAGTGAGCAGAATGAAGTCCAGCCTGGAGCCCTTTTAATCCTTTTCCAAGTAGAACACTCTAAGATCACACAATGACTTCTTTCTAATTAGATGACCCATTAAGGGACATTCTCTTTTGGAAAAACAAAAGAAACCATGACTTACCAAACAGCCACATAGCCTGTTTAGACTTGACTCCAATCTCTACTTTACCAAAGCCAACTCTGTTTTGGGAGTCAGTCATCACACCATGCTGATGAGCAGAAAGACTTTGTGCTCAATTACAGCTCTTTTGACTATCGTGAGAAGTTAGACTAACGAAGTAACAGTGGGATCTTATTAGACGTTCTGGTACATATTCACTCAGTAACCTAACAGAGAATAATTTGGGAGCAGAAAAGGGTAATTAAAAGTTTTTAGAAATAGGCAAATGACAGAGGTCTCATAACCATAGGAGCGGGTTAAAAAAGCAGAGTCACTAAAAGAAGTCATGTGTCAAACAGAACATTAGCTGACATTCAAAGACATTCAAACTTCACTGAGGAGATCTAAGGAAGGTGTTACGCTTTTCACCTCTCCTGTGAGTCTAGGTTGAGAAATTGCCTCCGGAATCATATCCAAAGCTATAGCGGTCATGCAGTATGCACAGTACCATTAGCCTGGCTGTGTAAGCATAAAGAGACAAAGGAAGTAGAAACTATTTCACACTCTACTCCCTTAGTTATGTGTCCTTGCAGGAAGGACTATCTTCTTGAACAAAAAGATGTTGCTATGGGGCCCTAGTGTATGAGTTAGTTAACCATCACGAACAATACAAACCAAAAGAGATAAACTTCCTGAACTGATTGCTAAGTCACCATAATTCATTGGTGCAGATGGTCTAACCTGTCAGTAGGGTAGGGGAGTAACAGACCCAACCTACTAAGTAAGAATAGGCGTCAAGGAAGGGTATATTTGAGCTGTGCTATGAAACAAAGAAAGTAAGAATAGAGAGCTCTTTAGAGAATGACCAACCCTCCCTCTCTTCAAAACCTCAGAAACTGAGTTAGAAGTCACGTTGAGAGCAGAGCAACAGTGCTTGGCCAGGGCGTGAGGTACATTGAGGAGATAGACGGTCAGTGCTCAAGAGCAGGGATGAGAAACAAGGAAGCGAGCTCGTGGTTTGCAGTATTTCTCAAACAACAGTCAGAAAATCGGTTCCTCTCAGAGGAAAGCACTTGTGCTTCATATGCTTCCGTATATTTAAGAAGTAAGTGTGTACAAGAAAGCACTTTCCCTCTATGGTTTTACTATCCCAAGACTCCAGTCTTTGTTATAGAGACACTTTACAACTTGGCACACCACACGTCATTAACAAGCCCTTCTATCATTACCTTTGACCTAACATGATTCCCAACTTTGTTATCCTTAATATGTTCAACCATATAAGGTGCCAGAGTATGAACAAAACATAGAAACAAGACGTAATATCCCTTGTCTTCCACTCAAACAGAAAATATTTCTTTAGCACCTTAGATAAGTGAACTTATTATTGGAGAAGTCAGAGGGCATTACTTAATGTCAGTCTTTTGAACTAGTGAGAACATGTCGTGTGCTGATAACATGATAAACATGATATATATACAGGGTTAACAGTTAATTTGTTTTTTTCTTTTTGCTACAAGCATATTTGAAATTGCAATACTCACTCCTTTTCCTTTGAGTGGTACGCAACCTTGAAGCCTGACAAATATTTCACTCATTATGCAGATACATCCAAACCTTCTCCCTCTATCCCCCATCCCAAACCCCCAGTCTATCAACAGAAGCTTTAATGTGGGACACAGCAGAGACCTTTGCAGTTAGGACACAGTCACTATTTGCCCTAATAGGATGGTGCCTATGCACTGACTTTAATTCAATATTTTGGGTGTCACTCTTGAGTATTTGTTAGGTGCTAAATGATGTGTCTTACTGTTATCATTGTTATAAATAATAATGTCTGTAATTAATTAATAACGTCTTATGTTGCAATTTAACATTTATAATTACCCACTGAGGGAGTCATTATTAGTTCTTCTTTACAAATGAGGTAACAAGCACAATGAATTGAAATAACATCTCCGAGGAAAGCTCCTAGATACAGAGGGACAGTTTTGTAACTGTGGCCACAGCAGACTCAGGTTGTAGCTTGGGAAAGACAGAAAGACAGATTCAAGAGTGTCAGATCAAGGGCATATAGATTCACATGTGCCTCTGGATTCTACTTTTTACAGTTGTCCCCAAGTTCATTCATAGTTAAGAACTCTGGAAATGACATCCTTTTCCAATTTGTTCTATTTTTCTTGGGCCTCTAATATATCTTACCATTAGAGATATGGTGGAGCAGAGCAAATTGGACCTTCCTGGCCCACGGATGCACCATCTGGCTTAATTCAAAAGCAGAAGCTTCTAAACTATGATCTCAAATGAGAATCCTTATCTGCCTCTTGGCTTCAACGTAAGGAGAATATTTACACTTTACATTCTAATCATTTTGAGCTGTGATTTTTTTCAATTTCTTTGTTTATATTTACAAAGGAGAAAAATAACTTATCTACAAGGCACAGAAATCCAGTCTAGCAACAGATAAACTCAGACTCCAAGGTTAAGAGAAGTTGATACTTTACAAAGTAGGGAAGGATTGAGAAAGTCAAGGGGCATGGTAGACTGTTCAGTCAGCCACATGCTTTCCATACAAACATGAGGACTAGAATTCAATTCCTGCACCTGCATAAAAACTATGCATAATGGACACTTTAATCTCACCACTGGGGAGATTAAGAAGAATCCAGAGACACTTCAACCCAACCAGTGAGCTCCAGGTTAACTGAGAGACCCTGTCTCAAAAAAATATAAGGTGGAGGAATGGTTGAGGATATCTGATGTTGACCTCTGACCTGCATATGCATTTGCACACACACAAATGTTGCACCTGAGTCTAAGGAGATGCAGACACAAAAGAGAGAGAGGCAGACAGACAGCGATGAAAGAGAGAATTAAACAACTTGAATCAGAATTTTAAACTTAATTGATTAATTGGTGCCCAGTGGTAAAAGCAAAGCAAAGATTTGAAACCAAATGGGAATTGAAGAAAGATGGTCTTTTACTTTATCATTCCCTAACCTTGTTTTCAGTTTAATACCTAACAATTACATTTAGTGCCCACATCAATCACTAAGTAAGAAAGTGTCATACAGCTCACCTACAGCCCAGAAGCAGTTTATTAATCGGGATTCCCTATCTCTCAGATGACTTTAGCTTATGTTAAGTTGACATTAAACTATAAAGCAGTGTCCAAGCCATGAGATGCCTGAACCATGTAAGGCCAAGGAGGTGGCCGAGCCACACAGACTTTAATACTTTTATTTTTTTATTGCCCATTTGGTACTTTGAGCTGATATAGCTGGTGGGTGGTAGGAAGAGATGGGCAGTGTTGGGAGCTTGGCAATTTTTCAAATAAAAAAAAAAAAAAAGAAGACAAATGATAACAGTGAGCAGAAATGACTTAAAAAAAAAAAAAAAAAAAAAACAAAAAACAAGAAATAAGAAACAAGGCTTAGCCTGGCAATTTACTTGAGAGCTGAGTGAGAAAGGAGATGATCAACATTGATTATAACGTTGACAGGCTCTAGAGTAACCAAAGAAACCAAACTCTGCACACACCTAGGAGGGATTATCTAGATTAGGTTAATGTCATGGGAAGATGCCTTTTGTATTCCAAGGGTGGTGTCCTGAACTAAATAGAAAAAACAAAAAAACAAAACAAAACAAAACCCCATGAGCTGAATACTACTATCCAATTCCTCCCTCCCTCCACCCTCTCTCCCCTCTATCTTGAAGCAGTCTTGAGCTATGAATGAAGTCAAATATGACCTTAAACTTTTTATCAACCTGGCTCCAACTCTGGTATGCTGGGCTGCACACCAAGACTGATGCTGGCAGTCCTGAGGATGGAGCCCAGAGCTTCAGCATACTATGTGAAGATCCAAATGATAGATAAGTGGTCTCCCCAACCCCTGTCTCATGTCCTCTCATAAATTCTCACGGGGAGGAATTTTCCATCTTTTACCTGTAGTAAATTCATTTTCATGGCAAGTCAAAATATTCTAACCACAGTTCAAAAGGCAAATGCCCATGTACACATGGTTGAAGAATCTATAAGTCATATGTTCAGAATAATGGAGATATTCAACATTTTCATTCTGATTTCCTGAACAGATATTACAGTACCATTCTAAAGTAATATAGTAACATAAATACTATATTACTTGTTAGTCATTAGCATTTGTGTGTGTGGGGTAGTTAAGACAGGGTCTCACTCTGTAGCTCTGCTTGTCCTTGAACTCACTATGTATATCAGGATGGCCTCTAACTCACAGAGATCTATCTGTCTCTTTTTCAAGCACTGAAATTAAAGGCTTGCACTACTATGCCTGGCCTATAGTATCTAACTTTTATGACTATTGGTTGTTTGTAATGTTTATCAATGACTTAAATTCTCTCTACTGAGCTCTACCACAGTTGTCTAAACTCTTCCAATTTAACATTTGAGTCAGCTAAAACTCAAAGGGACCAAAATAATCTTCATGATACGTCACTAGTAAGTGGCCAAGCTTTGATTCAGATCCTGTAGAGGCTTCATGGTGTACATACGAGCCTTGATTTTTTAAAAAATATAGTTAGCTCAGAAAATGTTTTAAAAAATTCAATCATAACAGAAAGGAGCACAAACCTTTTATCCAGCTCTTACTAATGTCTATCAGATCAAGTAGGAAGCGGTGGCCAAAGTGGGCTTCCCAGGAACTTCAGCCCCAGCAAAAGCAAACTGGTTTCAGTTCCTTCATGTGGCAGCTCTGACCTGTGCAGGAAGGGCTTCTGCTCAGCTGGGTTGAGGAAGACTGAGGTCATTGCTAAGTCAGCAGGAAAAAATCCTTACGATGGACATAGTTGCCCTGACCTCATCTGAATGACCTGAACAAGCAATCTGTCTTAAAAAAAACACGAGACATTAAAATTTGAACATTTAATATTTGGGGATGTTATAAAATTGCTGATTTTTCAGATGTGATCTTGGAATTGTGGCTATATTTTTATAACTTCATTTCTTTTGGAAATGCATTCTAAAATATTCTCAGGTAAAGTGCTCTGGTGCTGGCAATTTGCTTCTGGATGGTTATGGACTATGGTTTTAAAGTGCAGGCGGGATACAGTGCTGGATGAGTGAGAGAAGATGAACAGAAAACAAAATCAGTTACAAATAGATTGTTTTTGAGGTTGGTCATGGATAATCATCAAAACATAAATCTCTTATCTACTTATAAATTTAAATTTTCAGGACTACAAATTTTATTTTTGAAAATATGAGTCAAATATTCTTAAAATAAACTAGATACTTAACATCATTGTGGTGTGGATGAAGTTTGGAAGTTGGGGTGGGGTTGTGTGGTCCTGATGTAGGCTAAGGGCTAGATCTGTGCTACTCTCTTTAGTCATTTTAAATGAGGACACAGGTTCAAGAGAGAAAGGAGCTTTCTCAGAACCATATTGTTACAGAATAAAATGGTTCATTAGTGTGGGGCCTTTGAGTCTATCACATTTTCCTGTCTACACTTACCCCATTCCAAGTCATGTGTGTGTGTTTCTATATCACTGTACCCCACCTGTAGATTCATAGAATTTTTTTCCATAGCTAAGGCACAGAATATATAATTGGAGTGAGGATCTTCATTAAGGGGTGTTTTATTTTAATATGTTGCTATTGCAGAGCACAAAACACATCACCTGAAAAACTACCATTGACCCCTAAAGTCAACGTTACTTAGATATGGGTCTGACCAATGAAAAGAATTGGAATAATCAAAAATAAGAACCTGAATAAAAGAAGATAATTACAATAGTAAATTAGATTGTCAGTAACAGAGCCCATTTTTAGAAGTGAAGAATAAGACTGTTTTGTAATAGTGTACATAATGACAAATTCCAGTTTTCATGCCTTAAACTAATCAATTTTATTCTATTTTCCCCTCAGTCATGTAACTCAACTATAAGATAGAGGTTTATTTTTTTTTTTCGTACTATAAAACTGAATGAATATAATTACTTCCAGGGAAACTTCTTTGGAGAATTTGTTGTAGAAGGTTGCAGAACTACATTGAAAGGGGTATGTGGCTTCCAAGAGCAGCAAATTAATGATAAGTAATAAATTATTAGACTTACATCAAATTACTTTTGAAAGTACTTCCAGAATATATTGTACATGGTAGTTTATATACTAATAGATGCTGTCTTATTAAATCTAGTGTAATTCCTACATTTTCAGATCTACAAGATGGACACTGGTACTATATACAATAAATAAACAAAGTGAAAAAAAATGTTGATTGTCTTAAATTTCATTCAAGGAAAAGACCAGAACCATTTTCAAAACTTAGGAATAGAAAAAAACCTTACTATAGTCTCTATATAAATAGATCAACAGCCAGCGACATAAAAGATTTTAAGCCTCTGCCTGCTGTTTCCATCTATTTTGAATCTCTGGCACAGCAATTCTGAAAGATTATTCAGACTTTTGAGGTTTAGATGAATGTATTTTTTACTAGATAATATGACCAAGACTTGGTAAGAAAAAAATGAGGGCTTGAAATTGGTGTGCTTGGGTGTCAAGTTCACAGTACAGATTTGTGATAGCTAGGCTATCAGTCATTTGACAAGGTTTAGAATCACCTAGGAATGATGTCTCTGGCGTGCCTGTAGGGTTCATCTGGATTACGCTAATTGAGGTAGAAAGATCCATCCTAAAGTAGGTAGCACCACTCTGGGGTTGAGTCCTAGACTACATCAGAAGGAGAAAACTGGACATACACATTCATTTGTGTTTCAGCAGTCTAGAGCAGGTGTTTCAAGTGCCCATCACCCTGACTTCCCCACCATGGAGAGTCTCACATGCACAGTAACAGAAGTTTTAGCTTTAATGTTTTATTGACCAAACCACTTTCTTAAAAACTAAATAATATACTGTTTTAAAAGTCGAGAGTGGTTTTGAAATTATATATACTATATAATTATATATACTATATAATACCCATTATATAGTATATATAGTATATATATTCATTTTTTATTTATTTGTACTATAGAGAGAGAGAGAGAATATGCCAAGGATATCTATAACAAGATATCTATATATCAACTATAGACAATCTGTTGGAGTGGGTTCTTATCCACTCCATGGGGTCACAGAGGTCAAGGTCAACTCATCAGCTTTGACAGAAAGCAAGTTTACTCTTGATCAGCCTCCACGGGTTCTTACATCCTGAGTCTTGTACCATACGCTCAAGACCATAGGGCAGGCCTCACTACTAAAGTCCAACCATGCAGTTCATGAATAATAGAAGGGCTTCCTTGTAGCCCAGGAAGGACAGAAGATACTAACCTAACCCCCAATTGTGTTGGTGCCTTCATTTCTGTTTCTACTGGACCCTCTCTTTTGCTGATTGTACCTTCATCATATCTCCGAGTGCAGCACCAAATCCACCTGTACCTATGCATAGGCCCACTTTAGAGCATGTCTATTGCTCTTACATGCTATTTTAATTCCTGATATGTAGTGTAGTTTCATCTTTCCAGTAAGTTTTAGGAGCTGTCTCTTCGTAAATACGTTTTATTCACTTTTAAGCATAAGTTACCTTGGAAGGATTAACTCTACAGAAATTTCAGAAGCGGTGGCTTTGAGCAGGGGCTGTCTTGAACTACCATTTTTAGTATTAAATGCCAAATCTTGTGCTCTGTGCACTGGCTCATTAGTTATTAATGAGGCAGCATATTTGTTCAAAATTTATGATTGTTGATTTGCCCCCATCACTGTATGAAATATTAACATAGCATTTGTACTTGCAACCATTTCCAGACATTAGATCGTATATTTGCATATTCATGAGTGCTCATAAATGTTTAAGGAGACAGTGCAGAAAGCATGGGAGCTGTCAGGCAGCCAGTAAAAAGGCATATTTACAGCGTTAATAAGTATTTGAGTTTATAGGCCCAAACGATGAGCAACAAATTAAGTGAAACTCTGGTTTGCCTATTGTAGAGAGCTAGGGATTTTGTTATTTTTTTAAAAAAGCTTTGTAAACGTAAATTTACTTCATAGATGCTGAGTAATTTTATGCTTAATGTTTAATCACGAAACGTACGGCCTCAGTGCAAAGGACCTGCTCAGAGCATCAGGCTTTTAGAGATTCCAACTCATCCTTGCTAATACAGTTGTTTTTCCTGCCTTGGGCTTCCCTTCTATTAGGGTGACATGGCAAAGCAATAGTCTTTTCTGTGCTTAACCAAAACTATTGTAGTTCTATTAAGAAACAGAGGAGATGATATGTCCTGGAATCACTGTACAAGCCAATGTACTTGGAAAGTTTGTCAATTTGAAGCAAGGAGTATAAGGGAAGACACAAAATACCCAACTCACTGACTCGTCTGGGAATTACCAATCACCAGTGTAGCAAATGGCCACTAAGAACCAACCTTTGCTACTATAAGCTACCTCCTCCCCCTGGTGGTACTCCTGAGAGCAGGTAAAAATCATGTATACTTAGACTTTTCTGAGCTGAAGTAGAAGAGGCTCTGTTAGCGCATGAGTGGTAACTTCTGTTGTGATCTAATTGCTAAGCCGGTCAGTATTTTCCCTGCTGACATGCTTAAATAAAACCTTTGTTCAGGTCCCTTCTTTGATTCAGTAAAAACACACCAGTCCTCTTGGGTGACTTAGCAACACCTAGTTATTTTCATATTTGATATTCAGCTCAGGCAACTTGTTCAGAAGGCCTCAGCAATAGGTCTGATATTCCCTAATCTCACTACCGAGAGGAACCATCATCATTCTAACATGTCCTTCCACAGGCATGTTGGGCCTTCTAAGTATTGTCAGGTAAGGAGCTATGAGATGTTTTAGGGCACTAATATCAACAGTGTCTCTGCTTTATAGATTAATGGGAACAGATTAGATCACTCTGTAGAATGGTATCCGTGGTGACATATCTTATATTTAATGAAATTGGCCTGAAATATCAGAGAAAAGAATCACCAACAATCAAGCCATGAAGGTCAGAGAGTGGTGACTCACAACTTTAATTCCATCACTCAGGAGTCAGAGATCTTTCTGTATTTCTGTGAGTTCAAAGCCTGGCAACCAAACAGTGGTAGCTCACACCTTTAATCCTAACTCTAGGATTATGAGGCAGACAGAGTTAAATCCAGAAGTGAAACAATTTGGCAGGAAATATATTTAAGCTTTTCCTCAATATCTGGCCCTGTGTTTTTATTAAATACCAACTAGAAATCATGTAAGAGGTATCCTCTAAGAGTATCAAAATAAATAGAAGAAAATGCCCTGTTCTCTCAGAAATTTTGTGATTTCCACTGGGAGGGATGAGGCAATGTGGAAGAGGCTCCAGAACATTTGCTTTAAAACTTCTCTGTTTCACTTTTAGAGCTTCATCAAAATCATGTTGGATCAAAAGCAGTGGGATTTTTCTTCCTGTCCCAGTTAGCTTCAGCCACCTACTTGTCCCAGCTCACACTGATCTCAGGGAGTCTCAGCTGACAATTGCCTGGATCAGATTGACATAGGTTACATTTGTCCGCAATTGTTTTAGTAATAATGCATGTTGGAGGACTTGGCCCACTGTGGAAGGGACCATCCCCAGACAGGTGGGCCTGAGCTTGATAGAAAGCAAGCTAAACATGAACCTCTGAGTAAATTGGTGCCTAGACCAGGAGGCAGCATTTCTTCCTGGTCTCTGCTCTAGCTGCCATGCCTTGACTTACCCCAGGGATGGTTATCTATGACCTGGAAGTGTAAGATGAGATAAGCCTTTCTCTCCCTATGTCGCTTTTGGTAGAATATTTTTATCACAGTAACAGAAAGTAACCAAGACACTTCCCTTTCTTTACAGCAATAGCCTGTCTTACAACATATCCTCTTTCTTAAATATATATTTGTTGTGCTCCTTTGTTTGGGGTCACGATGGAAAAAAAAAAAGTTGCAGATTTCCAAACTGAAATTCTAAAGAAATAATTCATTTTCTAAAAAAAAAATAAATAAATAAAAATCTAATCTTTGATGCAAGCAGCCTTTGATAAAGCAAAGACAAGATGTATTACACACACACACACACACACACACACACACACACACACACACCCCACAATATCAGATTACTCTCCTAAGCTTGAATCATATATTTGTGGGATGTAATAACTTCTCTTTGGAGGGAAATGTGTGGAAGGTAGGAGAGCAGCTAGGGAACTACTGTAGTATGCTGGTGGACTAGGTAGAAACTGGATTATTAGCTGCCAGCACTGGAGAAACTATTCCATTCTAAAGGTATTTTGGAGGAAGGA
Organism: Phyllotis vaccarum; assembly: GCA_033318265.1. Classification (NCBI taxonomy): domain Eukaryota; kingdom Metazoa; phylum Chordata; class Mammalia; order Rodentia; family Cricetidae; genus Phyllotis; species Phyllotis vaccarum. The sequence goes on from JARWLC010000009.1 coordinate 20,104,738, forward strand.
CCAACAGACCCTAGGCATACAGCATAAGGAAAAATCAAAACACGTTCAATGTTTGGAACCTGCACAGCTTGAATAATATCCAAAATGAAGTCAATGGTGGGAGGTGAAATTTAAGGGTGGGAATCAGGATTTCGTTTAAGACAAGTTTAGAGTACAAGTCTCAAACCCAGAAGTGCAAAAGAGGCAGCTAGGAAAAATAATCCAGAGTATGGGGAACAAGACCAGGTCAGATATGCAAATACAAGGATTATTGGAGTATAAATGGAAGAAAATAAAGGTTGATATGGAGTATCCTTCTATAAAGGTCATTATCCAAGAAGAATCGGGTGAAAGAGACAACATAGTGTTAAAAACAAGAGTATTATGAGGTGAACAGTGAAATAAAACTGTTTCCATGGAGGAGTGTGTGGAATACAGATGCTCACTGTATTTGCAAAGGAGCAAAGAGAATTGACGCCCAGCCTTGAAATGCGAGAGCCACCAGTTCCTGGTGCTGACTACACCCATAGGTTCTGAACAAGACAGTTCAAAAGTGACAGGAGGCAAAATTTTCACAAGCAATTGAATTTTGACAGAGACATTATTGCCATCTAGTCTTGGGCCTAGTACATGGGAGGGCTAAAGAAAATGGAGAAAGCATTGTCCCTTCCTGCTGTGGGGGTCATTTCTGAGTGGTCGCAGAGAGAGGACAATCCCTGGGGCTCTTGAGGTAGGAAGAAATGTGCTCTGTCTCTCCCTCAGCCCAGTTAACATGCTGAACACTCTATAACATGGGAGCCAGGCTTCCCTTCATTCTCTAGCCTGTGAAAACCTGTCCCACCACTTCATAAGCACCATCTGCCTCTGACATGGCACCAGAATAGGGAAGTAATGGGCAGAAGTCTAGTCTGGCACCTGATGAAAGGGAAACCCCAGACAGGCTTTTAACGTGATGTAACTAACGAGGTTCCTGTCTACCGAGCCACACATTTTAAGGAGATGCCGAGAACTTAGTGTCACAGGCTCATTCTATCTCTTTGCTCTAAGGTTGGGAGTCAGATTTCTTGAGCTCTATTTGAAGTACAAATAAAATCATGTGGGAAACGAAGGCTCCATAACTTGGGAACATTTGAGGAGCAGCCTAGCCAAAGTTGATGAGTTCCAGGCCAGTGAGAAACCCAATTAAAAATATAAAGAAGAGAAAAAAGCAGTGGCTGATGCTTCAAGACTAACACCTAGCATTCACTGTCCTTCATGTGCTTCATGTGCACATGTGAGCGCGCACACATACTCATAGAAAAAAAAAGTAGCCAGAAATGCAAAACAAGCAGCTGGGAAAAAATAAAGAAATGGTTGATCTATGTAAATTAGTCAATTAGATTAATAAACAAAGCTGGTCAGTATGCTTACATTGTTGTAGTTATTAGTATAAACACATGTACACATATATATGGGTATATACATATATATACATATATGAAGAAATAAAGATAAGATTTTCAGTGATTAATAATTGCTACTTTTGTGGTAGCCAGTTAGGATTTCTAGGTCAGTCCAGCCCCAACAACATCTTTTCTGATGATAATGACCATGGGGCTGGATGCTGTAGCCAGAGTCTCTCTCTTACTTGGAATAAAACTCTAAGACTTTAGTTCTAAATCCACTCAATGCATCAGCATTACATGGAAATATTTGGGGAGAATTCTTCATATATTAGGTTTCCTTATATGTCACATAAGTATATGTACTGTATAAGTCCTTGGCTCCCACGTGTCATAGTTCTCTGTATAATCGTCACGGTGACACCACATACATACTGTCAGCCTTCGTGAGCCTGTGGGAAATTCATGCACTGTTCTCGGTCTGTTTGGACGTCACTGAAACTTGGTGGAGATTTTCCTCTTTCCTTCCTTTTCTGAGCCGCCTTTGCTACCTCAGCCTTGATCTCCACATGAGGGAAAAGTTCTCATTCAGCTTTCCTCTTACGCTGATCCTACATTTCCCAGGACCATTGGCATCCTTGTGCCGTTTCCACAAAGACAAAACAAAACCTCCAATAAAGGGAAGCCAGGAAGAAAATTCCCAATGCCTCAGTGTCTGGACTAGAGAGACGTCTTTGCAACAAGACATTCTCATCACACCCTGTTTCACTCTTCAGAGAAACCATCCTAAAAGTTGGTCTTTCCCAAAAAGAAATGCCATCATGCTTGACATTGTCAGGACTCAGCAAGGTCGGGACTCTTGTATCTTCCACTAGCGGTTCATCATTTCTGACAGCAGAGTAACTGAGTCCTGGGTTTTGCCTCGTCTCAATTAATACTCTCGCATCCTACAAACAAAAGCCTTTTACATGGTGAGCAATTTGTAAAGCATAAGTTGGACTGGTAAATGGATATTTATTTTTATATAAATCTTGGCAAATTGAGGCTGTTACTTTACAGAGGTGATTACAATTTGAAATGAAACAGGGCAAACAGAAGATAATAACGGGTCATTATTCACAATGGCCATATTTACGATGAAGTGCTAAATCTATTTTAATAAATATTAATTTTGTACTTATGAATAGTCATTCATAGACAAGACAATAAAAACTTTCACTTCTGCTTGCTAAATTTTTATGCACAGCATACAAATCAAATCTTCATTCAATGCCACGTTCATACGTTGAGCTGGCGATTTTTTATCAGTGTCGTCAAGTTTTCTTGTTTCTTTAACCTGTTTCTTTATAGTAAATGACTTTATAGATTTGGTTCAAACTAAGCTACAAATGTAGCAGAATTACACTAATAAAAACCAAGAAAGAAAACTAAATGGTAGTGCACTTTATCAGCTTGCTCCAGTAACAGGTAGAAACCATGGTGGTTGGCAATTTTCTTTGTGTAGCAACCACTCACAAAACCCTTCAATGGAAAGCTCCTAATAGCAGAGTCTAAGTCGCTGCATTTTCCTTGGTGACATTTTTATTTTCTAATTAAGCAAGATTTTTTTTGCTTGATTATTTTTAATAACTTTAACTGATGAAAAATTGTCTTTGGGGAAAACATGCTACATGGCTGGAAGTTTCCCACTTTTCTGCTATATTCTAACTTAGGATAATACATAGCCTAATTTGAACCCAAAGAATAATATTGTCAAGGTAGATTTAATGTGATAAAAGTAACTCACTAATTTGGATTAAGGAGAAAAGTAAATTTGTGTTGAGACACTAAGTCTTGGAACACGTCTTTCGCTGTACTGAAAACCAGTTCTCAAATAATGACAAGAAGATTTCTTATTAATTATGAAAGCGTAGCCTAAGTAGGTTTACCCCACTAGTTCTTGTAACTTAACTTATCCTGCTTCTACTAATTTATGTTTTTACCATGTGGCTTTTAACATTTCCTTCATTCTGTATGTTCGACTTCCTTCATTTCTCACTGGCATAATTCATGCACCTAGAATCTTCCTTCTCTTTCCCTCTCTCCCCTGAAATCCTGCCTGTCTCTCCAACCTAGATATTGGTCATCTAGCTTTTTATTAAATCAATCACATTGATACATCTTCATCCAGTGTACAAATATCCACAACAGAGTCTACTGTTTTATTCAGTCAAGGATTTATATTTATCACAAATCCCAAACCAGCACAACTTTTTAACAATACAGCTCTGTATAAGGTGTTATAGGCACAATAAGAGATTAATATGTTGGACTGTGCCTTCAAAGTGGATGAGGTGAAGACCAGGCATCCACTCAAAATACCATAAACAGTGCCCAAGAGTTATTTGTTGACATGAATAATAGATGCTAATGATTGAGAAACTAAGAAGAAAACTTCTGATAGGACATGAATAGAGCCAAGGGAACTTCATGAACCTGATGAACATTATTGTTTTAACAACTTCCTATTATTCCACCCAACTGGACCTTAAGATCAACTCCAGCACCTGAATGAGTCTTATAGTCCTTGAGATGATCCTAGAATATCCAACTCTTGCTATTTGCTTCCAAAATACCACTAACTTTAAAATTGTCAAATTGTGCATACCAAATATAAGACATAACAAATAAAATATAAATTCATTCATTCATCTATTCATATAGCTAAACAATGAAACCATTTTTAAGTTATTCTCCTTACCAATAGATATTGTAAATATATCTTTATTGTGAGGCACAAAATGAAGCTTGTTTCTGCTATGACTGTGTCTTTACAGAAGGCATTAGACTATGGTTTCCAATGACTCACCATTCCCTGTACTTTCCCTTTGTCCCCTTCCTATATTGGCTAAGAGATGCATCGGTAGCATAGAAGCAAGCAAATGACTATAGAAGAATAGAAATTCCTCGCTCAGTACCTCTTCGTCTTTATCAAAGTGCTCACACTTAGAATCTAGCAGCCATGTAAAGAGGTCCAAAGTATGACGGGTGAAGCAGAGGGATAGGGAGAAGGACAGGTATTTGGGGACAGTACATCCTCCAAGAAATTTGCCCTGGTGCCCTGGTCTTATGATTGTAAGAGCTATCAAACAGATTTGAACCACAGCAGTGTTTTTAGCTGAACGGTAAGAGGAAGCTCCTGTGAGGCGGGCAGAAGAAGCACCTTACCGAGCCCAGTCCACGGGGTACTGAAGAGTGTGGTCTTAGTTCACATTATTTGTGGGTTGGCTGCTACACAGTAACAGATGCCAGCAACAGCAAAGGGCCTCAAAGAAAAGAAAAAAATAGGAAGAGAAAGAGAAGGAAAAATTTATAAAAATAACCTTGAATTTTAATTCTATGCATCTAAAGGCTTATAGCAACTAAGTAAGACTTAGAGCTTTCAGATACCAACAATTTCCCTGGTTTATATATAACTATTAAAATTAATTATACTGTCACTGTCTAGTACACATCTTCAAATATAGTAAGTTTGAGAATCAGCCTCCCAGAGGAAAATTCTGCCACTCAGATGATCAACTGTGAACTGTGTGTTCAGCTTTGCGAAAAGCATCCCACTTAGAATCAACCACAAGGCTGTCGGACGTAACTATTCCATCTCTAAGCCCATATTAACCGAAAATTGCACTGCCAGAATTATAAGCTGCCATCTGCAAGGGGTTTTCAGCATCTACTGTCATCTAACACCTGCCTCTCTGGTTAAGGGCACTGACCCTTGGAAATTTTAACAGAGGATGCTTTTTAAATCTGTTTCTCTCCAGTTATTTGATCTTTATGTTGCCTTTGGATCTCCAACTCTAAATCACACAGCAAGCTCTCACAATTTATCCATTTTAAGATTAACCAAGAGCCTAGGATGGGGCATTAGAAATGGCTTATAAGGACTAGGGGAACAGTAAAAGAATATTAAAACATCTGAAAGTTGGCTCTAAGCATCTTCCACACATCATCTTCCTTCACTCCTTAACAGAACTAATGAGACCCCCATGCCTCTGTTTCTCAGGGGATTCTGGGAGTTGGAAGAGGCCAAATTTTTCTTACCTGCAGTTTAGAGATTAAGGATTTAGTGGCTTCTTCAGAGGATGCTTTGCAAGGGTTACCCATAGACTGAGGGCAGGAAGGGAGAACTCAGGCCCAGTTTGGGCAATCCTGCTGTGTGCATGGCAACTGCTTACCCCTGGAGGACAAGTATGGTATTGAAATCTCTGGTGACTGGCAGTAATTTGAGAGGAAATGATTGTAAATTGTGAACTCTAGTTACAACTCGTTGGACAAAGCTAGAAATATGTAGAAAAGCATTAATTCATTAGCGGTCCTATTTTCAAATGGAATCTGAATGAACTGGACTTTTCTGCAAATGCCTTTTTTGAAAATGTAGCTGAATTCTAAAACAAACAAACAAACAAAACACGTTTAGTTTTCTAAGATGGGATGGTGTTATGTTTCCCAGAGTGATGACAGACTCACCAGGCTCAAGAGAAACCCCTAGGCTCAACTCCTAAGTAACTGGGACTATAGGAGTGTGCCCCTACACCGGAAAATGATAAGTTAAAAAAAAAAAAAAACTTTTCTTTAAATATATACTTAGTTTACTATTGCTGCTGTAACAAAAATATCATGGGCAGTGGCTTAAAGCAATATGAATCTACTCTCTTATGTCCTATAGAGTAGATGTCCACACTGAATTTTTCAGGCAGGGCTAAAATAAAAGTGTAGGCAGGACTGGCTTCTTCAAGGTATTCTAAAATAGCGACTTTCAGTCTGTGAGTTTGACCCCCACATGGGTTATATATCAGACATTTACATTACAATTCATAATAGTAGCAAAACTATTGTTAAGAAATTAAAGTAGCAATGAAATAACTTTATAGTTGGGAGTCAGCACATCATAAAGAACTGTGTTAAAGGGTCACAGCATTTGGAAGGTTGAGGATCACTGCTTTGGAAGGAATCCATACTTTGCTTCCACCAGCTCCCAAAGCAGCCAGCATCCTTGGCTAGTTAGTGGTGGCATCATTCACATACTCTTGACATGACATGGCCTTGTCTCTGGCACTGAAGTGTCTTGTATCTCTTTCCAAAGGATCCTTGAGATATAACTGCACTCCAGAAAATGATCTTTCCCACGGTCCCTAGTTCTATTGCAAAATCATACTTGGCCTGTAAAAGAAGAGCCACAGGTTTGAGGGATAAGGAAATATCTTGGAGTGGGGGAAAGTATTATTCATATTATTGACTTAATCACTTCACCACACAAATCAACTCTTCTTTTTTTAGCCAGTGATATTTATGAGGCTTTTAAAATTAAATCATTCAAAATATCTGCTTCATAAATTAGTTAATAAACCCAAAACCATAAAGTATTATTGTCATACAAGAATGTTTCAGTGCCAGGATCATTGTTAAGACTTGTGACTTTTCATTATGGAAGATTCAAGATGCAAGATTCACATAGCTAGAATTTACCCAAGAGGAAAGAAGGACCCTCCAGTCCATGGCTTCAGTGGATTGAACAGCTTTAAATAAGAGCAGAGCTGTCATCCAGTGAGAATTGACATGCAGGACCCAGAAAGAGCAAGTTCTCTGCATCCCTCACTTATGCTTTGCAATTTTTTAAGTCAATACTTTCCACATTTTAGTTTTCTCTTTATGTCATTTTTAAAAAGCATCATATACCTCTCCCTGCTCACCTTAAAATTCACAGCCCCTTTTAGTTTTACTATTGTTATTGCATGCATATCAATACACATACACATTTGTTGTACACACACACACACACACACACACACACACACACACACACACACACACACACCTCCTGTTGGATCCATATAATGCTACCTGTAGGTATGTTTTCAGGTCTGATCATTTGGCACTGGACATTCAACTACTGTGTTCTTTGAGCAGGAACATAACTCTTGCTCCCAGCATTCCACAGCTGCCTAGAGTCCTTCGGGTAGGGGTGAGGCCTTGTAGGCTTTACTCTATCCAGTATGGCATGTTCACTGGTGTCATCCTTGTTCAGCTTACATTTGAGCAGTCATGTTGGTGAGAGTTTATAGGTACAGCTTCTGATGTTACTAGGAGACATAATCTCACTGCAAAGACTCTGTTCCTCTGCCTCTTACAATCCTCCCACGGATACCTTCGACATTGCCAGCCTGTACTCACTCACCATAAGGTTCCTGATTGTCTGGAGCCAGAGGCCCTGATCGGGCTCATGGATGAACTCCTCACCTCAAGTCCAGGGCCCAGGGCCCGGGAATGGAACTGGTAAAGCAAATTTTGATCCCCCCCTTCTCTCTCTCTCTCTCTCTCTCTCTCTCTCTCTCTCTCTCTCTCTCTCTCTGTGTGTGTGTGTGTGTGTGTGTGTGTGTGCATGCACGTGCATGTGAGGACCTCATTTCTTTGAGACAGGGTCTCCCACTGAACCCCTTGTGGCTAAAGTTATTCAATGCTCTAGAAATCCTCCAGTCTTCACCTCCCCAATGCTAAACCCAGCTTTGATGTGGATACTCTTTAAGGATTCAGTTGTAAGAGCAATAAAACATTCCCAATGCTTTCAAAATCAGCAGCCCAGATTTAAAGAAGGTTCAAGAACCCTGTCTCATACTCCATGTGTATTCTGAAGGTGACATTGTTCATGCCAGGGAGGGAGCAGAGACATCAGTCTTCCACATACCCCTGGAGTGACCATGGAGAGACATTCATTTGAACTTCATCATCCCAGCTCTGAGCCAGGGCTACCCCAAAGCTGCATTGCAGAGGGCTGTGCAGAGCAGCAGGTGTTTAAAGAGGCAGTGCCTGTTGTTAGGAAAAATTGTCTCCAAGCCCTGAATTGGCCTTTTATCACTGTCACTCTGGCTTATAGACACCCCTGTAATGTGCAGCTTTCAAGAAGGGGAGCCTATGTCAGTAGCCAGTGCCCCGCCAGGAGCTGTATAATGCACAGAATAAAAAAGATGAAATGTTTCTCTAGCTACATTGCTTTCCCTGTGAACCCCAACTCCCTTCCCTGGGTGGGGGTGGGGGGATCGTAAACACAGACAGCCAAATGACACTCCTTTATTATGTCTTTGAGTTCTCTTCCTGCAGATGACCTATAGAAGTGATTTAACACAGAGCTGCTGGAGGCCCCACACTTCCATGAGCCCATCAGGCTGAGGCTGCATGATTTCTTTGGGGTGTTAGAAGTATGACCCGCTCCATTAAGAAGAGAACAAAGTCCAGCTGGATATAGCGAACTCAGCTGGGCTCTTTGCTTTCACACAACTGGCTTGATTAGGCTGTGCCCTTGTCATGCGGAGCCTGGTGCAGCCTGCAAAGATTGGGCTGCCATTGATTTCTGCATAATATGGATTCACACTGCCTTCCCACAGCAGAGTGGCTTTCACACCCCACAATAACTTAGCAAGCATTGTTGTTGTTGTTGCTGGATTTTTTTCTTTCTTTTTCTTTTTTTTTCTCAGTTTTCTTTCTGCTGCTTCAGGCTTACAGTAGGGTTTAGTTCTAAAAACCTGTCACTCCTGGAGGTAATGTGTGGCTTATTACCCAACACTTTACAACACATTAATTCCAGTTTGATTTAGACATTTCCCATTTGGTGACTTAGTGATGATTGTGCAAACATGCCATGCTCTAAGTCAATAACTTGAGAGCCGGAAAGAGACAGGCAATTTCCACCACTGTTTCCCTGTTGCTCTAACATGAAGACGTTTGTTTATTGGGAAGGGGTGTTCAACTCTCTTTCTTTAAAGTTGTTATTGACTCCAAAGATCAATAGTCTTCGTGGCCTTTCCATTGCCTGGCTGTGCCTACCTTCTTACTGAAAATAAACATCACACAATGTCCAAGGCAAAGAGATTTTTATTGAAAATGATGAGACAATTATGTAAGAAGTAAAATGTGTGAAAGGCAAACCTCTTGATTTAGACATTATTTTTTCATTGATGTCTACTTTTTAAAAATAGTAAGACTCAGTCTTACTTACAATATAGCTCATTGTGCTATAAAGTACACAGTAAAAGTTAGATAATCAAATAAGTGATGGGTGTGTATGTGTGTATGTGTGTGTACAACAGCAATTGTTATATATTGGGGACTATTCACACTATGCAATAATCTTCAGCCATTAAAATGATAATGGATTTGTACTTTATTAGTTGTTCTACTATTTACTTAAATGAAACCTCAAAACAAATTTACAGTATATCAGTTGTCTTTTTTTTAAAGGTAAGACAATATAAATTCAGATATATTGATTTTTTCTGACAAAGAATTTCATAGAATTATAGACTATAGATAATTATATTCTAATATGTCTGTGTTTTCTGTATTACCCTGAGTGCAATAATTAAGAATTTTAAAGGTTGGACTATTTTAAGTGAGTACAAATTTATCACTTTGTATTGTAAAATATTATTTTCACATAGAAAATATTTTGTTATACCTTACTGTATTTTCTAAGGTTTATTAATCAATCCATCTTTACTGTTATAATTGGAAAGGTTTGAGAAGATTGGGATTTTCAGTTTTAAGATGATAGAAATCCAATTCTAAATCAGTTACAAATATATATTTGGTTCCCACTGGGGGGGGGGGGCAAAGAATACAACTTTAGTATAACTGGATCCAGGGGCTTCCTAATGTCACAAAATGGTCAACTTTTTCCAGAAACTGTCTCTTCCTTTCCTTTTACTGGCTATACTTTTGTCTGGGTTATCACATTTCTCAAAAAGATTTATCCTCCATTTGGCTACCAAAATACTTCATGTGTCTATTCTCATTGCGTTTACTGCTAAGAAGGCCTTCCATTTCAACATATTTTAATAATAGTTAAAAGTTTTGACTTGGTGTCCTTGAGTCCTGGCCTCACTACTGAAGAGACTACCCTGCCAGTCACATACATCGGAACAGGTCTATTAGGTGTCTAGAATGCCTCAGAATTGAGAAACAAAGCAGATGTCCTGACTCACCTGGAATGTTAGCCATCATTGGTGATATAGATTAAGCTTCCCCATCCCAATTTTGGCTACTTCTCCCTTTCCTCCAAGGCAAATAATGCTACCATCCAGAGATAACATTTTGTTATTGTGGAAACATTGTGCCATCTTTGTGTTTGGTGACGCGAGTCAAGAAGCAACTTGATACTGATGAAATTCTGCTCCATGGCAACCCTTGGTTTACAATCGGAACTATCTACATAGATCATCAAATCTCCCAAAGCTAGAATAGCCTCGGGTTTAGCCATTAAAATATCTCTCAATAATGTTTGGTCCATATGGCTAATAATGTCACCTAAACAAATTTAAGTTTTTTTCTTTCTTTCATCCCATCTGTACTTTGTAGTGACTGGGTTCAAAGAAGGTTGTTATCTGAAAGGAAGTGAGTATAGAAAGAGAAAGGAGAGGGGGGGAAAATTGTACAATAAATGCACAGATGAGAGAAAAAATGAATAGAGAGAGAGGAGGGAATAAAGGAGAAGGATGGAGTTAAAAATAGGAGGAAGAGGAAGATGGAAAGAAGGAGAAAGACAAAGATATAGAAAAAAATGGTAAGAGCACCATGTGAGCCATGTGTGCATTCCTACAGTCACAACTCTTAGAAAGTTAAGGCAGGGGGATTATCATGACCTCAAGACCAACCTGGGCTCCACTGTTAGTTCCAGAGAGGCCTCAACCATATTGTGAAACTCTATCTCACAATCCAAAAATACACCAACCAATCAGACAAAGGGCAAAGTGACCCTATGCAATTGGGCATTTAATCCTTACCCACAATGATTTTCCTAAATTAATATGCTGTAAATTATAACTTTGGATGCTACCCATCTCCAGTGGTAGAACAAGCAGTTGACATGCTGAATTAATAATTCTGAATGAAATTTCAACTTTTTAGAATGATCAGAATGAGTAAGACTAGAATTAGTTAAAGACACTAGACCATAGGGAAGTCGAGGCAAATTTGAATGGCAGATGAGTAATCACCTTGAAGTCATAGTGGGGATTGGGAGCACATTGAAGTGTTTTAAGGAATAAGTTAGTGGTATCAATGATGACTTTGTAGATAGTAAGAATTAACTATATATAGGGAGGGAATTAAAAAAAAATCTTGGAAATGGAAACATAAGAAATATAAGGAGAGGCCATGATCTGTCTTGAGTAGCAAAGAAAAAGGAGGAAAAAGATTCTTTGAAACAGAAAGATTTGAGAGCATTTTAAACACCAGGTTTCTATGGCCAGGAAGTTAGTTAAACAAGTTATGAGTATTCATATTATTTTTCACAGGAGTCAATCAATGGGACGTACTGACACACATGTACTGTAGACATTATGCCAAAAGAGAGAAGCTGTGTGAACATCAGACATAAAATATGGTTCAATTTATATGCTATTGTCTTCTTTTCTTAAAAAATATTAATTTTTATTTATGTGTATCTCTATGTGTCAGTGTACATCTATGCCACCCATGTGTGAATGCCAACAGGGGCCAGAAGACAGCATCAGATACCCCAGATCTTCAGTTCCAGGCAGTTGTAAAGCACTGCATGTATGTGCTGGGAACATAGCTCTAGTCCATTTTGAGAGTAGTAAGTGCTCCTGACCAGCTCTTATATGGCATTTTCTCATAGGAAAAGTTCTGCTCTGTTGACAGAACTTAGGAAACATTTGCTAGTGAAGGTGAGAACCTGGCTACAAAAGGATATGAGGAGTTTCTGGATGGCAGGAATATCCTGTCTCCATTAGATGTTTGAATACACAGGTGCGTGTGTTGTTAACATTATCAAAAGTGTGTCCTTGGGACCTGTATACTTCACTGAATGCATTATTGCCTGGAGTTAAAGTAAATACATGCCTGACTAGAATGTGGTTGTAGTGGTGGAAAATCAAGTTGTAAACAAATGAATTGATTGTTATGGACTATACATACCGTGAGGTAAAATGGAAATGTAAATTATATTAACAAGAAGTTACATTATTTTCTTTTAAGTTTTAGGCTGTTTCTTGACCTCTCATAGGAAGTCACTGGGCATCTTGTAATGAAGAGAGAGGGTATTGGGCATCTAGATAGAAGGCTTGAAGAATGACATTATATTCACATCACTCTTTCCTTTAAAGACCTTGAAGTAATGTCTAGCTTAAACATGTGGTGGCACATGAGCCCACTGGCAATGTGGAAACACTTTTGATAGAAGCATAATTCCATTTCTCTGGATGTTATGAATTCACACCGCCCAGCTGACCAGTAGAAGCCATGTTGGATGTGAATTCTGTCTTCTCATGACAGGCTTTCACACAGTGGCATACCTGGACTTCACAGAAACCCTTGTTCCTTCCCAGAAAAACAAGTGAACAAGCCCAGAAATAAATAGAAGGCAACTGAAGAATCTGAGGTGAAGAAATAACTTAGAAATTTAATAAAGAAGAAATGACATGTTCAATTTGAGAAAGAAATTGCTTTATCAGAACAGAATCTAATAGGCTTGAAGCCTAGTCCTTCAACACTCAACTTCCTCAGAAAGGAATCCATTGTCCTTGCTGAGTAGACTAGAAAGAGCCCTAACTCTTAAAAAGCCAGAGAAACAAAATGAAACCAGTACTCATGAGACAAAAATCATTTGATCTTTAAAAAATTAAGAGTATTTCTTTAATACTTTTTTCCTGTGTTGAACACTATTAAATTGTTTTTCACATACTTGAATGGTATTGATTGAACAGATATTTCTGATCATTATTTTCAGATTCTATAGCTTGAAGTTAAATCATTTTTAATGGAAATATAATCTAAATTCTCCATAGGTCAAATTATGTGTAAGAAAAATGCTTGTTGGAATTGTAGCCTACTCATTTTGATACCCGAATCAATGGCAGAGGTTGTTCCCAGGAGAGGATATTTCCTATGGGGTTGCCCTTTATTTTCCTTCTTCCCATGAAGAAATGAGACTCACTAAACACAAGTTCAGGGTCAGCTACTATGTAAGGAACGACAATGTCACATATTAGGCACTGATATTTTGTGTCCATGTGTGTCCATGCCTTTCAATTAGAGAAGCAACAAAAAAAAATGTTTTATGAGTGTGTTGAAGGTAGGAAGCACAGTTTCATACCATCATTGCAGAAGAGTACATGAACTAGTCAGTGTTTTGGGAGACAGTGATGGTATATTAATGAAAAATACAGAATAGCCTGTGTCTAGACATGCGATCTCTGCTCTTTCGGCTCCACACCACTTAATTATGGGTTTCAATGATTTGAGTTCAGCTGAGCTGATGAATAAGATGAGACACAGCTATAGATTTTGGGAAAATTTTCCCTTTAAGAGATGGTGGTTGTACCCAGAGACTACTATGATGTTTGGATCACAAAGCTGCTACTCTTCAATTTTTGGGAATTATAAATCCATATAATTTGCCTCCATGAAGTTCTATTTTGTATTATTCAGGACCTTTGAGATAGATAGGGTCTTCTGTGTAGTCCAGGCTAGCACATAATTTAGCATTCTCTGCCTCAGCCTCCTGAGTGCTGGAATTGTAAGTGCTGTTACTGCGTCCAGCTACACAGCTCCATTCCTTTTATCACAAACAGTGTTACATAGTAATGTAAAATTTGCTTCAACCATCGCTCCTTATTTACTCTCACATTTGGTTAACAGAAGATACTAAATTAGACTGTGGTGTCGCGTCTCTTACAGGTGGTACCAGAAGAGTAGTGGACATCTGTGAACTTGTCCAGAGCATCCACTCTATGGCCAACCACAGACCCCTTAAATGTAGACTCAGGCTGCGAAACCCAGGGCCCTGGATGCTATACTTAACTTTGAGAATTTCTCTTCTAGACTACAGACCACAACTTTTTACACCATTGGGTGGAAAAAAGAAAGAAATAGTAGAAAAACATTTCTCCTAGGAAAATGTGACAAGCTAAAGAACTAGGACAGATGAAGTGATTTTATTCCCAGAGAGTTCTAACAAGCAGCCTGGACAGTGGGCTCGCAGACCCACAGAACTAAGTACTCCTTGGAGCCAGGGTGATAGCATATGCCTACGAGAGGCTGACCCAGAAGATCACAAGTTTAAAGCTAGCTTATGCTGCATAGCAAGTTCCAAGCTAACTTGAGTTACATAAAGAAACCTAGCCTCTAAATAAGTAAATGTCCATTTGAGATTTACTATCTCCTACTATACATTGTGCTCTACAAATATTATCTTAAATGATGTGTTTATGTTACTAATACAAAGTGAGGAATTTTCTTTTACAAAAGTTACCCTGTTCAAACTTAAAGCAACCCATTTTTAAACACTTAACTTGTGATACTGAGTTCTTTTTTTGAAAAACGATTCTTTCAGGCATGCTATAATTTGACAGGCTTTCGTTACAGTATTAATATCTGATGGGGAAAATTACAAATATAAATAAATATAATAGACCACTTTACTATTCAAGAGAAATTCTTTACATTCAAACAGTAACTCTATAATGTCAAAATAACTAGTAGGTATTAATCAGTATCTGGGCTATGTAAATATTTGCTTGTTTCCATAGTGATTGGCAAACCCAGATATGAGAAAAAAAAATCCACACATGCTATCACTTCCTAATAATATGATCATGAAAACATGACTCGGGACAGTCTGAGAGGAGAATAAACACCATTAATTAAAAGATTTATAAAATAGAGGGGGAGGTGACAAACAGAGTGTTGAGTGCAAAAATGAACAAAGGAAGGAAAATATACCTTTTTTTTTTAATTCTGAAAGAAACTTGAGCAACCCTTAATTATCTTTCAAATGCTATTTAGAATTTTTCCTAAAATAAAACATCTGACAACTGCTCAAAGCACACAGCACCCCCCACCCACAAAACATACACTTTTAAAGTGGATATACAGCCATGGCTGTGAAGAGTGTTTGGGGAAAAAAAAAAAAAAAAAAAAAAAAAAAGCGAGACTGTTGGCATTTCACTTAAAATCAACTGAGAAGTTCTTTACTGAAGAAGTGAGAAGCTTAAAGCTGTTTTTTGAAGCTTTAGGGGAGTCAGGCATATTACAGAGCAGGAGCATTTGGTCAAAGAGAAAATTAGTAGCGTGGTTCACACATCGTACAAGCAAACCTACACAGGAACCACGGTTGTCTTCAATAATCAGTTCTGTTAACGGGCCCTTGGTTATGAAATTTCTTCACAAGGCATTCACTAGCATGACGGCTGCTTTTAGAAACATTTTTGTTCTTCTGAGATCTGCTGGAATAATGTAGAAGAGCACCCACCACCACCACCACACACACACGATTTCTAAAATAACACCAAACATTTAAAGTCGAAACATACCCTCAAGTCAAAAGAGATGAAAGGAAGATGCCACGTAAGGCTGTCTTCCTTCGTGCTTTGTTAAATAGTCTGGTAAAAATGCAGGTAAAGTTAATCAATGGAGAAAATTGCAAATTGAAGAATATTTTTAAAGAGCCTTTTCTGAACATGGGTAAGAGCCATATCTAAAGCATTATTGTGTAGAAAGAAATTGAGGTGACTAAGTGGTTATTATTTTTTCATGCCGTATACCTGAAGGGGTAACACAATAGCCAAATGCCTAGAAGACAAAGTATATAGTCTATAGAAGGATCTTTCTATATACTTTCTATACTTTCCAGAGCAGTGCTAGAGAATAAATAAGCGTAAAGAAGTCACTGAGAGACTTGATAATGTAGATCAGCATAAAGTTTTATGAAACATAAACACTTGATTGGAAAGCAAAGTGATAAAAAAAAATAGAAAAATATATGCAAATGTCATGAGGCAGATCTAATAAAGAAATGAAAGCGCCATTCCATAAAATTTAGTGACTTTATAATTAGTACAGTAATTGTTCTATTTTGACCGATTATACTGATAAAAATTGTCAATCGTTAAGAATAGATAGTGTGATCAAAATGTGGCAGAACGAAGCTCATTCCTGCCGTTGAATACAAGAAATATTTATAAACAATTTTCTTCGTTTCATTTCTCATAAGATGAAACGTGTTTAGCCTTTCTTCAGCAATTCAAGTTTCAGGAATCTTGCTGCAGAAGGGGATGGAGCACACGTTCCTGAAAGTTTATGTAGAATGATATGTACTCTGGCATTTAGCAAAGATACTAAATTAGAAGCACCCTAAACAGCCATCCAGAGTTTTATGCAGTGTCTAGTCTCCCTGGAATCACTTTTAAGCTCAAAGATGGAGCAGTAAGTCAGTAGTAAGACTGTAAGCCATGATTGGGGCCACTGCACCTACAAGAAGGGAGAGGTGGAGGGAATGGAGAGGGCAATAGAAGGAACGTCTTCCAAAATTCTTCCCTTAGCTGCCCATCCTTCCATGACCCTTGGCCCTTTCTCTAGCAATCTTTCTGCTCCCAATGCTTCCTATAAGCAGAATCACACAGAGCTGTCCTTGTGCTCAGCATGGTGTTTTCGGTTTTCAGCCATGTTATCTCACATGTCAGAAATTCCTCTCCCTTTTAAGGCTGAGTGACACTCCATCCTTCAGTGTGTTCTCAAATTGTTTAACAGTAAATATGAACCCTTCCCATAATTTGTGAAAATGAAAGCTAAAAATATACCTGTAATGGGCACCTATAACAAATGCCTGTGTCAAAATCTTGGCAACAGTAAAAATAAAGTTTGAAGCAATGAAATGCTTATTGGAGATACGGTCCTATAGTCTGAGAATGTTGTTCAGTTGTCTTGCGATGAGTGAAGTGTAGAACTTCAGCAGAAAGCGGGAGAGAGAGCAGGAGGAGGGTAGGAAAGCACATCTAAGGCTTATTGAAGCTAAATGGATGCCGGGCATGTCTTTTTCTCTACACTAATCCGAGAACACGCATCTTATCATCATCCTTCATTTTCAGTGGTCGGTAGCTTCCCCTGCATGACACAGGAGCAATACTTGAGACTGAGTTCCTTAACTGCAAAGCTTCCCCAGAACACTGAATATCATGGACCGTATTCAAAAGGATGCCACATCTGTTCATTAGAATGCTTGCAGCTGGACATGGATGGTGTTTCTAAGTGATTTTATTTTTCATTTTCCTCTCTCTCTCTTATTTCTTGGCAACTGAACTGCATATACTAATCAGTGATATGACCTAGCAAATGAAGGTGTTCAGAGAACTAAAAAAACAGCTAGGGTGCAACATATAAGTAATAGATATGGTAGAAGCAAAAGTCCCAGTGGTCCCAGGACTTGTAAGGCTTAGGTCTTCTCCATTATTGAGATGTTTGAATACTGACAAGTGACAGGCAGTACACTGAAGTAAAGCCACCTTTGATTCCCAGAAACACTAGAGGAGGAGACTAAATTAGTCAAGCAATTAATGGAGTTGCCTTAGATTAATGTTAATGTCTTGCTGCTATTGTAGATGCCAACTCCATGATAGATCCCCACATACAGTTATAATTTCAATTAAAACATTGACAAAAACAGGAAGGCTTCCCCAGATGCCATGGTTTTGTGTCAAAATGGGTAACACAAATGAGTCTGCTTGTGAATCTCAAGTTTCATTCAACTCAGGGCTGGAATAATGGTTCAACAGATAGAAGCACATACTGCTCTTGCATAGAACACAAGTTTGTGTCCCAGCACCCACTTCTGGTGACTCACAACCCCCTGTAAATCCAATTCCAGAAGATCTGACACCTTCAGCCTCAACAGGTACTGTTCTCAATGAACAAATGCATTTTTCAGACACAACTCAAAATATAAACTATGTGTACAAATGCACATAATTAAGAATAAAATTAAAATGTAGTTCAACTAACATCCAAAGTTTTGTTTGATTGGTTTTGAGGTAGTAAACTATGAGGTCACAGAGATCTGTGTAAGGTACATGAACTTATTAATTATATGTCATGTCTAGGTATCATTTGTTTAAAGACATCAAAACCAAATTTTCTGTTACCCCCATGACACTTCTCCAGCAAAATCTGAATACAGGAAATTAGGAAGTCCTGTGAAGAAAGACAGACAAGCTCAAGAATTATCATGCTCTGGAGCTGGAGACTTGGCTTAAAGGCTAAGAGAACTGACTCTTCTTCCAGGAGACCCAGGTTCAATTCATAGCACCCACATAATAGCTCACAAGCATCTGTAGCTACAGTTCCAGGACATCAGAGTCCTTTCATGTCCTGCTTTTCCCTCTCCTTGAAACAAATCATGACATTGTGATCCAGATAGCTCATGTAGGATTCTGTTATCCACTACAAAAAAAAAAAAAAAAAAAAAATCTTAACTAATGACCAGGCTATTTTTTTTTAAAGCACTTAAACCCAGATTACATTCCTGCCACTTAGAATGACAATATCCTTTTTGGGTGAAAACTTTCCTAGCAATACCTAACTTTCCAGCAAGAAGCTAGCTGATAATTGATATTAGACAGAAAGACAGGGGAAGCTATGGTGTCATGAGATGGGAGAGGAACCCCTTACCCAGGTCTGACTGAAGCCATTGTTTAGTGGAGAAGCAGCAGTCCCAATGCAATTAATGTTTTCTGTGTCTGCTGCCAAAACAGAAATAGCAAGTCAGGTAGCTTATACAAAAATGGCAGTGACCAGGTTTAAGCTCAAGGTATGCAACCTTGAGTAGAACAAGGTATGGAACCTTGTTCCTCCCCTACCCTATTCTGGCAATCTCAAAACAAAAAGACTATTTCTCTTGTTTATGATGAAGATATCCTAGCTCTGACATCAAGGTTTATCTTATGAAATATAGTATTGGCAAGTGTTCTCAGAAACCATCCTGTGATCTCATTTTGTATCTTAGCAACCCTTGATGATAGTAGCTTTTAAAGCCACCAGAATGGTATGTGTATCTATAATAAAGACAATGACGTGAGGTATTCTTAGAGAGTAGCTGGCAATTGGCAAATAATGTAGGTCTTTTACATTTATCTCTCTCTCTTTTTTATTTTTATTTTGTGAGTGTGCATGTGTGCACATGCCATGGCATGTGTGTGGAGGCCGGAGGAAATTTCCTGGAATCAGTTCTCCCTTTCCAAGGGATTAAACCCAGGTTAATGGGTTTAGCAGCAAGTGCCTCTCATCCCGTAAGCTATTATGCATCAGCCCCAGATACAGGTTCCTCATCTCAATCTTAATTAGAAACATTAATGCTCAGATCACACATTATTATTATCACAGAGATGGGCACTAAACAAAGTTCGACTGAACTGCAGAATTGAGTAGACGTGCAGAGGGAAAGGACCACAGAAGCAAGGCATGGAACCGGATTGTCAACACTGGAAACCAAGCTGAGCTGAAGCCCCAAGGATAGTCAGTTCCCTGCGCTCCAACCCTTGACTGGTAGTGAGATGGCAGATCAGGGGCTCTTATGGTGTGACAGCATTATACCCTTCTGAGTTTTTCATGTGTTCAATAAATTCTAAGGACTGATTTTTTTTGGTATGATTCTAACACACCCTTGATCATATGTTATCAATGTCCCTTAAGAAGTTTAAAGACAATAACTTTCTGACTTTTAAGAATAAGTTATGCATACGCTTCAAGTGTAGCCATACACGTGGTAGTTTTGACTGAGTAAATCTTGTCATTCCATTTGGACTCAGATTGGATCCAATTGCTGCTTGGGAAACGGAATCGCTAAGGGCAAGGTCCAGTCTGAAATCCACTATTCCACACTGCGTAGAATATGGTAGAAGAAGGTAAGAAGTTAGAGCAGGGTACATCTGTGTCTCTGTATGGCCCAGCTTGAGAAGCCTTTGAAGTTCTGTCCTCACCATTCCTCATCACTGATTTTACCATTCACTCAGCAAGCACCGCACAGCTAAAACTGGAGTCTCAAGCAGCAGACACAGTGTATGCCTCCAAGGGTGTCTTGAGAGAGTTTAGGACTCTGCATTCTAACCCTCAGGCTACATGAACATAAATAAACCCCAAATACATCCATGACAAGGACAAGACTGTCACCATACATAGCAAGGTCATCAGCATGGGCTTTAGACCACAGCAGCTATCTAGCTTTATGGAGTCCCAACATTTGGGTCGCTACCTGTATTTTTCTCCATTTTTGTAGTGGAATTATGTAACGTTGTAAACAATTGTTCTGCCTACTGGCTTGATCAAAACACTGATTGGCTGAAGGCAGACAGGAAGTGTGGACAGTTACCAGACTAAGAAAATTCTGAGAATAAGAAGAACATAGCAGAGATGTCACAGAGTTGACAGACAAGCCAGAAGATGCAGAGGATAACTATGTTGTTCTGAGAAAAAATACTGAGCCGCATGGCTGAACAGGATAAGAGTCATGGGTTTAGTTTAAGAGCAAGAGCTAGGAAGTTCTATGCCTGGGCCCCAGGTCAATCAGCGTACAATTAATATAAGTGTCTGTGTGCTTCAGTGGGACTATGGGACTGTGGGTCTGAAAATCTGGGCCACAAGGTAAGGCTGGAAAGTCTGGCCAGAAACCTCATACAACACATATTGATAAATATCCCACAGCTAGGACTTTTGCATATTTCCTTTTCAAAATGTCAGGAGAAATGAGGAAGCTGGGAGGACCTGGAATAGAAAAAATCCTATCCTGCTAGTTATCTCTAGGTGGAAACAGGTAATTAGTCCTTCCTTAAGGACTCAGTGTATGTTTGTGTGTGTGTGTGTGTGTGTGTGTGTGTGTGTGTGTGTGTGTGGTATGAAGGGTATGAATCATTGATGGGCTAAGGTAGCACCTCCAGGAAGGCAGTGCCATGCCCAGAAAGCAGGTTAGCCTTACGCTGTCCTGAAAAGAGAGACACACTAAGTATCCCTTTAATGAGATGCTAGGGCTTTTTTCCCCCCCCCAGAATTTCTACTCCATTAGCTCAGGCTCTTACAGAGCACAGCCACCCTGGTTTGTAAATTGACCTTCACCTTATTTTCTAAATTACTCACAAAAGCATAAGTTTTCATAAGTTTTTCTTTTCTTCCTTCCTGTTCTGTGTTAAGCATGAATTTTCTAACACCTGGGTTGCATCGCTCTTTACCTAAATCACTCTCCCCACCACGTGGTTTCCTCCTGCCACATGGCTGACCTCCATATGACTGAACCTGGGTGCATCCCTATTGCAGTCTCCTCTTCTGGGCAGCTATGAAGATAGACTGCTTTCCTGCCCTTACGTATTTCTTTTAAACTCTGACATTTCTCTTAGGATCCCTTTGAGTTATTCCTTAGATTCTTGTTTTAATAAGATGGAGATCCTTGAGAGGAACTCTAATTTCCCCATGCCTAATACTATATAACTTTTGCTGCAAATATATAGTTTATTTGTTCTTTCAAGACTCCAACATGCAATGGCCTCTGTTTTCTTATTCTTTGTAATGAAAAAGCCTCATGTATCTTTAGAACAAATACCAATGGAAAACAAAGAATGGATAAATGGGTTTCTAAGCCAATATCCACCAGTAAGGTCCAGTTTACGAGATACAACTGTCTATCTTTTTTTTTTATAATGTGCAGGGCAGAACAAAACGATCCACATGATGTGAGTCACTGTGTAACACCTCTATTTAGGACTTCAAAGAGGTAACACTATTGCTTCTATAGGTCAGTCCTATAGAAGAGAGAATTGCTGTATGATGTTTCTGGTCCAAACTTTCTGGCTTAGTCTGGTGGCCTGGACTTTCAGACCCATAGTTCCATAGTCCTGCTGAAACACACAGACACTTATATTAACTGTACACTGATTGACCTGGGGCCCAGGCATATAACTTGCTAACTCATTACCCTTAAACTAACACATGATTTTTATCCTGTTCAGCCATGCGGCTCAGTGCCTTCTCTCAGAGCAGCATAGTTGTCCTCTGCATCTTTTGGCTTCTCTGTGGCATTTCTGCTCTGTTCTTCCTGTTCCCAGAGTTGTATTCTGGTAGCCCCACCCATACTTCCTGCCTGCCTTTGGCCAATCAGCGCTTTTTATTAAACCAGTAGGCAGGACAATTATTTACAACATAACATCATAATTCCACTACAGAGAATGCCATCTAATGTCTGATCTGTATGACAAAAACTATTTCATTGGCCATTCAATGCCACTGTAGGAGACACCAAATTATTAGTCACCCAGAATCACAGAGCTGAGATGCAGCAAAGCCTGGTCAACTGGCCTCCAAAGTCACAGCCACGGACCGACCTACTTTGGCCTGTTGCTCCACCTTATAACTGTCCAAAGAATCTCCATCTTCTTAGTCCTTTTTCTCCAAGAAAAGAACTTCTGTCCCATTTCCCCTACCACCACCTTCCACCCAGTGCACCCTGGGGCCACTGTCTCTCTACGGGAGATTTCTCAAGCTCAGGCCATCCACACCCCTCCTCCTTCACAGTCTTGGAATCTTCTCTTTCTTGTCAGGATCTCTGCTAGGTTTCAAAAACAAACAAATACTTCCTAGGTTAAAGAGTTCTTTTTTGTTGCTTTTGCTAAAAGAATTAGACAAAGATGAAAAGGGTGGGTGTCTAGGAAGAGAAAATTCCTCATCAGAAACAAATTCTGTAAAATGACCACATAGTTTGGGTGTTTTGTGGAGACCTGGAAGAGAAACAAAGACACCATTCCGTCTCTCCAGGAACCTGCCCTCTAAAATAGAAAATATTGATACAGGCGCCAAAGGAAAAGGCACAGAGACAACTGTACAAACATTAAAAAAAATTAAACAAGAGACCAAAATATTGATGGAAACAGCCCCACAGCCTTGGACAATTTGTTCAAACTTAGTTTTCTCACTTGGCTTTTGCATGAAAAGAGGCATGTGGCTGAGGGAACTCAGAAGGTGGCAGATCAAAGGCGGGCAGGAGGCGCGAGCTCTGGAGGGAGGGATGGGGATGGGTAGCCTCTTGGAAGCAAAAGAACTGGGGTCACCTGTGCCCTGATAACTTGAATTCTACACCCGCCCACCCCACACTTTGAACACTTGCTGTCAGTTCAGCGTGAGGGCCACAGTTACATTTTAAGTTTTAATTACTACGCCTTAGAGATCTGGGAAACAAAAATGCCTGTGATCTACAAGCCTCTCGCCCAAGAACAGATAGTTCCTGAAGTGCTGAAGGCTACTGTTTATGGGAGATAACAACCCACACGTCTTCACTCCCCTAAATGAGATTGTTTGACCCATCTGCTCCAGATGTGCTTGATCATATGTGGGCAGGAGGTACTGTGGGCGGGAAATATGTCAAGGTGTAAGCTTGCCCCTGGTTGGACCTGGTGAGAAATATTAAGTCATGGCAAAACTTGATTTGGGGCCATTTTTGTCTAGAGAATCAGAAACGGACCTGGCCAGAGCCCATCCACCTGGAGAGTATTTAACTAAGGCTTGCTTCAAATTTGGCTTCCGATTTGACTTCTTGACCAGTGAAATTAACATCAGTGCAGTGTGAGAAGAAGCCCCCACACACTCTAGTTATGTCTCACTGATGCAGACTGATGTTAGGACAAAAAGTGGAGAGCTGAATTAAACAACTGTGTCAGAAGGCTAAGGGGGTGGGATAGCTCTAATTAGGCAATGGGATCATGTCACAGGTACACAAACAAAAAGATGCTGTGCACCTGGGACCTTGGAGGATCCTTTGTTATCTGCACTACTCTACCCAAACAAGCCAGATTTTAATGCCATGAACATTGTCTGGTAGGTAAATAGCCTAGGTCTTGTAGTGTGTGTCTGTGTGTGTCTGTATGTGATTGGATTCCCTCTTCTGGCCTCCTCTGACACCCTCAGAAGTGTGACATACAAATACATACACACATAACTAAAAAAGGAAGCTGCTTTTCTTTGGTGTCTTTTTACCCTAAACTGCCTAAACCATATCTACTCATTCTCTTCACTATCAAGTGTCTCCTGAAGTTGAAGAGAATGTCATTTTTCATTTCATATACTCAAGTGACATTTTCTTTTCCAAAGAAAGGATTGCAAGTATAGGTAATTTTCTTCATTACGTTTTTTTGTCTACAACTGTTGGTAAACTATAACGTCTTTTTTAAAAAATGTATCGCTATTCCAAAATTACTTCAACAAGACTTATACAAAAGCGCATTTAGAAGTGCAACTCAAGGCAGAAGTCAGTTTGAGGAAGAAGTCAGTTGAATCACAGGATTTGGCAAAACAATTATTCCCCATCTTGAAAAGTCCTGGGAAAATACTTTGACATTTTAGTCATTGAAACAGACTTTGCAGTTAGCTCAGAAGGTTATGAGGAGTGTAGAGTGGCAAACACTAAGTTTATTTGCACACAGAGAGCATGCAGAACAAAGGAAGGAAAATTCCAGCAATGTAAATCTAAAGTGAAGGGGCCTGGGTCTTCCTCCAAATGTCTCATCCACCATAACAGTAGGGCTTTGATCTCTGTGCAGTCTGTTTCAGAGACAAATCACACACACACACACACACACACACACACACACACACACACACACACACACACACACCTCCAAGGAAGCACCTGGCTTTGATTTTTAAGTGTTCCATTTTAAAAAAAAAATTGATATGAATGTTGACCTGAATTTGTCCAGGGTCAGAAATGTGAAGATGGCTGTCTGCTCCATGCTGACAGAGTAACCTTACACATCTGTTCAACAATATTAGTTGGGCACTTCATACCACAGATTCTCTGAGAACTGAAGTTGGATTTTCCACAGAAGTAGGTTCTCCAAGACAGTTACGTACTCTTTCAATGTGATTCATATGTATAACTGTTGGAGAAGTCGCTCCATGAAAAGAAGAATTACTTCAAGCAAATATACAATTAGTGATTTTGTCAACCCCAAGGATGATAGTCAAGCTAGCTTTTTGTCAACTTGACACCCTCTGGGAAGAGGGACCCTTTGAAGATTGCTTTTAGGTCATAGCCTTTTACAGTGATAGAAAGCAAACTATGATACATAGACTTCTGTCAAGCTTAAGGTTGTCTAGTAGAATCTGAGTTGACCACAAAAGAGTCATTGTCCATCTGTGGCCTCCTAAGCAGGAGTGAGCATTTTGCTCCCCTTTACCTAACTACAACTCTGGCTTGAAGGCTTGGAAGCTTGGAGGTCACACCATAGGCAAGTCCACCAAGACAGTTGGAAAAGGAGATGCACACTAGGTCTTGAGTCTGGTTACTGTCTATGAAGGTATCTAATTGCCCTGAAAGCTTTTAGTTCCCTTGACTTGCCAGACACAGGTGCCTATGTGTATCCCATGCCAAGGTGGCTTCCTCAGCTTGTTTAGCAATTTCAGGAGCCTTCCTCTCTCCTTCTAACATTCCTGCATCTGCATATTTTAGGGATTTTTGGAAAGATTTAGGCATCATCAATGAAAAACTACACAAATGCCTGCACACAAACACACACACACACACACACACACACACACTCTCACACACAAATTCAGAGATTTCACATTGTATATAAATGCTCTATTATTCATATTTAGAACCAACATTGCACAATGTTATGGTGAACAATAAAATCAACATAAATATGATATTATTGTTTCCCATTATTAGGATAAAAATGTTTGGCATGTCAAGAGACAGACTCTGGAAGAAAAGGAAATATATAATATTTTAGAGGTTTTTGTTTGTTTGAGACAGCATTTTTCTGTAGATGAGGCTGACTTTGAACTCACATATTTTAACATTTTTAGCAGTAACCCCTCTTCTTATTTACTTGTTTGTTTGTGTATTTTGAACCAAAGCTCCTATGTTTTAATTTTGCACTAGGTGCCCCAAATGATATAACTGGCTTTGCTAGCACAACCCTGATAACAAATGAATGGGGAGGTATGCAGGACCTGCTTTAATATATCCTCACTTCTCAGTTTCTAACTGTGTGAGGGAATCCAGAGTTAACCCTAGGAAGCTTTCTCTCTCCTTCCAAGCAAACTCCACTTCATTTATAGATCCTTAGGCGTCTTCACTTCTGCTCTCCCACGTTTTATGGACTGTTCTATATGTGAATGTTTCTCTTTCTAGTGTTCCCACATGGCTGGAACACAGTTACGTCTATAAAACCATGACGTAACTTTTTCCTCATAGAATACAACTTTGTTTTGGTCAGGAAGGCCCTAGAGGAACCAAAAGAAATACTAGCTCTGGCCACTCTTCTTTATTATTTATAAAACCTATCTGATAAGGCCCTGTTACTGAAAACCCCACACACCTTAGTCGTATATTACAGAGAAATCTAAGGTGGAAATGACCTAGAAGCTCCCCTCCTGCTTGTTAACTTCCACAGTTGCCTACAGGTGTGATACAGAATTTTTTTTTTAAGTAATTATAATCTCACCTGATTATGATCTCTACACTTTAGAGCACCAACCTGTAAGGCGAAATGTGTTCAAGGGCGTGATGGTGCCACACATGATGTGGAGGTAAACAACAGATGTCCAGTTGGGTTTTAGGCTTAGTCCACAAGAGGGATTTAGACCTGATGCAGCTAAGAAATCATAGACCTTACGGGTACACTACTGATGTTGTCTTTCTAGGTGATCATGATGCCAAACTGTCTTAACTATTTTTCGTTTATGCCCATAGACAAATGTTGCTCCAGGACTTAATCAGAGGAACTTCTTTTTGCAGTGAAGATCATTGAGTGCAGAAATTCATGCCTGACCAAGATTCTAAGAATTAATGACAGTTGAGTGCTCAGATTTAAATAGGACATTTATACTTCCCCTGTAGTGTGAGGTTTCTGGCCCGGACTTTCAGGCCTAACCTCAAGGTCTAGGCCCACAGACCAGAAGTCCCGCAGTCCCACAGAGACACACAGATGTTTCCAATAGTTTTAGGCTGATCAGCCTTAGGCCCAGGCATGTAGCTTGCTCACTCTCTACCCTTATGCTATCCCATGTCTCTTGTTCAGCCATGCGGCTCAGTACCTTTCTTTAGAGCTGCATGGTTGTCCTCTGCATCCTGCAGCTCTCTGGTGCTCTGTCTGGCATTCTGCTTTCAGACTTTTTCTAATCTGGTAGCCCCACCCATACTTCCTGCCTGCCTTTGGCCAATCAGCTCTTCTTATTAAACCAGTGGGTGGCACAATTATTTTCCATGAAACAGCACAGTTCCCTACATACCCTTCTAAAGCTTGAAGATCATTACAGAAGAAGCATTTGAGATACTATAAGAACAAATTAAAAAGGAGAAGAGCCCATGAATGCTGAGCTCTGGTCACAGGACAAGTAATTCAGTGGTAACCTCATAGTGACCATGGTGGTCGGCAATGGGCCTGCTTAACGCTGGGTCTGTCAATAGTTAGTACTGTCTTGGGTTGGGATCGGGATGCCTTACCCCTCCTTGCTAAACTATTGGCTAGTGATGAATCTTATGAGAAGGGAAAGTTTCATCTTCTTTAATTTCAACCAGGCAGCAACGCCACATCATTCCTTTATTTGGGGCTGGGGAGAAAAACACTTAGTCTGGGATTGTCTTACTTCATTATCTCTCCTACTCTCTATACATATTCCCCACACAGACTCACTCACAAGCCACAGTCTTTCACAATCAGGGGAGTCCTTAGAATGTGCATAACATCACTCAATGTAAATAAATGTTAAGGTTTCAGTAGAAAAATTAGGGAACTTTAAGAATTTGTAGAGAATTGTTAAGCAAGTAATTTTTCAAGAGACATGTAACACATTTCTCACTGATACTGAGCTGACCTGTTGTAAAAGTTGAGTAATTATTCAATAATTGTAATGACTACCAAACTGAGATTTTTCTTTTTACGGTATCAGTTATCAAATTATCAAAATTTTAAAACTGGTACATTTCTGACTTTGAAAATACATCCCAGATTATTCTTGTTTTCCACCATTCAGAGTGATGGGTGAGGTTAAAAAAAAAAAAAAACAAAGAAAAGACAATTCTGCCTTTAGATATTCACCCATAAGTCCTTCTAATTTCATGTCAACATGCACACATTTTTTTTTTTCTAAGCAAGGAAATTTGGCCGAGATCAACCAAATGCTAATTTACCACTCTTGTCAGATTTAACAAATTATGTGTAACTCGGTGCATATGCTCATCAAGTTTTTAGAGATGAAGAGCATATTCGCCCTAGTCAATATTCATGTTTTTCAGAAAAATCTTTCTTTCCTCTTTCAAGTTCAAGGACTCCCGTTTTTTTGTTCTAAGGGAACATTTTTCACCAGACCAAAAATTAGCAAGGCTTTGCTCTTTCATTGTGATTTTTCCTTAATCAAATCTGAACCTGAGCAGCAATTTTGGTTGGTTATCCCTACATGACAACCTTTAAAAACCAGGGAAACGCGCATAGACTGTGAGAGTTTGAGATCTCCGTTAACTGACACCCGAGTAATGTTGATCTTGTTTATATGACAACCTCATTATGGCACATAATCTCCTAGCGAATACTGGGTTAAAAAAGCCTGGAAGATGCTTGTTCTTGTTATTAATTAGCACGTGTCCACTTCGCCAGATCCAGTGCCCAAACTTCATTTGTTATGTTCAGCCAAATGCATGAATAGCTTTGGAGTAATTATTTTCCAACATCATCTAATACCTCTCTGCACATCAATTAAAAATCCTCTTAACAAGGAACTGCATTTTGCTGGAGATCAAATGCCTGGTCCAAAGCTATATCAATCATGTAGAGCTAATTAGTGTCCCTGCTTTATATCATTTGTTTTACTTTATTATTTCATTGTACACTTCCTAATGAAACCAATTGAACAATTTTAAAATCTTTGTTCAATTAATTGAAGGCTTAAAGGCCAGCTACCTAGTCAGGCTTTATTCAGTTTGAATAGAAAATACCCAGGAAGGGTGGGGAGAGAGGGAGAACCCCCTAGATATGTTATTATACCTATTTACCGTCTGAAGTGCCCGCTCCATAGATAGAGGTTTTAAAAGGTTTATTCCTGTGTTATACTGCTTGCAAATAATTCACTGCTTGATATCTTTTTTTTTTTTTTTTTTTTAAACCTTTCTGGCATCTCTCTACTTTACTGAGCCACTACAGAAGGAGATGTAGAAACAGTAACGGGAGCCATACAGGAGAGTTCATCCAGAAGACTGTCTGGGTGCTCTGTAAATTACTGTGTGTTTCTGTCAGTGTTTTATAAACGAGGCTGTCCAGCTTGCTGTCTTCCTACAAAAATATAATAAAATTAAAATGCTGATCTGTAAAAGCTCTTTAGTATTAGTCTTTTGGGTCTGGAAAGAGCTGTGGATTCTGATACAAATATGAATAGATTAATTGTATACTAACAACCTAAAGTGGAAAATTATAATGAAGGGAAGAACAAACTTTGGTGTTTCTGCTTGCTCGTCAGAACTAGGCTTCTGGTCCAGCTGAGTAGGACATACAGGGGAAGGAAAAGGAGCCTGGTTAACCCCAGAGATGACTTCTCCAGCCTGTGACCCCTGTCACACCCAACCTCCTCTTTGGTATTTATTTTGATTTATGAAACCTTCCAGTGCTCCAGAACCTTGCAAGAGGTTATTCCCCAGTCACAGAGCTATTGCAATTAATTCAAAATCAGAGGGAGTTAATGTTGGTAAAAATAGAACTAATTTTCTCCAGTGCTGGCACCTTTTACGGCCCCCTTCCTCACAAACATGAATCCATTTTAACTAAACAAAACTGACAAATCAGCAGATGTCAAGGCTTCCCAGGAATAGGCTGTGGTTCTCTCTGGTCTGTGCCAGAAGGGGAAAAATGAAGACCAAATTTTCTGAGTAGTTAGGTTATATTAAAAAACTGCTACCAAGTTGTACAAGCATATAAACTTATGGCCTGTATTTACACATTTATTACTTTGAAAATAAACTGATGGGAAGGAGTCTATCCAAGAATAAAAAGGATGAGAATTTATTTTAAAGCTCTAACAAGGTTTGGAATGCCTTAGGAATCACCAGGGGGTAGAGATGAAAACACTTGGGAATTCCCTAATTTACTTGTTTTTTACCCAGACGTCTGTTCTTTATAATGATTAAGTTACTAACCTTTATTTGTCAGTAATAATTGAATTTTACACCAAAGTGAATTACCGCACCAAATGAACTGCTCTGCTGCAATTTTAAATAGCCTTCTTTGCGAATTATCCCCCATGATTTGTATTAAACCTATAGGGAAGGCAGAGAAAGACTGGATGGGGATGGGTGATTTTAATTTTAATGTACATAGATAAAAGCGTATGATAGCTTCTCAGGGCTCTCCCAGTGAATTTAATGAAGACAGCATTCTGGTTCCAGCAACCATTTAAAACTCTGGCTCAGTGTTACAAACCATGTCGTACTCTTGCAGAAGACTGGAGTTCAAATCCCAATACCCGCCATAAGTGTCTCATGACACCTGTAACTTTAGTTCCTGAACAGCCAACACCCTTTACTGGCCTCTGCAGACATCTATACTCATACACACATATATATCCATAATTAAAAAGAAAAACACATCTTAAAAAAAAATCTGGATGCAGGGGCCATAAGCTCAGTGGTTACAAGAGCGCTGGCTATTCTTCCGGATTAGATTTCTTTGGTGGTTTGAATGAGAATGGCCCACATAGGCTTATATGCTTGAACATTTGGTCCCCTGTTAATGGAACTGTTTGGGAAGG
This sequence comes from Phyllotis vaccarum, assembly GCA_033318265.1. NCBI lineage: Eukaryota > Metazoa > Chordata > Mammalia > Rodentia > Cricetidae > Phyllotis > Phyllotis vaccarum. The sequence continues at coordinate 20,135,700 of JARWLC010000009.1, forward strand.
ATTAGGAGGTGTGGCCTTCTGGGAATAGGTGTGGCCTCATTGGAGGAAGTGCATCAATAGGGGTGAGCTTTGAGGTTTCAAAAGCCTATATCAGGCCTAATCTCTCATTCTCTGTCTCCATCTTGCAGATCATATATAAGCTCTTAGCTACTGCTCTAATGCTATATTTCCTACCTGCTGTCATGTTTCACATCATGATGGCAGTGGACTAACCCTCTGAAACTATAAGCTAAGTCCCAAATTAAATGTTTTTCTCTATGAGTTAGTTTGGTCATCCTATCTCCTCATAGAACAGTAACTAAGACAATTTCCAACACACACGTGGTGCCTTAAAACCTGGATGATACATCCGAGTAGAAATTTTCAAAAGTTTTTGAGATTAGAAGAAAGCATATGCTATTCTAGAAAAATACAGAAATACTGATCGTTTCACTTGTGTTCATGTTAATTTAATTATTCAGAGACTCTGATTTAAATGCTTCTGTAAGATAACACTCCTTTTTACAACAGTACTCATATCTCTTTTTAAAAAATGTGAAAATCTTTTCTCTAGCTGACAAGTAGCCGGACCCCTGGTCCTATTGCTTCAGAGAAGCCTGCTGCATTGTTTCAGACCACTCCCACCCACTTCCTGCAGTCTTCAGAGCCTGTCTCTTGTCCTAGCAATTCTGAACAGTTAGTTCCCTGATCACTTCAGCATGGAGTTTCCCAATTTCTGTCTTAACAGGAATCATTCTGAAAATATAGATTCCTACACCACATCTCCAATTCTGAGCTAATACGTTTGAGAAGGGCCCAGTGAGCTGTAAGTTTAACAAACTCCCTTGGGTGTTTCTACCCTCAAGAAAGTTTTAAAAACACTGGGAGTGAAGGGAGAGTTTGGCATTGTTGGCCATATCTATAATCCAGGCATTCAGGATTGAGGTGGGAAGAGCTCCAAGTTTGTGGCAAGCCTGTGCCACATACTGGAAACCTGTATCAAAATAAATAACTACAACAGCATCTCCTGAACAACACGTTAAATGAGAGGTCCCACACACATCTACTATAGTAAATGCCATGTTTCTCGTTTGTCTTCACACATGTGTGCATGTGCGTGTGCATCTACGTGTGTGTGTGTGTGTGTTGGAGATGTTTGTGATTACACCAGTGTACATATGTAGAAACCATGGAAGGATTTGTTCACTCTGCTCTATCCCTCTATTCTTTATTCCCATCTTCTTCCATGACCTGGAACTAGCAGCCTGAGTGATTCTCCTGTTACCGCCCCTCAGCATGTTGGTATTATAGACACAGACATAGCCAGGCACAGCCAGGCACAGCCTTTCATGTGGGCTTTTGGGATTTAAACTCAAGTCCTTATGTTTCCATAGAAAGTGTTTTTATTCACTCAATCACCTCTCCAGTGGAGTCTTTACTATTTCCACTGTAGGATATTTTATTCTGTAATCCATCTTTTCAGGTCTTCATTCTTGCTCAGCACCCCTTTACCTGCTGAACTGTCTTCCCAAACAGAGTCTGAGACAGAGTACTACCATGTAACTTTAATATTGTAGGTAAGAGTCATCAACCTTACCTAATGTTTTGCCCTTCTAACTAGATAATGGAAGTATTATGTGACTAGAAATGGAAGCTTAGGGACCGGAGAGATGGTTCAGTGCATCAGAAAGCAGGTTGTTCTTGGAAAGAATTAGTTTGGTTCCAAGCACCTATTAAAGGTGCCGCACAACTGCTTGCTTTGGGGTATCCAAAACATCTGGCCTCTGCAGGAACATACCTGTGGACACACACACAATTTAAAAAATAAACCTTAAAAATGCAATGGCCTATAAATGTGCAGGTTTGGTTTGCAGATGAAAAGGGGACAGCAGCAAGACCACATAGAAAAACCACTGCCCTCGATGATTCTGGTACTGCCCATCAACTGCACAGAAAAGATCCTGATACGGAACAGTATCTGCAGGTGGTCGTGGGATTTGAATTTCAGTCAGACAGGAAACATAATTTCAAGAGACTTATTGCACAACCCCGTGAATTAGGAAGGAAGGAATATGGCTGTCTAAAACAGTAATAACAGGATAATTTTAGATGTTCTCACCACCAATGAATGGTAAGCTTGCAGCACATATCTAAGTCAGCTCTACTTAGCCCCACAAAAGGCGCATATTTGAATGGCTTTTATTGTACATTATAAGTATGTATATTTTTATTTATTTGTTTGAAATCAGTAATATTTACATATATGAGCCTACAGAGAGTTCTTTTGAATTTTTTAAATAAATGATTTGAAGTTCTTAAAGCTTGTTTGCTACTGAAAGCTTTTTACTTTCTCCCACAGTGGGGCTGGGCCATGCCAATCTTCTAGAGGCATTTTTTAAAATTGAAGGTCCCTCTTAGCAGGTGACCCAAGCTTGTGTGAAGTTGACCAAAAGACTTACCAACACATCTGCTCTTCTCTTTTTAACCCTAACCTCTTACTGCATGACTACTGCCATCACCAGCAGATTTAAAAAATAAGGGCGTTAATGTTTGCTTAAAGATTAAATACCATCATGCATATTATACAAGGTTATTATGAAAAAAAGAAAATACTACAAAAGCAATGGGACAGAAAGAACATTATCAAAGTCATAGCTGAGGAACTTTCCTGTGAAATGTAAGTCTTAAAACTGTATATAGAAGGAAAACGTGTTTCTGGGGAAATCCACATAGAACAGACAGCTCTCTTGGCTAGATTTATGTAATCTTGACACATGCTAGATTCATTTTGGAAGAGGGAACCTCAATTAGGAAAACGCTTCCACTGGATTGGCTGATGGGCAAGACCGTGGTGCACTTGTCAAATTGATGATTGATATGGGAAGAGCCAGCCTACACTGAATAGTACCTCCTCCAGGTTGGTGGTACTGGGTGCTGCGAGAAAGCTGATTGGAGAAAGGAAGTACTAAGAGTTCCTTCATGGCTCTGGCATCACTTCTGCTTCCAGGTTCCTGCCCTGCGTGAGTTCCTGTCCTTAAGTCTCCCCGTGATAGACTGTTACCTGGAAGATGAAACAAACACCTTTCTCCCTGTTTCTAATCACGGTCTTTGTCACAGCAATAGAAACTGAAGTCAACAGCAGAAAGATGAATGATGGACGGATCCTGAGTAGAAAGAAAAGTCACCTGATCATATAGCAACCACTATCTCCCCACTCGAGCAGAACAGATTTTTCTAGGCTATTTGTAGAGTGGGGAGTGTGGGTAGAGATTGATCAGAGTTTCACACATGCCAGGTAAGGACTCTGCTACCGAACCACAGCCTCATCTCTTCCTGTTTTTCTAATGTTTGGGGCAGTATCTCTTTAAGATGCCCAAGCTGGAATCAAAACTCACAATTTCTCTGTCTCCTGAGTAGCTGTGGATAGAGGAGTGCGTCATTGCACCCAGCTCCCCCAGATACTTTCACCACAATGGTTTATATGATACGTCAACAGAGGAATGAAATTCAGAGACTGGTGATACCACTGTTCCACGTCCTCAGCCCATGACATGTGTTCTTTTTAATTAATTATTAATTAATTAATCCTTTGAGAAGTCCTCCTTAACCCAGGCAAAGGACACACATTCTTACCCCACGGGCATTAGCTCAGCTATGTTCATAGCAGCATTATTTGTAATAGCCAGAACCTGGAAACAACCTAGATGCCCCTCAACTGAAGAATGGATTAGAAAATGTGGTGCATCTATACAATGGAGTACTACTCAGCAATTAAAAAAAAATGACATCCTAAAATTTGCAGGCAAATAGATGGATTTGGAGAGTATCATTCTGAGTGAGGTAGCACAGGCCCAGAAAGATAGACATGGTATGTATTCACTCATAAGTAGATTTTAGACATAAAGCAAAGAATACCCAAGCTACAAATCATAACCCCTGAACAGCTAGGTAACAGGAGGAACTCAAGAGAGACATCCAGAGATTCCCCTAGGAAGAGAAAATAGAGATCACCTTAGCAAATTGGGATCAAACAGGTTGCAATCAAGAAAAGGTGGGAACAAATCATGAAAGAAGGAGATGGTTGAGTGAGAGGAGCAACAGAGAGGGAGAAAAAAAGAGATGGAGATCTCAATAGAAGAAGCCACTGTGGAGTTCGAAAGAAACCTGGTGTTAAGGAAACCTCCAAGATCCCACAAGATATCCCTGGCTGGGACTCCAAGAAATAGTAGAGAAGGTGCCTAAACAGGACTTCCCTATAATCAAATGAATGATGACTCTAATTATCATTATAGAACCTTCATCCAGCAATGAATAGAGGCAGAAGCAGAAATCCATAGCTAAGCACCAGGTCAAAGCTCCTGGTCCAGCTGAAGAGAGAGAGATGAGAGAGTATATGAGCAAAAGAATCAGGATCACGAGGAGGAGACCCACAGATGGTTAACCTGAGCTATTGGGAGCTCACTGACTCAGAAACAATCCAGGAAGAACCTTTGGGGAAAGGAACTAAACCCTCTAAAAGTAGATGACAGTCAAACGGCGTGGGCAGTTTGTGGAGCCTCTTGCAGTAGGATCAGACTATGTTCCTGGCACATGAACTGACATCTTGGAGCCCATTCCCTACAGAGGAACAATCTAACCCAGCCTTGAATACTAGGATGAGGGACTCAGACCGATCTCACTGAATATGCCAGACTGAACTGACCCACCTTGGGACTCCTTGGGGATGGGGTGGGGGAGGATAAGGGAAGACTGGAAGGCACTGGGAGGAGGGAAAGGAGGGGGCAGTGGTAGATATGGATAAAAAAAAATTTCAAATTAAAAATAGAATGTGAGAGGGGAGAAACAAAAAGACAATGGGGGAGTAGAATTTTATATCAATTTAAAAACAACTTTTATAAAAATAGCTTTGAATCAGCTATTGTGGATATGTAAGAGAGAATTCTGAGATGTCTTTTCTCTTGAATACGCACCAGAGGTTTTAGTTGTGGGCATGCTTTTGAGAAACATGACAACTAGGAAGATGTTAAAACAAACAATATCAAAACCTTTAGCATTATGTTGTAATTAAAATCAGAATAAACAAAAATATATGAAGCAATAAATCTAAAGGGAGCAAGATTATCCTTTAAAAATCTTTTTATTATCTTTTTCTCAAAAAGGCCAAAATTAGATCACAAAAAGTTAGTGACAAAGACATAGGCTTAAGAGAAAGGCTAACTCTTAAATCGAGATAAAAAGGTTATTAAAACAAGTGCAGCAACTCATTACAAATTCAATATTATGCATCAAAAAATTTAGAAGACACAAGGAGAAGAACACAGGACCACACAAAGATTGCACCTAATCAAGATTATGATGGAAAATCTTAGAGAAAACTGAACCAAGCTCTTGGGAACTCACAAACTTTAGAGTGACAGCCGTGGAGCCTGCATGGGACCAGACTGGGCCCTCTGCATGTGGGAGACAGTTGTGGAGGTTGATCTGTTTGAGAGGTCCCTGGCAGTGGGATCAGGATCTAACCTTGGTGCATGAACTGGCTTTTGGGAGCCCATACCTATGGAGGGACACCTTGCTTGACCTTGATGCAGGGGGAGGGACTTGGTCATACCACAACTGAATGTGCTAGACTTTGCTGCCTCACCATGAGAGGCCTTACCCTTTCAGAGGAAGGGGGTGGGTCAGGAATAGGGGAAAGCCTGGGGGTAGATCTGTAATTGGTATGTAAAATAAACAAAAAAAATCTTAAACAAATAAAAAAGTTTGCACCCAAAATATAAGCTGTACAGAATATTTTTATGAATACAAATGGGGATTCTCACAGAATTTTAGTAATTAAAATCACAAAGCACACTTTAATGATAACACACCATAACTACATAAGATTTTATTGCAAGGAAATTTAATATTAAGAAATTGGATTTTAAATTTATCCTATTTATATAGAAAGGACAAATGTATCTATCTACACAAATACATAAAGATATTATAAAATGTCAACTTTCACAAAGAAATGTGAGTGAATGGCTTTTCTACTAAAATGTTCCTATTTTTCAATTTCTTTTAATGTCTATTTTGTGAATGTTCACTGCATATTCATAGTAAATATGCTTTCTCAATTTCTTGGATATTATCAAACTTTAATTTATTTCTGTAAATCTGTTTTTATATTTTCTGCTTTAGTTCTATTTTTATGTGTGCGTGTGCGTGTGCGTGTGCGTGTGCGTGTGCGTGTGCGTGTGCGTGTGCGTGTGCGTGTGTGAAGAAGTAAAAGGGAGGGAAGAGCTTTGGATGCAAAGAAGAAGAGATCTTTGAAGGATTGTTCAACAGTATGCTGCATTAAAACAGAACTTCCTGTTCCTGGTTCAGTTTGTTTCTCTGAATTCCTCTTTGGGAACTTCCGTTAAGGATTATAAAAGGAAGGACTGACTACTTGGGCTTGACCACTGCCATCATTTTAAGTCATGGAGGGTCACGTGACCACATGCTCCTTTTTCCCTCGGTAGTTCATCAATTTTCAGCGAAGAGAAGGGGGCAGGACGTCACTAGGTTATCAGGAGGGGTGGCGTGAGCACAGCTGTAGCTAAAGAACAAAGTGATAAGAGAGATGGAGCACTCAACCAGTGAAGTGACTGATTGCCGAAGTCAAGGCTGGATATGTGATAAAGGGTCCAAAGTCCAAGGACCCAGAGAGGTTGACAAACAAGTCTAATGGTGGAGACTGAGTGGATGCGATGGGAAGCAAATAGTGCAGAGACTTCCCAGGTAGAACTGGACAGCATGATCGGAAGAACAAATTATACTGTTAAAAGAAATACTGTAAAGGCCTTGTGCATAATGCTGAGACTGCTCAGAGTTACACAGGCTATTTGAATGCGCACTGAAGATACCACTCTGGGGATGGAGGAAATTACAAATAACAAAGCTACCAAATCCATGGCTTTGATAAGGACTGAAAGGTAGTCAGGAATGGAGAGGTGAGTACCGAATGGATGCCAGGGAGAATAGAGGTCTGTTTGGAGACATGCAGTGTGCCCAGAGAGGTTTTCCGAAGCTAGAACTAATAATAAATACTGAGAGAAGCAAAGTAGATTAAGGAGCACAGTGTAGACCCCTCTCTTCTTCCTGGGTGCTTGTAGTGTAGATGGAAACATCTCTACCTTGCATCCCTAGGAGGCTCTGTGATCTTGGGAATCACAAAGTTTTCTCCAGACAGAGATCAGGAGTCCTTCTTGAAGGTCACTCATGTAGAAAAGAGGAAAGAGAAGAAAGTCCAAGTTGAGGCTAGAAAACGTGAGCTTGGCGACTACAGAGAGCGTGACAGGGTAGAAATCTGTCAAGCAGAGGTAACACAGCTGGAGAAAGGAGTTGATGGCAACTTCAACAACTTTAAAGCCCATGTTGAGTTCTATGGTCAGCCATGGAGCTCTAGGGGCTTCCGACTGAATGGAGCCACTGGTGACTAATGCCACAAAAGGTAAATGTTTTTAAATGTAACCGCAGGCCTATTCAGCAGTAATGCTTACTGAATGCTATTACAGAGAGCTACAGTTTGGATCATAACACCCACATCAGGAGACTCAACTCCAAGGGTTGGGTTCCCTCTTCTGGCTTCCTCCAGCACCCTCAGTTTTATGCATACACACATAAATAATAAAATAAATTTTTTTAAAAAAAAAAACCTTAAAAAGGAAAAAGTAGGCCTGACCTGCTGAGCAAGATAAATAGAGCAGAGAAAAAAATCGAATCAGGGACTTCCTGTCAGATCTAAAGCCTTTGAAAAGACCACTTGACTTCCTCCATCAGACTTGAAGTATGAGAGCTTTGAGATGCTACCTTTATTGTCATCTGGTCACCAAGTGGCTTAAGGAGGCATTTGTTCAGGTTCTGTGACTCTGTGGGTTATTTCCTATCACAAGTGATGATGTGCAAAGTGGGATGTCATTGAGGGACATGGCTTGTCTGACCCAGACAGCTCAAAGTCTGAATTATGAAGAACAGCCTTGCTGATGGGGTTACTCAGTCATTGGCCAGAAAGCAACCTTCCAACAGTGAAGCCAAGGTGCCACATGGCTGTGGCATCTGCTTTCAAAGCCCAAGTGGAGAAAAGCAAATCCTGGCACAGGTCAGTGTCCAGGTGAAACCTTGCATCCTCTTCCTGTCACATTTTGTTATTTCCATATGGGCCATTGACAGCTGTCAGTCAAGCAAGACATACTCTGCCTCTGGCAAATCTCAAGGCATACAGAAACAGACTAATGGAAGCCTGTCTTAATTAGGTGCTGATTAAACATTCCAGAGAGGAACCTCCAATCAGTGTCAGAACAAGCCAGTGCAAAACAAGGTTCCGCAACAATATTTCAACAGACTGATAAGGATTAGCCTCTCTGGGGAAAAAAAAAAACAAGAGAAAAAAAAACAAAACAGCCAAACACAGACACACATGCACGGGGACACACACACATTGACGCCACCACCACAAACCTTTTAAGTCCTCAAATATCTTGCCCAATAGAGAATGAAACAGGACTACATTCAAAGGGAATGGGGAAAAAATGAATGAAGGAGGGCATCCCTAAAAAGTTGCCTTTCTCTTCCCCAGAAAGGAAAATCTAATAACACTGGTCCCAAGGATGGAGAAGCAGTAAAGGCAGGGCACGTATATGAACTCCAAGGGCCCCACCATTCTCCCTGCCCAGCCAGGTGCTGGCTCTAGACCGTAGTAATTATGAGTCTCAACTCTTTCTTACTCAGCATAGATACCTGTTCATCTCTCATCTCCACACAGTACCTCCTGAGTAACTGTCCAGACTTCTGACAATTTACTTCCCTCCTCTGAGACCTTTGAGATAATAGCTCTTCTGGCTTTTAGCAAGATAATGCTATACAGGCCTAGATATTGCTTTTAATGTTATTAAATTCAGATTTTCCTACCTAGAAAATATGCGGTTCACAGTGTTAAATATAGAAAAAGCACTTGTACTAAGCCTGCATCAGATTAGGTTTCTGTTTAACTGATATAATTAAATATCAAATTGATCCAGTGTTGAATATTACTTTGTGGTGAGACCTGTTCAACCAAATACTTAAAATATTTCATTGTTTCTTGGCTGTAAGGGATCAAATTAAGCCGTAGTTATACAAGCCTCATTTGACCTGAAATTATTATCACATATGTGTCATACAAATACATTTCTGGGAAAATGCTTCCCCAGATAGACCATTAGTTATCAGTCAGTGGTAATCAGTGAGCTAAGGTAATAAAAGATCACTTGAAGCTCAAGGCACAGCCTGGGTGAAGTGAACCAGTGACAGCATAGCTCTGATCAAAACATCCGGAAGGTCTATTTTTACTTAATAGTGCATACACACACACACACACACACACACACACACACACACACACACAGAGAGAGAGAGAGAGAGAGAGAGAGAGAGAGAGAGAGAGAGAAACAGAGAGAAACAGAGAGAAACAGAGAGAAACAGAGAGAAACAGAAAGAGAAACAGAGAAAGAGAAACAGAGAGAGAAAGGGAGGAGAGAGACATAGAGACAGCACAGAGTGTTAAACATATTATCACAAGGGAAACTTAGACATTTTATCTTTATTATGATACTAAAATTAACTTGAGGTAAATTCAAAAGTCCCCTCACCATGCATGGTCTGGAGGTCAAGGACACCAAGACAGGAGATACACTAGACTTTATTTGGTCGCCCGTGATTTAGTGGGGCAGTTTCTGCAGGATGATCAGCAAAGCTTTAACAGTCTCCACCGATATTATGAAGGACTATGTAATCCTTCCTCTAAACGCCCAGCTTTTCAGTTTCTCCACCTTTGTTTCCGCTGAGATAAGAACCCATCGTCCAGTGCTTTAATAATGTTCTGCTCCCAAACAAAAGCAACCACACTGTTTTTCTTAGTGGACTTCAAAAGTATTTTGATATCACTGTTGTGAGTTGCTCTGTTTTCTTCTGTCCGTGTGACTGCAATCACGTTGAGAAAGTTGAAAAAAAAAAAAAAAACTTGCTGAGTTGTTTTTATGTTTTGTTTTATTTTATTTTGTTTTAAAAGGTTTAGCTTCGGTGTGTTCAACCAAAGGCTGTTTCATCCAGAAGTCAGAGCCTTCAGCTTCTGCCTTCCTGACTCAGTTCGCTGCTAGCCCCTTGCTTCCTAAGTGAGGCATTCTTATCAGAGCCCTCCTGGGTACTGCCTCAGATCTGTCCTTAGCTTAGGTTTCTTTCTGACGAGGTTTTATAACTTAACCCGTTTTTGATAATTTACTGTCTGCTGTTACAATCTCATCTTCACACTACCAATCCTGCTGGTTCTGCATGGTCTGCTGTCTCTATGTTCTTCTTCCCAGAGTCCTCTATCCCCAGAAGTCCCGCCTAATCTCTTCCTGTCTAGCTAACGACCTTTCAGCTCTTTATTAAGTCAGTCACAGTGACACATCCCCACACAGTATAAAGAAATATTCTACAAACGTGCAGGGTGCACTGGTTAGCCATTAATTGTCAAGTTGCCACAAGCTAGAATCTACTGAGAAGATTGCCTGACATAAGGAATGGTCCAGATCAGGTTTCTCTGTGAGCATGACTTGACCGTCTGGGACTGACTTGACTGTCAATTGATGTAGAAGACCCAGCTCATGGTGGGTGGTACCTCAACGTATCTCAGACCCTTCCTAGATGTGTGAGACTGAAGAAAACTAGCTGGGCATAAGCACATGGCATGGGTACACTTATTTCTCTCTGCTCTTGACTGTGGACCTGAGGGGTGAGCTGCTTGTGTTCCTGCCTTAACTTCCCCAGAAGGAAGAACCATGATGCAGAACTGTAAATCATTTTAACCCTTCCCTCCCCCATGCTGCTTTTGGTCAGAGTATTTGCCAGCCCAACAGAAATGAAACCATGAACAAGAGGTAAGAAACTCCTAATCTTAATTTAAGTTTTCAATTGTGGTAAAAACAACCACAACAAAACCACATGATTTGAAATGTACCAGTTCAACCATAATATTTTATTCATGAGAATTTCACACAGCGTGTTTTGAACATGCCCATTCCCCTTTTCTTAGCTCCTCCCATGTTCCCTCTCTGTCTCCCATCCACCTTTGAGGCTTCTCCTTTTCGTTTCCCTTTTTTAACTTTTTAAAATTTTTACCATGGAGCCCAATTTTCGTTACCTAGCCAATCTTGGGAATGAGGCCTGCCCTGGTGTATGCTGGAGGACTTCCTGTAGAGGATGTCACACTGTTAAAGAAAACTGACCCTCACCCCCCCATGCACCTGTCAAATGCCAGTAGCTCCTCAGTTAGGGGTGGTATTGTATATGCTACTCTGCCTTTGGGCTTTGTCTGGCTGGAGCTTGGGGAGGTCTCCTGCATGCTGTCACAATTCCTCAGAGCTCTTAAGTGCAACTGCAGAATATACTGTTTCCCGTGGTGTCTGCCTCCTCTGGCATTTCAACTATATTTGAAATGTTCAGTTCAGTAGTGTTACATCGTTGGGCAGTTAATCACCATCATCCATCTTCAGCGCTCTCCTCTTCTTGTAAAATATGTGTACCAATAACCAAGTTCAGTCCTCTCCTTCTCCCAGTCCGTGGCAACCATCTTTCTAATTTCTCACTGTGATTTGACTCTTGTAGATACCTCAGAGAAGTAGTATTATATAGTACGTATCTTTATGTGATAGCCATTTCACGTAGGTTAAAGTCTTCAAATTTTATCCATGGTGTAGCGTGGCAGAAATTACTTGCTGTTTTAGACTTAGTAAGATTCTATACTGTCTGCACACTGTCTTGCTCATTCATTCATCTGTCGATGGGCATTTAAGTTTATTCCATCTCTAGACTACTGTGCATAATGCTACAATGAGGATGTGTGTGCCCATCTCTCTGAGATATCTTTGTATAAATTCTTTTTGATATTGCATATTGGATTTGGATATTCCAAGAATTTAATTTCTGTATCCTATGGTGATTACTCTTTTAACTACTAGGAAGCCCCATACAATTATTCATAGAAACTGTACTACCTCCTGGTCCCATCAGCAAGTAGAGAGAAGATTAAGTTTCTCTTGATCAATACTTCTGACCTGTATTGTAGCGGCTAAATCTAATGCATGTGAAATGATTGGTTTGTATTTTTATTCCAGAAATTATCAGTGATTTTGAACAATTTTCCATATGCTTATCTACATATTTTTTGGAGATGTCTATGTTCTTTGACTATTTTTTAATTGGGCTAGCTTTTGTTACTGTGGAAAACTATCGAAACTCTTTATTTGTTATTCATATTAATCCCATTTTCAGATGCATAGCTTGCACATATCTTCCCACATCCTGTAAGCTGCCTCAACAGTGTTCTTTAAGGAGGAAGTTTCAAAAATAATCTCACTGTATTTCAGTTTATCTATTATTTTTCTGTCTGTGCTCCTGATGCTGTATTTAACTCAAGGCCATTGTCATATAGTATTTCCTTATGCTTTCTTTGAAGAGTTGTATAGAAGGGCCATCCATCCATTTTGCACTAATTCTGCATGTCATATAAGCACATGCTCAATTCCTTTGTGTTTCATAAAACATGTAACATTCCCACTATCACTTTATCACTTTTTTAAAATCACTTTGCTTGGTGAGAATGCCCTTCATTCCTTGTGTGGAATCATTTGCCCATACATGTAAAGGCTTACTTCTGGGCCTTTAAATTATATGTTTTACTTTTGTGTTTTATATAGATCTTTATGCCAACACTACAATGATTTGATGATTGTGGTCTTGTTATAAGTTCTGAAATTATAAAATGTGAAACCTCCTGCTTTATTCTTTCTTTTTAAAAATTTTATTATTTTTTATGATTATTCTAGCAATTTGTAAAACCCTGGAATTTCACATAAATTTTAGAATTGATTTTTTAAATATAATTAGCAAAATGTGCTAGTGGCAGACTGCCTTAATTTTGAACATTATTAAAGCCAACTAAAAACTTGCCTTAAATGAACCACAAAAACTTCCAAACTCCCAAGATCATACCAATTATGGCATTAGGACATTTCTCCACACTTACTTATAAACAGGCACACACTGGTGAACAGGCACACACTGATGAACAAGCACACACTGGTGAACAGGCACACACTGGTGAACAGGCACACACTGATGAACAAGCACACACTGGTGAACAGGCACACATTGGTGTAAAGCTCAAGACTTTGACTCAGGCTCATCTAAGCTTGAGGTGACCTGAAAGGCTCTACAGGGCACCACTTTTGCAGATAGTGAAAGGATCCAGGCTGTGTCCATACTGTAGTTGTGTCATTGTGAACCTGTGATCTTCAGGCTTGCCCAGCAGAAGAAGGGCAATGGAGAATAAGCACACTGGTAATGCACAACCTGCAGGGAGGTATGCTTTCCAGACAAGAAAAACACACACAAACTCACCCTCATTTTATTCACTAGTACTAGGCACTTAATACTATGTGGGACTGAGAAGTATGCAGAAATATTTTATTTGGAGAAACTCTGCCTGCCACAAGCATTTCCTTTATTTTGAAAGATAAGACTTCCATTTGTTGGTTGCCTTTCTGCTTAATTTGGTGTCTTTCAGGGCTTTCGGTTCTGCTGGATTTTGAGAACAGAAACAATGTGCTGTGCATCATGGTGTCTCCCTTCATATCCAGCAAAATGTCTCTTCTATAATTGATGCATTCAATATTCAATCTAAGTACATGAGTTCCCATCATGTGCACTGTTTTGTAGACTGGGAATAGCTTGGTATGAGAATTCACTGAATTCTGTGTATTTGATTTGTAGGCCCCATTAAGTATCCACACAAATAAATACAAATCCATAGTCATGCTAAATATTACAAAGTACAAGCAACCCATACTAAGAAAACTATATAATCTCATAACTAATTTGAAAACAATGGTGGTATTGAATAGACTGAATGGATTCCTTAAGTGGACTGTAGAAAATTCTGCCCTATGGAGATTCTAAGACAATGAGGGCAGGGTGAAAAGAAAAAGCCACATATAACAGTGCCAGGCAATCAGCAGGTACTTCTGAGCTCCCTGGAGGAGTCATATGTTCAAGCGGCATTCCTCGGTCTCCTGCACTGTGCCTGGTGTGATAGGCAACATGTCAGGAGTAATAAAGAAAAATGGCAATGTCAGTACAAACAGAAGAAACACATCTCTGGTATATTTCCACCCTGCCAGCACTTTTCTGTCATACTCTAATGGGATCACATGAATAATTTTGTTTGCTCTAATAGGAACCCAAAAATACATAATCTCATCAGGTTGTTTTGATATCATGGTCTGAAAGGAATGAATGCGAGCATGATGAAAAGAAAAGATAAGAAATATAAATACAGCAAAATGGAATATTTGTGGACATGATTATTTTAGATATTCATATGGCATCTGTGATAAGAATGCTGTCTCTGCTCGCCTCTCTTTCTTGATGAACTATGGGTAGTTATCCGAGAGTGGCAGGCATCTCGGTCTTCCTATGTTTTTATACTGGGGAAATAATGTGTCTCTTTGACTTACATATGTTTATTTATTTATTTATTCTGCTCAATCGTGTACTTATGAGCTTGCAGTCTGCTCCCATGGCATAATCCAAATGACTTGGACAATTTGTTATCGTCAGCTTTGGAAATGAGAACATGAAGGCATCCCGCAGCCCTGAAAACATATCAAGTCAAATTCTGAAAGCAGTTATTTAAGATTATTTCAGCAAAGCCTTTTCTTTTCTTCCCCCTTCATAATTGTTTGGAAAATTTTACTTGGGTTTTGCTTGGGTTGTTAGACAAGTTACTCAACTTCCTACTTGCTTGTGGGCTGGGTTGAAATGCAAAACTAGAGCAGCCAGAATTCACATACTACAGAGAATGCATATAATAAGCATTTAATAAACACTGGTTGAAATTAAGTCAGTTGAATTGAACTGAACTGAACTGAAAAATTAAAGACTTGTGTGGTTCAGCAAATTAGAACATTCTGTTGAAAAATGGACAATCCAATCACTTGCCCTGCAGCAACATTGTCTGTCCCACACAAAGTGTAGGTGTATGAACAATCATGTGCTTAGCCAGTCGTACGCCCAACACTGAAAGCAGGTTATTTTTGTTGCATAATGTCATTGTGAATTTCCTGTATTTGTGATTCAAGAAATGTGGGCCTTTACTGACCAAAAGGAAAAAATGAATTATTCAACTGTCTGGAAAAAAATAGTCCTCAGATTTTCACCTCAGACCACACAGCAATATAAATTGGGGCTGATTTCAGAGAGTGGAGAGGAAAAGGTAAATTTCCCAAAATGTGAAGGAACATCTCTGATAAGTACCTGGCCAGAGAGCAATGTGCTTCAGATACCTCCGTTGTCTTTATACAAACAAGAGGAGCAATGTTCACACATGCTTGCTAAACTGAGTAGAAAGTATGAAGTGAATATTTTGTTGATTGTAGATGATGAAATAAAAATCAGTACCTCTAGCATGATTCCTTTATGTCAATAAGAGCATCAGACAGAAACAAAAATGAAATGAAACTAAAGATCTAGTAAAAAGATGATCTTGGAGAAATATTTTTAAAATGTTTTACAAAGGATTAATATCTTCTGTGTATAAAGACAGTAACTTACAGCTTAGAAAGGAAAAGCATGGAGTATGAATTAGGAAAAAACAAAAGGAGCCCGAGGGGAATATAATAAGAACATAACCTAAGCATTTCACAATTGCAAAAGGATATTTATCATAACTTTATTTATAATATTTTTTAAAAAATTGGCTCAGTCTAAATGCATAACAAGCAACACTAAGTAGACTACGTTTGGAGAATATGTAATGGTATATAAAAATTATAAAAAGGGCTTTAGAAATATAAAGCAACTCCTAAAACATATGTACATATTTTTAAAGTGATTTTTAAAAATTGTATATGTGTGTATTTGCTTGAATGTATGCCACATGTGTTTGGCTGTAGGATGAGGCCAGAAGAGGAAGTCAGGTGGCCTGATGTTAGAATTTTACATGGTTGTATGCAGCCTGGCATGCTTATTAGCAACTGAAGTAAGAATCATGTATAGCTTTATGAAAAGAGAAACATAATATTTGTGGACATAATTATTTTAGATATTCACATGACATCTGTGATAAGAATGTTGTCTCTGCTTGCCCTTCTTGATGAACTATGGGTAGTTACCCAGGAATGGCAGGCATCGCTGTCTTTTATTTTAAGGCCTGGCTCCTCTTTCTTAAAAGCTTATTCCAGAGTTTTAACCTGGTAAAAGACCACAGAGACGCTGAATGAAAGGTACCGAAAGGATCTCTGTCTGCCTAACTGTCATGTGTTTCTGCTTAAAGGACAGCAGAAAAAACAGTGACTCGATTGTACTTTGACCTACTTGACATAAATGCTCACACTTTATCCTTCCTGTCATATCCCTGCTGGTCTGCTTATTTTTCACCAAAGTTCCACTTATTATGAAAGATTATGTTCTACACAATAATGACACTTTTGAAATAGACCACCCCCCACCATCTCTTACAAAAGCTTAGAAAGAACAAGTCAAACTAAATAGGTGAACAGTGGCCTTCCAGGGATAAATTCACCCATTTTTTTTTTCCCTCTGGGATGCAGTTAGTCCCACAATTTAGATTTTCCTCACTGTCTGGATAAGAATTTCATCATTCATTGAACCAATTCCACCTCATATGTAAGATTCTGAGACCATTCCCAAATGCACACTTTGTTGAATAATCATAGACAATCAACCTCTGTCTTGCCCCTGTGACCAGAGCATATCATACCTATCTGTGTCATTACTATCACACGGGGAAAACAATCTGTTCAGGGCAACAGTCATAAGGGAGCCACTAAGTGCCTTGCAGTGAGTGGTATTGCTTCTTTACCATAATGTTCAGAGGCACAATGATTGACTCTGGGAACCTATGGACTCACCAGATGCTTACCTCTAGATGAGGTCATCATAACAGGAAGAGAATGACAATGGACAGCTAACAGAGAGTCACACATCGACTGACCTGGCCCTATGTAAGCCTAGACAATACAATGCGAATTACAGATCATGACTCAATTACAGGAAGCATGAGCAACACAAGGGGGGATTTTGTAAATGCAATTCTCTCTACTAAAGTCATTGTAAATACCCTTTTTGACTCTAGAAAAGGACATAGAGCTCCTATATCTGGAGGGAAGACCATACACTTATCTAACGATTGTTTTGTATCTCTGACATCCTCACTGAAGCCTAGGATAAGTATTGGAATATAGTGATACTGTTTCCAAGTTCACTTCTGTCTGCGTTATGGTGGCTGCTAATAGAAACACATGTCCCTTAAGTTATCCATCTGTGTCCCCAAAGCAAACATGGAGTCATATTTTCATTTGTGATCTGCTTTGAGCCTAGAGAAAAGTACATGTCCTGGGAAGAAAAGTCAACTTTGAACTGACCCTTCTGGGTCCTTTCTAGTCCTCACTGCTTCTGGAAGTGCTTACAGATGCTCCCTTCTGCAGAATGCACTGTTTATTCCAAAGGACAACCCACCAGGATGATAGGAAGCACTTAAGATCCAGGATGTATGATTATTTTCTCTAGGATATTCATTTCTCTATGTAATACAAGAGGGCACATATGATGGATCAAACTATTGAAGTGGAGTTTGAAAAGAACCTGGGAAGTTTGTTTGGGGACCCATGTAATAATTGGAGATTATTACCTACTTTATACTATCATTTTGTTGTTTTTTTATGAGGACTATTACTTGAACACTCATTCCCTAAAGTTCTTACAAACTAATGATTTGGTATTAGCGATTTGAGAGACATTGAAACTAAATAACAGTACAGATACAGGATACCACTAGAGAAAACAGATTAGATACACCAGCCTTCTAGTTCTTCCCAAAGGCAACTGATACAAGTCAACTGAACCTACAAAGTATCTCAGACAGAAGAGCTTAAAAAACACTATGACTCTACAGGCATTCCACCAGCATGTAGAAGAATCACCTCTCTCTCTCTCTCTCTCTCTCTCTCTCTCTCTCTCTCTCTCTCTCTCTCTCTCTCTCTCTGTGTGTGTGTGTGTGTGTGTGTGTGTGTGTGTGTCTGTCTGTCTGTCTGTCTGTCTGTCTCTCTGTCTCTGCATGTGCTCTTGTGTATGTGTGTGTGGTCTGGAGCTCACTATGAAGACTAGTCTGGCCTTCAATTCATAGAAATCTACCTGCCACACATTCCCAACTGCTAGGATGAAAGACACATAAATATTTTAAAGTAGGAATAATGCAGTCACGTGTTGACTCAGACCTTGCTAGGGGGCTCCTGTGCAATAGTAAAGATGTTTCTAAATCAAAAGAAGGGACAGTTTTGCTTTAAAAAGTCTTCCACATATTAATAGGATCTGTAGGTACCTCACATATGAAAAGAGAAGTTTGCTAGTGGATGGAACCTTTTCAGCTTTTACCAAAGCAAAAAAAAAAAAAAACAAAAACAAAAAAACCAAAAAACAAAAACACACACACACACACAAAATAAACAACAAATAAACAAACAAAAAACCCTAGAGATTCCTGCAGTCACAAAGATCATAAACTGTTTCCCATGAGCAATGGTAATGCATGCATTCATTTCAGGTAGAGCTGCTTGGATGGTCTGCTCAGTTTTCATAATTGCAAGTTTACAAATTTTTCTTAAAGAGACCACACACACTGCCAGGCTAATTTAAGGGAGACACAAGACTAAGATCCCATTGCCTGTGGATCCTCAAAAATCTTCAAATGAACAGCTTGGAATATAGTCCCTTCTAATTCTGCATTTTTTTCATAAACAGAAAGACTAGAGAATGATTTATAATCTTAAGCGATGTTTCTATCTTTTCGGTCCATTATGGGCACTTAAACTCTTACAAGTATATTGATATCACATAAGTCACAAGGATGAATGTTGGTAGGCCTAATGAGTTCACTGACCTCTCAACTACAAGACAGATTATCTTCAATCATATGCCCCCTACTCTGAACTTTCTCTCTCTTGCTTTCATAAACTACCTCTTCACAGCTACTAGAAAGAAAGATAAAGCTCTGCATGACAGAAATCCTAATAAATTTATACTGAGATTTTTGTGACCATTGAATGACCTCTAGTAAGACATAGATGTAGTTACTAGCATTTGGTACTGTTACTTAATCCTCTTAACTCTTGGTCTCCTTGGCTATAGGGGCGAATAATAATGGTCCCTAACCTCTTTAGGGGGCATGTCATAGTGATCAAATGAAATAATGCATGCAAAAGGTTTGGCATAGTGCTCAATGCATACTAAACACTTAAATATTGTAATGATTATAATCATGCAAGAGGTTAATTGAATTAAAATCAAATCAATAAACATACATTTCCTATGATGTGGAGTCACTGGTATAGTAATGCATGTTCATTAACATATACTCAATTTGTACTCCATCAAATGTTTATTGGTTGTTTGAGTAGATTGCAAGAACTCCAGGCTAATGGTCTGTTCTTCTTCCACTGGGTTGAGGCTAGGATAATTAAGGCAGAAAGAATATATTCATTCCATTGGGATTTATCCAAAGCAAGTGGTTAAACAAATCTATTAATAAATTGTGACTTCAGTAAGTGAAGGTACACACTCATGCTGAAATGATATTTTGTTAATAGACTGTCCTGGCAGGTTGGAGTGTTCTTTTCAGCTTTTTAGCAGCAACAAGCTGCTTCCTAGTCAAGAATCTTAAAATAACTATGTCATTACATAAACATTCTACAATTTACCGTCTGCCAATCCATATTCTGTTTCTTTGGGAAGAAAAT
Organism: Phyllotis vaccarum; assembly: GCA_033318265.1. Classification (NCBI taxonomy): domain Eukaryota; kingdom Metazoa; phylum Chordata; class Mammalia; order Rodentia; family Cricetidae; genus Phyllotis; species Phyllotis vaccarum. Next base: position 20,155,532 of record JARWLC010000009.1, read on the forward strand.
GAACTAAGATGGATTTGAATTCTAATGTTATCTAAGACTGTGGACATCCCAAACAAATTTACTGAAAGATTCATGCTCTAGGTACGTCTGACTTTGGCCTATTACTTTATTTCAAAGGCATAAATTTTATATGCCCACCTACTGGAATCAACATAAACAACATGCAATAGTAATATTGCCAAGGAAATAAGGGCATAAACCATTGTAGAAATGCCAACTGAGCCTTTGAGACTCTGAGATGATTCCCATAGCAGAAGAAATAGCAATATGGCCTGCTCAGCAATTCGAACAGCACCTAAGAAGTAAAATGCATTAGAACCAAATTGGATGTAGTGAGATCCCTACCCTTCACTACTCAGGTAGCAATGAACAAATGAGACAAGTCCAATAGATCCCAAAGGGACAAATCATACTCGCCAGTGAAAACAGCAAGGCATAGCAAATAGAGGAGGAGGCAGACGGAGAGTGGAGAAAACAAGTAATTCTAGGAAGTAGTTAAGTGCTTCTTGTGGAAGACAGTTGGCAGTGACAAATACTAAGTAAAGAGACAAAAGCCAGCAGTGGCTCTTGATAGGACCGAATCACAAAGAGCAAGGAAAGCAAAGGTTGAGAGACAGAACAACAAACAGACTAAATGCTGAACCACTTGAATATTCCCTAAAGCAGGAACGCTATTGGTGGAAATATACTCAATTAACATGGTTAAGTAGATAGTCCTCAGAGATGGCTTCCAGAGTACCAAGTCTCATCATACTGATTTAGGTAGGGCTAGTTGCTTGGTCTTTTCCAACCGGTAGAACTTGGCAGAAATGACACAATGACATTTTTTTTTCTTTCTTTTTAAAAATTTTGCAATTTTTAGTTGTATTGCATGGAATTCTTTCTCCTAGAAATCAGCTGCCAAGTTGTGGTTTATTTTCTAGAGAAGTCAAGATAATCAACAGTTAAACATTGTTCACAGAAAATCCCATGCCAAATTCTAAGCATGTAGTAGATATCCAACCAAATGAAGGTCTACAGTGGTCCTTCACATGCAACAGAAGAACCACATAGCTGATCCCAGCCAACTCAGAATTATAGAAGAAAAGACGGAACTGTTCTAAGTCACTAGTAGGTGAGGATATTTACAATCTGGCAACAAAAACAAAGGAATCTAAGAAGTTTTCAGGCATGTATAAGAGAAAAAGTTAGCATTGATTATACAGAGGACAATTGAAAATATGAATTTGATTATCAAAAGGAAAATTTAAATTATCTCTGGAAATCTCTTAAAGATAGAAAGAGATTTATACAATGTATTTAAGGTTTCTGTCAAAGAAGTTGAAACACAATAGTTTATAACTAATAGGTAAAATTAATTTATTTAAAGAGTCTCATCTTTTTTATATAACCCTGATTCATGTTGAGGCAGAGTAGAAAGATTAAAGAAAATTTCAGATTTCTCAGTTTTGTGGGTCGCCAGGTCAAGCCTGACCATGGAAATATAGTACCATTCTTTAAAAAATATTGCTGTTTCTTCTTATGCTACTCTATAATTTAGAGTTTTAATCCCAAGCAAGTTCTCTAGCCATCATGGCTTTGGGCTACATAATATTACTTCTATGTTTGTTTCAGAGGAACATTGCTGGGAAGCAGCATGGCCGTAGCAACTAGAAATTGGAAAGAGAGCTAGATATAAGCAATGCTGGTTACTAGTTCCTTAGAATCATCCAAGAAGGGACACTGTCCTCTAGGAACAATGGGGAATCTCGAAAAGGTCAGAATTCAGGGGGTGACTTAAAAAGATTATCTATGTACATAGCTAGTAACTTAGGCAGAGACCTCTCTTGCTTCTGAAAGAATTAGGACTTTTATAGTAAGTAATCACAAAAGGGCAATTTAGCTTTCAGAGTCCCAAAGAGTAATGAAAATAACTGACTTAGATTTTCAAGAACCAAGGTTTTGTAAGAAATAAAATCGTTTTCTCACCAGGTATCAAAGAACTAATAGAGTTGGCAGAATGTGTAAGTACATAGCACAGGATGAGTAATGACTGCCAAGTCCCCAAGTCTGTTTGCCCATCCCTCACTGCTGTGAGACTCCACAAGCTCTGTTTACCATTTTCTTTTCTTTTCTTTTTCTTTTTTCTTTTTTAAATCAATCTACATTTTCTATGAGGGAAAATTAAAACAATAAGATAGAAATATCTATAGGCCATGTGAGAATTTGTCTACAAAAAATAGGCAGAGGACTAAATGGAAAGCAGAAGAAAGTTGTATTGCTCAACCAGACGACTTACAAAGTGTACAGCGGCCAAGAAGAACTCTGGAGCCCAAGGAGCTACTTGGAAATGTAGGAATCAACAATGATTCAGCTTCTGACTGAACATCCTGAGCAGCCAGACCCAATGCCATCATCGCTAATGTCTCGTATCCAAAGAGCAATTTATACCATTCTTTTGAGGATATCTTATCAATATATTCATTTTTAACAGCATGACTGTATAACCAGGCCTTCAGATTATGTAGAACAGTTCCTTTACAGAGTCCAGGATTCTAGTTATCCACAAAAATGGGAAGTGAGAGTCCCTGACAGGCACAGGAAGTATTGGTGCTATAAAAGATAGCATGTCTTTAGATCTTACCTTGGAGGAGAGGGGTGGAGATGGAAACTAAGCAAAGTGGCCTGAGATTTTATCTCAGGTTCCAGAATGCAGAAAGCCACTGCACATTATTACATAAATGAATGTCACCCTGCCCCGAGTGTAGTTTTGTAATCTACCCAAAGGAACAAACCAACCAAAATAAAAAAATTCCTTCTATCTACAACTACCCTGAACTTCTTACCTCCACAGGCTCTCCACAAAGGTCTTTCAGGTTTTCATGACTGTTAGCGGGGAAAGAACTTGGGTCTTAGGGAAGGTGAATCATTCACACCTTAAAGCAAGAACCAAGAATGGCACACAAGTTCTATGCAAGTGGCACACCTTTGTGTTATTCATTCATATGTGTATCATAAGTTTCATTCTTCATGCCTAGCATAGACGGCTACTGACTTCTTAGCAATGATCCTAAATGCTAATCTGTCTTAACAGACAAATCAGAGTACAAAAATACACATCCATCCTTTACTGTACTTCTTTAGTTCAATCAAAGTAGAGGACTGTAATAAGGGCTGATCGCCTCAGCATCTACTTTTATAAAGTAATTCACCAGTTCTGTCAGGAAATGAAGGGTCTTGAACATAAACACTTGGATTTTCTTACAGTTGTCCAAAAAAACAAAAAAACAAAAAACAAAACAAAACAAAACAAAACAAAAAACCAGGAAAACCTGAAGGTCGAATCTCTCTTTCACTTGGACTCTAGGATTGCAGAATTTCATAGAGTTCCCATGTAAAGTCTTAAGAATGTTGATTTTAAATACTGATATCTAGGAAAGTTTTAAGGAACCTGGAGCTAAGATAACGGCAGTTTGCCTCTATAATTTAGATACAAAAAATGATTGAAAAAGTCATCTCTCAGATAGCTAAGTAACTATTGACCTATTTGAAGGAAGGCTCTGAATAGGCATGTAACTAATTCTGAGGACTATGCATAATAATAATGAATTTTTCTTGGTCTCTAACTCCATGACCCCACCAATCAAATCACCTAAAACGAATAATTTTCTAGTCTCATGTACCTTCATCCTACTAAACTAAAATCTAAGATGATGTTCAAAACAAAACAAAACATCAACAACAATAAAACCAAGGAATATAAGATTGTGACAAATGTATAAGTATTAGTATTCCTACAGATAATCTTGTTAGAGAAATATTGAGCACTATTTTTACATGTGATAGTCATAAGCTACAGAGGAAGTTAACTACTGTTTACTGAGAGACATCTCAGCTAATTCCAAGAAAAGGAACTGGGTATCTTTACCTTCACACCAGTACCTTTACTCAATTAAAACAAGAGGCTTCACCTCTCTTTAGAAGGAAATGGATACCATGTAAGAGAGAGGGATATATGGTGTATATAGAGTGGTATCAGTTAAATACAAAAGTACAACTAAGGATCACTTGTACTTGTAATTCTGGTCTTTAGATAAGGGCCGAGAAGAGACAAGAAGGCCGGGACAACAAAAATAGCCTCTGCATCTCAGAAGATCTCTACAAAGCCTAAGTCACAGGAGAGTCATGTTCACCTGATGCTCAGCTTCATCTGCTTGGCCATGTATGACCCTGAGAAGCAAACTGTTCTACTATCATCTAAATCCATGTAGGAATAAACATTCTATAGATTCAGGCAGAAGGCAACCCCTAGGTTCTATTACTATACTAAAATGAGGAACTTTTAGTACTCAACTATAAAACAAAATATTGGGAGGAGATCAAAGGTGTGTTTGGAAGAGAAATTCAAAGTATTTAGCTATTGGAGAGTCTCATACTATAAACAGGTTTTAAGATGCAATGGAGAAGGAGAAGCCTAAATTTGTCTCTATTCAATACCTCCCTACATCATCTGCATCCCATCCTTCTAACTGTCTAAGTCTTGAGCTTTGTTTTGTTGGGTTTTCAGATTGCTGGTACTTACAAGAAGTTTTTCTACATAAGAAGTTGCTGGAGCTGAGTCTCTGATGTATAGCTCCAACCAAAGACCTCCAGAATGACAAGGTACTGATGCTTAAGAAATTACATTGGCCTTTAAAGATGAGTTCTTCCTTTGTAGACTTCTGAAAGCCAGATCTGTACATAACTAAATGTATCTGTGGGCCATTTGAGGCAAGAGAGACTAGATGCAGGGCAATGTGAGAGTTGGGATAATGATGGACAGACAACTGGAAAAATATGAGAGTGAGGATGATTGATGGCTAGGCAATAACTGGAAATGGAGGGCACAAACCAGGGGAGGCAAGTTGAACACAGGGCGTATCAAGACAAAATTAAAGAGACAAGCCAGTAGACTAAGATGCCACCTTGGCTGGCATGGTACCAATGCCATGTTCTAAAACATTAAACAACTCTGCAAAAAAGGAACTAATTTGAAATTCTACAGACAAAAGGGATATTGCATTAAAAAGAGGACTGAATGGAGATTTGAGCTCCAAGTTCCAATGACATGGAAGGGATGGTTAGAAGTATAACACACTATTCATAGAAGTCACCTCAGGATCATTCAGTCTCCATGCTGGTGCCAGCAACTGACATTTGGAGACACATTCTAAGACCCAAGAGGCCCTTTATTCATAAGCTAAATGGAGTCCCAATTTTGTCCTGTACTCCAATCAAAAGAAGCGAGTCATTACCACTTAATACCCACCCTCAACACACCTTCACTTGGGACTCAGCAGACATTTTTGTACCACCACATTTTTTCTTGATTTATTTGCAGCTGGAAAGAGAAGCAATCACCATTCTCTCTCTAGAATATTCTTCTGCGGAACTCAAAGTTAATTAACATTTACTGAACCTTCCTTGGACACATGGCACAGTGCCAAATTTCTAAAAGAAAACGAGAGTGGATATATAGGCTGGTGCACAAATAGAGGATAAAAAACCGAGTAAGTTTACCGGGTCAAAGCCAAGTTTAACACTTTTCTTGCACATGCTTAAAAGAGTCCATTCTATCAATAAACCCACTAGTGGTGGGAAGCATTTGCGTTGATAAATACATGGTACTTAAGGGCTTCTTCTAATCACCTCCCTTAAAATAATTAAAGAATATGAATAAATGTTTGTGAGTCTTTTCATAATAATGTCTATGAGGCTTGACCAGACCCTCAGAGGTAATCATACTTGGAGGTATTAATCTGTAACTGAACTCTGAACTGGTGCATCCATTATTCTTTATCACACGTAAGCTTTGCATTCCCCTTGCTTGTGACAGTAGCTCTTAGCCAGGGCTGTCCATTAAAATGATGAGTATTCAAAAAGTTATGTATACTTGCCAAGCTATATCTAGTAGATGCAGCAAGTTATCTTTGTTAATTTCCTAGGAGCGTATAAGAGTCGGCCCAAGGAGGTTGGATCTAGAGATCTGCTCTTATAGTGTGAAGGTGAAGACTTACCTTAGACACTTGATTCTCAGCTGTCCTCAGGTGTTTAGGAAAGTTGATGAACTATCAGGTGGTGGAGATTTACTGGTGAAAAGAGGTCATTGGGGCAGGTTCTTAAACACTATGGCCTGGCCCCATGTCACACATAGTCTTTGTTTACTCAATGCAGGTGCAATATGGTCAGACATTTACATCGGGTTTGTTTGTTTGTTTCTCACAGCAACAGGAAAAGAAACTAAGACACCTACCTATCAGTCAAGTCATCTCAACTTTCCAAATCTATTCCACAACTCCATCTACTACTCTATCTCCAACTACACTCTATAAAATTATAAGCCATTAAGGCAATAACCTGAAGTTCCTGTTTACCATGCTTGCTTATGCTCCATCTGTCCTTCTCCAAGCCCTTTGTACACAGTCCTTTCCTTTAAAATCCAGTTGAAGCCCAAGCAGAAAACAAACCTATTCCTAAATTTGTATATTCCAGTGTTAGTGATATCTTGGAATTTTGGTTTTTCCATGATCCGTGAAAAGAATTCTATGATTGAAGTAACATTCATTCGAAGAGATACTTACAATTAGGACAGATCCATGTAAATTCATTACTGCCTGTGTTGGGATTTCCTAGACATACCGACTGCAATTCAGAGACAGTCAGGACATGGTTAGTTGAAAGATCTAAGTCAGTCTCATAGTTTTAAGCTGGATTATCTGCGTTGCACTCAAACACATCTCTATTCCAGGCATTTCTGAGGCCCTTCAATGTGAACACTCCCCTGGAGCATCAGGAACTCATGTGTAAGTCAGATTATGACTCACTGGTCTATAGAAAGACAGTGCCACTGAGGTTGTGTCAGAAGAATTAGGGAAATTTCCAGGATTAAGGAATCAATTTTTTCTGAACTGCTGGGCAAATATTCAGATCAGAGAAGGTTTTTCTTTACTTTTGGCATTAATATTTAATCACATTTAAAAAAGAACAAAACTGAAAGTACAACACCATGACTAAGCAATTTTCAAGAAGAGAGTCTGCCTCTCAGTGTTAGGACCCAGAGAATGTACTCTCTGGGAGGAGGCTCAGGAGAAGAAATCGCTGGCTCTCATCTGCTGATATCCCATTAAAGTAGTGTGCAAATGTGCAAAGTAGTGTGAAGGCGATCCTAATGAATCCACTTTCTAATGATCCACTTTCTAACCTGTATTTTGAGGCTCTGGAAAAATTAAGTCTGCATACTTGAAAAACTTGAAAATGCTCAGGTCTTGAGGCAGCTTTAGCCCAACTTTATCTGCTGGTAGCAAGATCTAAACAGCTAACCTGAGTAAAGAGAGGAGGTGTCAGCTGTGTGTGGTGGTCAGAATTCTTGTCAGAAGTCCACCATGAAGTAAGGGATCCTCTATTTCTGTGTCACATTCAGATATCAGGCTTGTAAGTTCTACATCACCTCTGCAGTGGGCATTGGAGACAAGAGACAGAAGAAAGTTTCTGATGTTAATTCCTTTCTGGAGATACTATTTGCCATTAAAGTGAATGATTCTAAACCAGGTTACAATGAGAATGTCTTTTACCCTGTGGCAGGAAAACAAACATCACATTTAAGATTTCCCATTCAGTAACACCTAGTTGCCCCCATGGTCTCACTATTTCCAAGGTCTTGGGTTATGCTTGGTGATGGCGCATGCTCTTAGAAAGTCAACTTCTTTAGTTCTGCCAGGGATTGAAGGAACTTGCTTGGGGGGAAAAGTAAAAAAAGAAAAGGGGGAAAAAATCTGAAAGTCTAAAATGCCAATCATTCAAAATGTTCTGTGTGAAGACAAATGGGTGGAACTAGAAAAAAAAAAATTATTCTGAGTGAAGTTCCCAGATCCAGAAAGATAAATGTGGTATGTATTCCCTTCTAAGGGGACATCAGCCATTAAGTAAATGGTACAAAGCTACAATCCATAGGCAGGGATCTCACTAGGAGAAGGAAATAGAGTAGATTTTACAAATGGACTGGCACCAGGTGGGGATGTGAGGGGATCAGTTAGGAGGGGAGATGGGGTGGAGGGAGAGAGTGCAGAAAGAAACAGCTGGAACTGGAGCGCAGGGGTGGGGGGCTGGCATTTGGAAGCGCATGTGGAAAGATAGTAGAAGCTTCCTGGAATCTACGAAGGCTATCCTAATGACTGTTTCTAGTATTAGGAGACACGGAGCCTCAACTGGCTGTCTCTTGTAGCCAGGACAGATTTCCAATGATAGGACTAGGTTTCATCCAATTGAGTTGTTGGTCAATGGGACCCTGTGGAAATTTCCAAACAACCCAGGTGCCTGCTAAGACAAAAGGTTGTTCTCTACAAACTTATAGCAGGGCTCCAATGCAGAGATCAATATCCCCACAACTCACTGACCATGGAGAAGGCGAGTTGGTGCTTACATGGAGCCCTCACCCCTGAGTTCTAGTCTCTTTGGTGCAGGAAGTTTTCTGCAGGCTACTGAAAGAGAAACATGAACAGCTAACCACAAAACCTACCAAAAAATATTCTAGAGCAATGATGGCACAGAACTTGTGGGAGCAGCCAGTGTCTAATTTGACTTGAGGCCTACTCTATGAGAGGAAACCCATGCCTGACACTACTTAGGTAACCAAGAACCAGAGAGCTCGAGTAAAACCAAACACTACTGCTCTAAATCAATAAATTAGTAAATAAAACAATTCCTAATGATATTATGCTATACTCATAAACCAGTGTCTTAGCCAGTCATCATCAGAGAGGCTTCCTCTGGTAGCAGATGGGAAGAGATACAGAGAACCACAGCCAGACATTATGCAGAGAGTCTAAGTTGGAAGACTCCATCAAATCCCCTCCCTCTCAGAGCTCAGGGTATCCCACAGAAAAGGAAGGAAGGCAGAAAAATTGCAAGAATCTGAGGGGATGGAGGACACCAGGCCAACAAGGCCCTGTATGTCAACTAAGCAAGGCACATATGCACTCACAGAGACTGACACAGCAAGTACGGGACCTCAGGGATCTATACTGCAGCTATTAGTTTAGTATTTTTATGGGACTCCTGACCGTAAGAACAAGGTCTCTGACTCTGGTGCCCGCTTTAGGGCCTCTTGTTCCTGTTGGGGTCCTATGTCCAAATTTAATATGATAATTTTTATTCTATATTATTTATTTTATTTTGTCAGGCTCGGTTGTTATCTCTTACAAACCTATTCTTTTCTAATGAGATACAGAAAGGGAGCGAACTCATGAGGAAGGGAGATAGGGAGGAATTGGGAGACGCAGAAAGAGGGAGACTAGAATCAATAGATATTGTATATAAAAAAGAATGTATTCTCAGTAAAAGGAAAAAATGGGGAAGACAGACATTGCCTTGAGTCTCAGAAGAGACTTTGTACTTTTAAAAAATCACTGAGAAGATTAGACTGTGGTCATGTCATGTCCTGTGGGGACCAGGGAGTAAAACGTGCTGGTTTGAATGACAGTGACCCACAGTTGGCTCCTGTATTTGAATCCTTAGTCCCACTTGGTGTAACTGTTGGGAAAGGATTAGCAGGTACAGCCTTGTTGGAGGAGAGGGGATCTTTGAGGTTTTAAAAGGCTTTGCCACTCCCAGAGCCCCTCCCCCTCTTTATCCTTTTTGCAGATCCAGATGTGAGATCTCAGGCATTTCTGCTGCCCCACCTTCGTTCCACCATCAACGTGGACTCCAGTCCTCTGAAATCATAAGCCAAATTAAATACATGTGTGTGCATGTGCATGTCTGTATGTCTATGTGTGAGTGTGTGTATGTGTATATGTGTGTGTGTGTGAGTGTGTGTATGTGTGTGAGTGTGTGTATGTGTATGTCTGTATGTCTGTGTGTGAGTCTCTGTATATGTGTCTATGTGTGCGTGTGTGTCTGTGTGTGAATCTGTTTGTATGTGTGTATCGTGTGTGTGTGTGTGTGTGTGTGTGTGTGTGTGTGTGTGTGTGTGTGTGTGTGTGTGTGTGTGTGTGTTTGCCTGAAATTTGAAGTGCTCGTACTGGGGTGAAGCTTTCCTACTTCCTAGCTAGAAGATCTTTTACAAGCTACTTCAACTCTCTCCACTTCAGTTTCTTTGTCCTTCAAATGGGAACAATGTTGGGTGCTACTGGGTGGTGTATGCCCTTAATCCCAGCACTCTCGATAAATCTGCAGAGGGATAAATAAAATAAACCATTAAAAACAGCCGCCACCATATGATAAACTCTCATGAAATATCAGGACAATCAGATTCTTTACTCCTTGTTTTAAGGTGCCACGGCTCCCCATACTCCTACATTATCTCAGTTCTTCCTCCTGTCCAGAAGGATGTCCACAACCTACTTAAACTGCAGGCAAACTCCTATTCCTGGTAGAAGACTTCGCAAGCGGAAGCTTCTTCTGACTTTTATCAAAAGTTGTTTATTATTCTGGTACTGGAATTTCATAATGATCACACATGCCTTATGCCATGAACTTGCAATTGTAAATCATTGGTTTTTTGTTCCTCTATGAACTAGTTGTTGATTAAAATGGTCTTTCACTATTTATTACCCAAGATGCAACAAGGCCAGCACAAAGTATATATGTCATAGATATCCAGCTCTTCTTTGCTGAGGTCCAGAGAAGCAATATATGACATTGCCATCAGTGAAATGTATATGATGTTTGCAACCTCCAGCCCAAGGCAGTGTGAAAACCTAGCATGATTCCCCAGTCTTTCTACTCCCCAGATGTAGAGAATGTGAAGGCCTCGCAGGGACAGTAGAACCACAGGAACCAAGCAGCCAAGACTATTGCTTCACTGTATTGAGGACACTTGCCCTGGATCATCGCCCAGAACCACAGAGGAATATAGCAAGACCACTGTAGTCAGGACAAACTTGTACTGGATTAAGCCACTGTGAGTTTAGTTCTATGTGTTTCTGTGTCAATGTCTCATCTATCATACCCAGAACATTTCAATAAATATTAGTTAAATTGAGCTTTATTGAGTCATTATGTATAATAGTTATGTAATAAGTGCTATTAGTTAAAAAATCATGTTTTGTGTAGTTTGTTTTAGTTCATTTTAATTTTTCCTCTTTACATGCATGTGTGTGTGGGGGGTGCATGTTTGTGTGTATGCATATTCACATACGCTTACATGTTGTCGTGTGTACAATATATATTTCATACATGTGTGCGAAGGCCCATGCATGTTTGCATGTAGAGGTCTGAATGTGAGAGATGTATTCTTTATTGTTCTCCTCTCCCACTGAACCTGGAGGTCATCGGTCTGGCAAGCCAGACTGTTCCACATAATTACAGGTAGGCTGCCATACCTACCCAACTTTTACATGGACTCCAGACCTTATATTGGTGAGGCAAGTGATTTATCCACTGAGCCATATCTTCACTTTCTGATTTTTGAGATGAAGTCCTACTTTGTTGCCAAGGCTATCCTATAATTCACTGTATAACCCTGGCTAGTGTCAAATACATTATCCTCCCAAGATTCATCTCTTTTTGGTTTGGTTGTTTGCTTTTTTTTCTAGACAAGATTTTTCTGTGTAGCTTTAGCTGTCCTGAAACTTGCTCTATAGAACAGGCTGGCCTCAAACTCACAGAACTTGGCCTGCTTCCGCCTCCTGAGTGCTGGGATTAAAGGCATGCACCACCATCACCCAGCAACTACCTCTCTTTTTACATATAAAATTTATTTATTTATTATTTCTATGTGTATTGTAGGGATGTGTGTAGCACAGGGCACCTGTGGAAGTCAGAGGACAATTTGCGAGTATCTGTTCTCTTTTCAGCATGTGGGTCTAGGATCCTCAACTCAGGTAGTCAGTCTTAGCAGTGAGTGCCTTCTCCTGCTGATCTATCTCAGAGTCCTACATCAGGCATCTAACTGCCAACATTTAGACACTACTGGGCCTGTAGCACTATAACCCAGCTAACCCATAGATTTAGTTGTTGTGTATTGCTCAGTTGTTCCAATTCCCCTACAAAGAATTATTTATAATTGTATTCCAAAGACTTGGTTTCTAATATTGAATGACAGTATGTGTCAGTAACTATATTATTTATCATAAGTGTATCAACACACCAAAAAAGGTCTATCACCAGCTAAAGGTATTACTTTCTCTTCATAGTTCACTTAGAGTAAGTGGAAACTACCAACTAGTCTCATTAAAAAAAAATTAACAACTCATAAACTTTCTTCAACCTTCTAGAAAATGTACTATGTTTCTGGATTAAATATAATAGAGAGATCTGTAAATAAAAAATAAATTTCCAAGAAGTCCATTTTTAATAAATTTTGAGAATCCCCAAAGTGAGAAAAATCTGTGTTGGGAATTCCCATCTGAACTGACAGCCTCATTTCCATTTCCACAAATGTGCTTCACATAAATTCCAACATGAGAAATGAGCAGAGACTGCCAGCCCCATCTCTGGGTTCCTATTGTTTCTTGGGTGAATTCAGGGAATTGAGAGCGTTACACTTCCTTTTGCATGCAGTTGGCTGCTATAGATTTATTTCCCTCTGCTCTTGGAAAGAGAGAAAATCCAGATGAGAAACTCATCAGATGCCAGTCAGAATGAAAAGAGACCCATCATGCTGTCTGCAAAGGAAGACACTACACGATCTACCATTGTGGTTTGCTACAAACCGTAGGAAGTCTCTGTGATGATATAGAACAATGAAGTTTGAAAAATACATATCAGTTGCCTACCCATCCATATCCCATAAATACATAATTAACTTTCTGAACATGGATATTTTTTGGCATTTAAAATGCATATTAATTACTTGATATTCTGCCCATTCCAGGCTGTTTATGTAAATATTGAGTTGAGAGACTTCTTAAAATGCACAGAATATACTTGGTTATCTACAGTAGTAATTGCCTAAATACATAATTAAGATATTTTTTAAACAGGTATTATAGATTCAGTAATCTTTAATGACCTTTTTCATCATTCTAACCTAAGGTGTCAAGACTTAATTAGAATTTAAAATTTATGGATCACTGACCAAAGCATCATAATTGGCTTGAGGATATACACCACTACTGATCATCAGTAAACAGCCTACTTAAAACAACTGCTCAAAATGCTGCATTATAAGTGTACTGATTTATCCACTTAGAATAGTTCTCATGGAAATTAAACTGTATTAGTCAGGGTTCTTTGAATATATACATATATATGTGTGTGTGTGTGTGTGTGTGTGTGTGTGTGTGTGTGTATGCATATATAGAGAGGAGAGAGGGAAAGAGAGAAAGGAAGAGAAAGAGAGAGAAGGATTTATTAGAAAGACTTACAGGCTATGGACCAGTGAGATCTACAATGACTCTGGTGATAGTTTGAATGTAATCGGCCCCCATAAGCTCATAGAGAGTGGCACTATTAGGAGGTGTGGCTTTCTTGAGGTAGGTGTGGCCTTGTTGAAGGAAGTGTGTCACTATAGGGGTGGGCTTTGAGGTCTCCTCTCAGTTTATGCCTGGTGTGGACACAGTTCACTTCCTATTGCCTACACGGTGATGTAGAGCTCTCAGCTACCTCTCCAGTACCGTGCCTGTCTGCATGCTACCATGTCTCACCACAATGATAATGGACTGAACTTCTGAAATTGTAAGCTGCCACCTCAATTAAAAGTTTTTCTTTATAAAACTTTCTGTGGTTGTGGTATTTCTTCACAGCAATAGAGACACTAAGACAATTATACACACATGTATGTTCCAAGATCCAGTAGTTGTTTATTCTGCAAAACTGAGTGTCTCAGCTGGTCTTCAATATATGCTGGAAGTCCAACAAAGTAGGCTATAATACCAATGAAGGAATGTACTTTTCAGAGAGATTATGAGCAAACAGGCAAAGATAATAAGCTCCCTTCTTCCATGTTCTTACGTAGTCTGCCAACAGGTGTGGTCCAGATTATAGGTGGATCTTTCTACCTCAGAGGATCTGGATTAAAGGCATATCTAATGATTTAATTAAGAAAAAGTTCCTCACAGCTGTACCTAGGCACTTACATTTTAGTTAATTCCAGATGTAGTCAAGTTGGCAACCAATAGCCATCAAATAACCATTTTGAGTATTTAAAGCAGGCACTTACTTATCTTCAGGTGATGTGGGATCCTTCATTCTACACAAATCAATGTCATCAAGTTAGTGTAGGAGACATTTGTTAAATGTCCATTTTACAATCTATCCCTCACCTCCTTATTATATGATGACACTAATTCAGACAAGAAGCATCAGTGGGGACCAAAAAGCATTGGATCAAATACCACAAGAAGAAATGGTAAGCTTCAAGGTATCAGGATTATCTACAGAAAACTAGCATACACAAAGATATAAGGGAAATATAATAAAATATTAGTGTGATCTCTAAGTGTTTGATATACATGGGTTCGTTACATGACGTTTTGTATGTTTGTAAATATAGCTATAAATCAGTATTGGCCTATCAGCCCAACAATCTATACAATAAATGAGATAGAGCATTCTTGTTTACATTTTTATGTATTTCTTGTATTGTCAGTAGTTTCTATATATCTATGTGTGTATGTCTAGAAGATATTTGCCTAGAAGCTTGTATGGTTAGTAAAGAATGTACTCAGCCCTTACTTATTGCCTATTTACTTCTTTACTCACATTTTTTGCTGTTAATGGAAGTATATTGTTATTGGGTCAATAGAGTAAATTAATTACAGAGTAGAAGTTGAGAGGGTAGTTGGGAAGTAATAGCGAAAATCAAGGGAAGAGATAGCAATGGCTTGAAGTAGGATTGAAGTCATGAAGATGCAGAGAGGCAAATAGTTTTAGAGCTCTGTGGTTGGTCATAACACACTACAGCGTAAAAGAGGCACCAAGGACTGTCTCAGAGCTCTGGTTACCGAGTGGGGAGTGCTGTGGGAAGGTTGGGATCATTTAGAACAAATACTCATTAGTATAGCCTTGTGGCATAGTCAAATGGTATATTATCTAATCCCATACATTGGAAACATGAATATAAAACAAGCAGAATTATTTTGTTAAAATGGCATTTTGTATTAGCAGATGAGAGTTCTGATTTGAATAGTGTATTATTACTTTTATTTTAACTATAAATAACTTAAGAGGAAGAACTATTTATTTTAGCCTGTGATTTTGAAAGGTCTGATGCATGGTTTAGACAGAACATCATTGCTATGGATGCATGAAATAAGGATAGGTGTCTACTTCATGGTAGACTGAAAGCAATATAGGGAGAGTCCTAGGAGACCATACCACCAATGATCCACTTTTTTTTTTTTTTAACCTGGGTCTTACTTGATAAATTTTCTAGATAATTCAAAACATGAACTAATTAAGAACATTTTATATTCAAACTATGACATTCCTTTCCTGGTTGCTGGAGGTTCATGGCAGGTCATGATTCAAAATGCATTTAGTCCATCTCAGAGTCCATAAGGAATTTATTAGTCCCAACATTATGTAAAAGTATAAATTCAAAGTCTTCTTTAAGAGTTAAGGCACACACTTAGCTATGAGACTCTTCAAAAATCCTCTTGTAATATAAAATAGTACTAAACCATTTCCATTCTAAAAGGAAACAGTGAAGGCACAGAAAAAGGAGTACTGTGAAGCAAGTCTAACCCCTAGCAATACAAGCGTTACATTTGTAGGTCTATGCCAGGCATTCGGTGAATATGATGTCACAGTATGAGTTCTCAAGGACTTGATCATTCTGCTCCTATGGACTTGGCATTCACAGTCTACACAATGTTCTCTTGGTCTGACTCCACTCATTGCTGATAGCTTTCTTTAGTAGATGTTCACATTTCTAGCATATTTAACATCCTGGAGTTTTCACTGTACCTCAGGCTTCACCCACAAATTTATATATCTTCCCCTGGAGGGATGCACTGAAATCTCAGTGGAAGCCTCCATCATCCCATACTATGTCCATTCTGAACGTCTGCAAAATCAGCAAAATGTCTCCAGTTCAAAGAACTAACAGCCATTTAGACTATGATTACCACAGCCTATAAGTACTAGGACAGCAAGCAAGAACAAAGGAATCATAAGAGGACACTCCCCTAGGCTGACCTTTGTCAGCCATGTGCCCTAGAGGTGCAGGTACCACATATTGTAGGAACTATTCACTGGAAATTATTCATTGATCATATAAAGGATTAATATTTATTAAGTGGTTTATATAAACTCTGACTGATACAAAAGAACATTAAGGCAATTCTTGGAGAGTTGAACTGTCCCACACAGTGACAGTGTCAATCCTCTCTCTGAGAAGCAGGAACAAACATGAGGGTCTTCACATGAGTGCAGCAGGGTCTTCAATGGGGGCTGGCTATGTCCCATTCAGGGTCCTCAAGACCCCAAAATTATGCCTCTAGGTCTCCTTCCATAATGCCTGAATCCCACCACAGTGCTAGCTTGCAAAATAAGTCTCTCATATTCTTGACTGTTTAATAAAGGGAGCCTAGAACATTCCTGAAACATTCTCAGGTGATCTTTCCTATTGTTTCAATATAAAGTACTTGATTTCTTTTTAATGGTATTTCTTTCTTTTAAAAACTGCCTTCTTCAGCCTTCACTTAGCTAGCAACAATCATGCCATGGACTTAGTACCATGCTATTTTGAAATTTCTTTTGCCAAATTAATTAGCCCAAATCTTTAATATCTGTCTTACTTTAAGTCTTGGAACATTTACCAAAATCAATAAATTTTCTGCCAGAATATAATACGAATAGCTTCTAGTCCAAGAAGAGCATTTCCTTTCACCTTAAACTGTAAGAGTCTGACCTTCACTGTTTACCTGACTGTAGTGACTCTGTTCTTCTGAGTTGCGACCAGAATTAATTCCAGGAAGTTCTGCTTACCGAATTTTTCGATTTCTCTAGTCTATATCTCCAAACTTTTAAATATTCCTCCCACAAGCTAAATCAAAAGGTTGTAGACATGTGACCATTTGGTATCATATAGCCCAATTTCCAGTGCTAGTGTTGCTTTTGGTTATTTGGCCAAATTATCTGACTAACGGAAACAACATATGCAAAGAAAAAATTATTTCTGTCTTATAGTTTCAGAGGTGTCAAGTTTCAAAGTGTCACTAAAAGATCACATAGCACAGTGGAGCAATTCCCATCACAATGGATAGGAAGTGGAAAGCTAAAAAGATAGAGAGGAGCCAGGGGAAGATAGACTACCAGCTAGGGACCAGCCTGTGTGGACACTTCATATTCAGATGATAACAAACAGCTATGCTGAGAAATGATTCACTATGCCAAAACCCCACCATTCCACCATAACTCAAATACATCTGAGATTCTTTCCCAGGGAGAACCTACTAATGTGATGCTGCTAAGTGGACATAATGTTAAACTAACTCCTAACGACTCATACCCTAGATCAATGCTTTTTCCAGCCTGCATCTGAGCACCTACTATTTGCAATAGACAGTGATTCACACAGAAAATTACAACTGGCCAAAGAACAGAGAATAAGAGACTATACAAAGACATAAACCAAATATATATTTATATGCATAATATAAATGTATATTATATATTATATTTGGTATATATATGGTTTATGCAATATATATGTTTGTTTTAATATGCACACACACACACACACACACACACACTCATCCTAAGGCTCAGGGGATCATTGTGTAGTGGGAAGCAAGAAGAGTGTAAGAATGGAGGCCATGGATGACTACAAGGAAATGTCTTCTGCACACAGTAGGACAGATTCACACATGAACTTCCAGCAATTGTGACAACATTCACAATACCTATGAAAGCCCATTCCAGATGATGGGAAGAAAAGTTGAACACACAATCCTATCTAATGAAGGGACTGGCAAATGTTAGCTTCTTGGAAAGTGGACACACGTTTTTATCTAAGAGTATGGTGGTATATTTTATATTATATAATATATAACTATATAATGTTTATATATTATTATAATTATAAAATTAGTTGTATATAAGCAAAATAGTAAGAACAATAACAAGCAAACTGAGTAGTTTTGTCCACTTAACATGACCATGTGGGTTCAGCAGAAGCTCACAGCTGACATACACACATGGAACATGTACTCATTTAAAGTTCAGATTCTGAAGCCCATTGAACCTGAAACTGTAGGTGCACTGATGTTTTTACAGATGGGTAAAACACATCTGGGAATCATGAAGCCCACACTATCTGATTCTGGTTTTGACTCTACCTCTGGATCTCTAAAATCGTCAGAAATACCACCTGATTCTTCTTGTCTAGGATATTCTGTTAAAAATGAGATCTGCTGATTTCTAAAATGCTTTCTTGCCCTAGGATTCTGCATGACTCAAACTCTGCTGTTCCTTACTCTCTGAGTGGTCAAGCAGTTAAACACAAGCAGACCTTGAATGTACAAGTGTTTTCTGATTGCAGGGTGGTCTGAGCTTCTATCTCACATTTATCTTAATCATTAAGACAATTATTTATTGCATAACTGGCTGGCCTGTCTTGTAGTCTTACATTATTATCACACATCTCAAAAAATGATGATTCCGTAAGTGAAGGATCATGAGCAGCCATTAACATATATCTCAGGTTGGCTATCAAGAGTTAGTGAAGGGCATGTAAGAAACACAATTAGAAGTTGATTCCATAATTACATTGACGGTGTCAAAAAGTAGTTTTTTTAAAAAAAGCTAAGAGCATAATTACAGAATTCAGACTGAACTATAGTTATATATTTTCTCCAAAACAGTATCAAATAAAAAATGAAGTTTTAATTTAAAAATGTCCAAGTGTGAAAAAAAGTGATCTAATAGTGGGCTGAAAATCTGTTATGAGGATCTGATCACAATGATGCAATTTACACTTTATGTGTATTATTTAAAATATAGCTTGTAGTGGTATGGTGGTGCCTACCTTTAAGCTCATCTTTCAAGAGACAGAGTCAAGCAGTCATTTCAAATCTAGTCTACATAGTGAGTTCTAGACTAGTCGGGGTAACATAATGAATGCCTGTCTCGTAAAAATAAGCAAATAAATAAATGAATGAATGAATTAACAAATGATAAGTAAGTAAATAAAAATAAAATGCACTTTTTATATTGGTAAGCATTCATCACTGAATGCATGTTCCATTATTTAGGGCACATATTCTATTTAATCCCTAATTATCAAGCCCAATCATTCTGTGGTAGTTTGAACAAGAATGGTCCCCATAGGTTCATGTATTTGAAAGCTTAGTCACCAAGGAATGGAACTCTTTGATAGAATTAGAAGGATTAGAAGGTATGGCTTTCTTGGAGAAAGTAAGTCACTAGGGGTGGGCTTTAGGGCTTCATAAACCATGCTAGGCCTGGTCAGTCTCTCTCTGTCTGCCACCTGCACATCAGAATGTAGAATTCCCAGCAACTTCTCCAGCACCATGCCTGCCACAATAGCAATGGACCAAGATTCTTAAACTATAAGGAAACAAGCCAACAATTAAATGCTTTCCTTTATTGGGGTTACTGTGGTTGTGGGGTCTCAGTACTAGAACAGTGATTAAGACACCTTTGTAGACAAAGGGTAGGTCCAGTAGCTGCTTCCCAATAATTGACTCAGAGGCTTAATATAAATTACAAAATGTTTGGTGTATAGCCCAGGCTTATTACAAGGTGCTCCTACATTTTAAATTAATCCATCTCTATTAATCTATGTAGTGCAACATGTCTTCTGGATTTACCTGTGTTCTATTACATCTTGCTCCTTTAGTGATTTATAGCATCTGTCTTCTCCCAGTATCTCTGCTTGGATTTCCCATCTGACTGTATCCTGCCTTGCCATAGGTCAAAGCAGCTTCTTCATTAACCAATGGTAAGAAAACATATTCACAGCATACAGAAAGATATTCCGCAGCACACCTTTAGGATTTCAAAGTCTGCAGTATGTGAGAATAAACTAAAGCTCCCTAAATGGTGAGTTTCTCTACACTACTTTATTGAGGAAGTAGGTAGAAAATTAGACTGATCAGGCAGAAGACATTTGGTGGGGGAATGGCTTTGCTGCCAGCTAAGCCTCTGCCATGTCATGAGTCATGAAACTGGCAGGCTCTGATACACAGACAATCTTAAGACCCTCTGTGCTTGCCAGCTCTCCTGCGTGATGGGACCCAACCAGTGCCTTCCTCTTGGAGGAGGAACACTTCGAGTAGAATTTTTCCTTTGCAGGTGGGGAAGGCAAAAACAAATTTCTGTGTAGGATAAATTAATAAAATGTCTCCATAATTTAGAAGGAGAGAGTCTATATTCTCCATGGCTGAGGTTTTTCTTCATGCAAGAAAATAGAGACTGAAAGGGAGCCATTGACTGCCAAGGCTCCTGGGACAGGCTGCTGGCAGCTGGCTTTCTGAGGAAGGCAGCAGATGGCCTCTAGGAAGCATGGGGAGTCAGCCAAGGTTTCCCTGGAGAATATTGGATGGATGTCCCAGTTACTTTGGGTCCACAAAGCTTTTTGGTCCTAATAAAGTGCAACCCTATTATAGATTCTTAAAACCCATAATATGAATGGGTTTTACTTTACAGATGGCAAACATCTCACTTGTACAGGAAAAATCCACTCTGTTCCCAACTAGGTAATTTCATTTACTATACACAGCTTGAGTTGTTATCGAAACAATTCCAATCATCTTCATAAGTGATTTTAGAGGATTCACAGTTTATCTACATGCCATCCCATCTCAAATTGGTTAATCTGGTCATGTATGATATTTGGTCATTTGACCAAAATGATATGAGGTTAAGTTGAATAACTTTTTCTGGTAGCACAATTTCCAGAGGCAGTTCACAAATTTCAGAAATGCACTTTCTGATATACCATGGATGGTAAGTAGCCTAAACTTACATTAAATCTTAGTTTTGCCTGGTATCGGTTCACAGACATTCACTGAACACTTACTCCAATTGGGTAGGGGTAATGCAAAGATATAACAAAAGTAAACAGATGTAGCTCCCAGCAAAGCATGCTTCATGATCAGAGCTCCGTTTTAAAGAAGACACCAATGTACCTGCTGATGACTACTAATTCTGTTTAATATCACACTCAAGTTTCTGAGTGAGGAAGAGGTTGTATACTCAAGAATGCTTGGATCTGGCAGGAAAAACAAAATATAATTTAGATAGATTGCTTCTAACACCTTGGAACAGACAGAACACCATTTTCCAAAGGCTCCTCATGTGACAAGTGTCCTTCATTGTGGGAGTTTGTGACTCCATAAATTTTATGACCTCTTCAAAGAAAGATACATTCAATCTTCTATGAGATGTGGATGCCCACTTGAGTATTCAGATGCCATACAGTCATTTGTCCCTCCCTCAAGCCAGGAACTGTTACTCATCTTGGCTGAAAATTTTGGGTGCAGTGCAGGGTGGGGATGTTCCAATGCGGGTTGTCAGATCACTCATTCCAGAATGTTTCAGACGTACTGTTCTTTACTGAATAACTATGAATACACTTGCATCTTAAGTTTTTCTCTTCTTTCTCCTCTTGTGCTTTTACAAACATTTTCTACAGAAGACCCGGGAATGGCAAAAGAATGGGTAGCACCGTGTAGGCCAAGCTCTGTGCCTAGGTTAATTTCTCTGTTTTCAGTACAAAAGGTCTGATTGCTACTGTCCAGATTCTCTTGATTAGTCAAACTTCCATCAGATTAGAATTCTAGAGAGCACTCAGAAATGTTTTGTTAGCAAGTGTGACATCCTCCTAGAATATTTACTGATTATTTTATGGAATGGTGGTTCTTAGGACACAATCACACACACACACCATCCATATCTGACACGTTAATTTCCCCTCCTAAAACCTATCACTGTACATGACAACAAACAGATCATGTTTCACAAATATTGTTGAACAGCATTTTGCTAGACAAAATTACCAAGTATTTCCAGTTTTATGGTTAACTGTTCATCTATACAGGGTTGATATTCTTCAAAAGTATATTATACATATAAACAGCATGTAAACGGAAGAAAAAGTATATGTTCAATTTAGGCAAATATTTTAGTAATACCTACCAATGCTTCAAATCAATAGTTAGTGCACGTAGTTTACTTCCTTCCATAGCACGAAAATCTAACAAAGATTAAACAGTGGGATCTAGAAAGAGAGTAAAGTTCTTGATGTGAAAACCTGAGGACTTGAGTTTCATATATAAATATATATATGTATATATGTATCAAAATTATCATCAAATAAATAAAGTACTGATACAATGGTACAAAATTGCCATGATTTGAATGCTTTTATGTCTCTCTGAACTCCATGCTGAAATCAGCACAACAGCATTGAGGCATCATACCTTAGGAAGTAATGAGGCCATGAGGGCCGTGCTGTCATGAGTAGGATTCATAACATGAATGAACACCTTGAGAAGTGGGCTAGAGGGGTAAGTCTGTCCCTTTGCATTTCTGTCTAGCATTGTGTGAGGAGACACCATCTTTAGATTAAATTCCAGGAAACTCATATGGTTGCCACGCTTGAAGGCATTGTCTGAACATCTTCCCACCTCCCTCTTCCTCTTCACACTCATCTTCTTCATTCTCCTCATCTTCTTCACAGCCAACTGACTTTTACTCCCTCCCCACCCAAGAATACTCTCACATTATGTCTGATGCCAGCTATGCTTCCTGTGTGGAATGTTCCTCTGTCAAATGTTTATATTGTTTGGTCTCAGCTAAAGGCAAACCTCCGTGGATATGAATCAGCCTTGTATTCAATAATCTCTATTACTAGCTGCTATTTGTCACTTTACCCTTGGCCTTAAGCTGTTGGAAGATGGTAACTTTCCTTATAGTTTTTAATTAGTTTAATGATTGGTACATTCTAAGCCCCCCTCCCCATCCTGATCCTAATTTTATGTCAATTTGAAACAAGCGAGACTATCTGAAGGCAGGAGCCTCTATATGGTCCAACTTTGTTAATTAGTGATCTATGGAGGGGGGCCCAGCCCATTGTGGGTGGTGCTATCCCTGGCAATAGTGGTTCTGGATTCTGTAAATGAGCAGGTTGAGCAATCTAGAAGGAGCAAGTCAGTAGGCAGCATTCTTCCATGGCCTCTGCATCAACTCCTGCTCCAGCTCTGTTTGAGTTCCCATCCTGACTGCTTTTGATGATGAACTGTTATATAGAATGATAGAGCTGTGATGGAAACAAACCCTTTCCTTCCCAGGTTGCTTCGGTCATGGCGCTTCATCACAGCAGTAGAAACCCTAACAAAGACCTCCTACATCACCCTTCTAAAAGAAAGAAATGAGTAATTTGCTCTTTAAAAATCTATCACGGTATCCTGATACTGATTGTTTTATTTAAAATTTTGTTATTAACTGTACACTTGGCATACTTTGAATAATTAATATTTTAAGGACCTGGATTGATATTTTCTTGCCAAAACAGGAATTGTAGAAATTTCAAATAATTAAGAAATAAAGTTGCCCAGAACCCCATTTTTTTATGGGGCTACACTTTGTAGATAACAAAGTAAACTACCTGAGTTGGCAAAATCATAGTTTGGACTGAATTTTGATAACCATTAGAAGTCAGCAGATGTCAGGGAAACCAAGATTAGATAGGGTAACCTGAGGACACAGTTGTTTGGAAAATGTGACCTTGCTTATTCATTCATGCATTCATTATTTTTTATGCCTCTCTCTCTCTCTCTCTCTCTCTCTCTCTCTCTCTCTCTCTCTCTCTCTCTCTCTCTGTCTCTCTCTCTCTCTCTGTGTGTGTGTGTGTGTGTGTGTGTGTGCAAATGCAGGTGTGTTCTTGCTATGCACACACGTGGAGACCAGGGAACTACTTCATGTATTGGTCTTCAACATTGCTTGAGACAGTTTTCTGTTTACTGCTCCATACTCTGACTTGAAAGCATCTGCTGAGTCTCCTCAGTTTGACCTTGGTTTCCAGTTCTAAATGAGGAAGGCAAGAAAAGAGTCAAATTCACAGCCAGTGTCTTCAGCCCAGCTGTGCCAGTGGCCCCACAACACAATGTTCCTACCATTGAAGCCAGAAATGAAGTGAGATATTGTGTCCTGCTGCCAAGAATCTCCTGTAAGCTATTGAGTACTGATAAAGATAAACTTTCTTTATCATCATGCAGATAAATAACCCTAATTTTGCTAACCCAAAACATGAGAGGCCCTTGAGACTTTCTTTAGGACATCGAGGAAAGCACAGTCATTATTGTAAAGCATCAGTATTTCTAGAATTTCGAGAATAAGAACCTAGGGGTCAAAGTATGGCTTATCCCCATGGGTGTATCTCTCTAACCTTCATAGTACAAAACAATCCGTGATAAAGATTTTTGGAGTGAACATAGGTTTTTTTTGTCTCAAAGAGTTTGTCATAGTTTATCAGCTCAGGTGAGATATACTGCCAAACCTGTCCTGGTATGGGGCTAGGTTCAATGATAGGAAAGAAATACCTGTGGATAGACTATGTCCAGGAACATGGACATGTGTGCATGTCTCCTGTATATGACACAGCATCCTGTTCCAGATTACCTACTCTGGGAAGGCATCCAAACCATACAGTGCTGTCTACTCTGGGTACTGCAAACTGAGCTATCCCAGAGGCTAGGCAGGAACGGTGACAAAATGAAGATCGGGGTTCCACAAAAAAGCAAAGAATGGCCACTCATCTCCTATCTGTTACAGGAATGTACAGAAATGTTGGTTCACACCGGCCAGTTGTTCAGTTTGCTGCTGCTTTTCAAAAAGGTCAAATAATTAGAGAGAACACAATGACAATGCTTTTATTATAAAAATTAACATCCAATTCACTTTCAAAGGTAAAGCAACAGTGTGCTGGAGAAGTAAAACGTCACTGTGGACAAGATACAGAAACCCTGGCTGAGATACACAAATTTGTGTATAAATTTTGTTGTTTTAATTTAACAAGTGGTTATGTTGAAAAAATCACCAGTCAGATTCAATCAAGCAACTATACAATAACCAAGTTCTAAGTGATTGAAAATAAACTGTTTGACGAGAGAGTTGGGCTTTAAAAATATCTTTTCTGAAATGTCATGGGAATACAGACAAATGGAACAACACATCAGAGATTTCAAAACCAAAAAGACAGCTCAGCTCCAAAATGAACAAAGGCAGAGCTGAAAAAGGAGTCACATAGCTTCATAAATACACATGCACTTCCCCAAACTTATGTACATGCCCGTGGCTTCCTATGATGCACATGCATGTAACTTTTTCTTTCTCTGCTCTACATAACTTTCTGATCAGAGAGAACCTAATATATTAGCATCCTATATCATGACATTTAAAAATTGTATAATGTGATTTCATTTATAAAGTACAGATTTGGGAGTGCTAAATATTTAACTAATCAATTGCTGTTGTTATTTTTAAACATTGTAGGGATAACATCCATTATCTGTATATATTGAGTCTTACCCACTTGTGTACTTGCATTTTTCTTATTCTGGCAACTGGCAGACTAACTTTGGCAAAGGCGCAGTGTGCCTTATACAATTAAAGAACCAAAGTTTACCTTTTATTAAAAGTTTATTAAAAGACAATATAACATGAACTTCTAGGACCTTGTCAAGTAGTAAGCCTCAGCTGTCATTTCAAGTTGTGTCAGGCCTTAACACATATCCCAATTTTAGCCATATTTAAAAAAAAAAAAAAAACTGGTCATCATTATATCATCTTTTCAGGCACAAATTCCACACTAGGTCAAACCTGTAGAAAACTTGAAGTGATTCATTCAGTTTGTCCTTGCTTTGATGAGTCCCAGTATAATGATTCATATTTTTAGATGCAAAGTTAAACACCCACAGATTTGCCACCTCTTGTCTTGCTGACTCTGCTGTTGAAATATCACACTTAGAACTTTATTGACACATGAAAAGCTGCCATGACTACACACCAGTACATTTTTGATATACTGTTCCCTAGAAGAGCATAGTGGCTCAAAATGTGAGGACTCAAAAACCAGGATGATAGAGCTTATACATGATCCCACTGCTCTATATTTACTTCAGGGACCAGAGCTCACAGAAGCTGAAAGGAGAGTGCTAGGTCATGGAATTTTCTGCTCTAAGGATACGTTGACCAATCAATAGGCAATCTGGAGGTTGTGGGGCTGCCTTCTTACCAGTTCTTTTGTGTGTGTTATATAGTCAAGAGTATCCCCTAAAAACCAGGACTGGAATGTACTTCCAGGCTGTCTTCAAAGCAGCTGAAGCTCCAAAGGAGCTGTAAGCAGGGTAGATTAAAAGTGGAAAATCTGAAAGCCCAACTGAAGCTTTTCCAGAATGACCCCTTTGTAAGCTGTAAACTCAGCTAGATTTATTGTGAGACAATATGGGTTTCTTTCTTTCCAGGATTATTCAAGGACAAATGTTAGGGATTTTTTTTCCTGTGGGACTGGGCAAGAGAGCAGCCATTTAGGGGAGGTATATAGGAAATAAAATCTTGTTTATATTTTTGCAAAACATACTTGAGTATCATGACAACACTACTATACAGGTGGTAAACACATGCCTTGATTGCATTTTTTCTTTCCATGCAGTATAGAAATAGATTTAGCATAGTAGGAGAGACCATTAGAAGCAAGAAGATTAATGAACACTGCAGTCAACAGTGGAATACCTTGATAATATCTGTATTACTCTCAACAACTCTTAGGCCATTCTCTGTTTCTCGGTCACTACCCTGCAAGTCAGTTATTCGAAGCTGTACCTTCTTACAAGGTTGGGGAGAGATAGTGGTGGTATGTGTTAGCATTCCATTCCAATTTGTATGAATGGGAGAAACAAAGAATCCAATGCCTTATTTCTTGCTGTTTTGAAGGTTGGGAAGATATTTGGTAGTTACTTAAGCATTTGACTCTGGAAATCAGAAGAGGTCAGAACTGAAGATATGGGTTTCTAGACTTGACACATATAAATCTGGAATTTAAAGCATGGGAACTAGGAGAGCATGCATGGAGGGAGGGTGTTGAAAAGAAAGACAATACCAGCATTGCTAACTAAGAGGTTCTAATAGTTTGAGTCACACAAAGGGAAAGAAAGTAGCTTGGGATTCAGTAGCTGGAGTTAGCAGGAGAATTGGCATGTCCAGTACCTCCAACATTCACATCAACAGCAGCATCAAAATTCAAGATATGGTCATCATGCCCAAAGTGACCAAAGCATTAAGATAAAGACAAAGCAGTAGCAATAGATCCCAAAATATTAAGATGACTGGGGATATTGGCAAAATCAATTTGTGTAAAGCAAGGAATAATTAATGGAAATGAAAGAAAACTAGCTGATATGATGACCCAGAAATGATTTAGTAGAAAAGACAAAACAAACTCATCCTTTCTCAAGTTGTTTTCGGTAAATGTTTTATCATAGAGACAAGAAACATAATCCCCACACCATCCTCAGAGCACAGATCCAAACAGGACTTCCACCAAAGTACAGTAGCAAGAAGGTCTATGAAATCATCATGCTGGGGCCTAGCATTTAAACTAGACACATCCAGGTGACTACTTCTGCAGTAAAGAGGGGAATGAATCCAAATGCAAAAAGATGGGTGACTCAAGCCAGAGAAGTGACATGGAAACTCTGGCTACAGATGAATTCATGTCACAGTGAACTCACATTAAATTGGTAGTGTTGGGCTGAAGAAATAACTCAGTTGATAAGGTCACTGGCTGTTCTTGCTGGGGACTTGGAAACAGTTTTCAGGAAACATGGTGTCTCACAGCCATCTATAACACCAAGTATCTGATAAAAGCCTCTTATGGCCTCCTGGAACACCAGACATGCTCTTGGTGACATACATGAAGGCGAAATACTCATACACTTAAAAAAAAAATTTTTAAAAAAAGAAGAGAAACAGACCCAGACTGGGGAACTCTATGCCACTGCTATTTGAGAGTCTGTGAAGACCAAATGCCAGGAAGATAGGATGTGACTGTACTGCCCATTGACTTGAAAACTACATGTATGACATCTTTGTAGGATGGGTCTCAAAGCCATACTTCAGGGACAAGATTTTGGTGGATCACATAGAATTATCAGATGTGACAGGGACAGAAGATGAAAAGCAAGACACTGAAGAACCATGACCAGAAGGAATAGGCATGAAAAGAGGTCATTATTTTTAAGATAAGCTTCCATCCTATAACTAAAAGCAAATAAAGAGAACTGATGTCACGAAGGATAGTCAGTGAACTCAGAAGCAGGATTCATCCGCTAAGAAACACACATAACAGGGTAATCGTCTTAGAAGAACTCCAATGTTGTATTTAAAACCTTCAATGAGGTAATAGAAGGAGTAATATCTACAGACGAAGAACGAATCGTGCGAAAGATACATTAACATGAGTAGAATAAGAATAGGTGGAGCATTTTTATAAATAAACCAACTTGGAGATGAAAATATAATCATTGAATTTTAAAACCCAATAGATGGACCGAGTCCCTGACTGAGCCACACAGAGAGCGGAAAAGTAAGAGTGAGGAAGTGACACAAAATTTAGTCCAGAGATGGTGTCTAAGTTTCTAAACTATGAATGAGAATTAAGATATATATATATATATATATATATATATATATATATATATAAATGGCTCATTGAGAATTTGCATCCTATGTCTAATGAACGAGTCAGTAGTAGGGGTTATATGATGAGACATTTCTGAAGTTTAGGAGTTTGTAGAATTGGGCATGGCGGCAAGGTTCTGTACTAAGCAAGAGGATGGCACCCTCAGAGCCTACTTAAGTTATAGCAAGAGTTAGCTGCAAAGCTATTTAACCTGACCAGATCCTGGTCTTGGCTTTTTATTATTTTTCTTTCTCTTGTTTTTATTTAAGGGCTGATATTTAGCTCCATGGTAGAGCACTTTCTGGCGTGTGCGAGACTCTGGTTAAATTACCAGCGCTGCAAAAAGAATTCCTAACCTTCAGATACACGACTTAAAACAAAAGAAAACAAAAAGACAAATGAACCAGCAGCAACGTTACTCAGCAACAGATGCCAGAAGACGATGGGATCACAAGTTCAGTAAAGAAAGAGAAAATCTTTATCTAAGCAGAATATCTAAGTATATTCTATCTAATATTTGATAGAATGCCTGAAACTTGCCATGTAGACCAAGGTGGCTTCAAGCTCAGAGATGCCCCTGCCTCTGCTTCTGGGTACTGAGGTTAAAGGTGTGCATCACCTTTCTACTGAGGAGTCTAAAACGAACGCACAAGCAACCACAAAAATCCCAATATGCTTTCGAATATGCAAAGGGTATGCCATACCTTTTTTGAAAGAGCTACTTGAGAATATTCTGTAATGGAATAAAATAACCCACAAAAGATATAAACTAAGAAACAATAAAGACCAAAGTAAAGTAGATACATAAAAAGTTATTGGATATAACAGTAACTTATGCAGTAACTTGTTAGAAATAATTTAATTCCAAGTTAATCTATAAAATTAGTACAATCACACACCAAAAAGGGAGATTTTTAATAGAAATAGACAAAATAATAACAAATTGTATTAAAAAACAGAAATACATATAAAGTGCCTAGTAAATCTGAATTTAAGAAAAGATAAATGGAGAAACAAATTGTTTTAAGAATTACTTTTTTTTTTTTTTTTTTGTGGTCTACATGGGACCTTTCAGGGATCCCTTAAGGAACAATGTGTTCTTCCAGAGACATTCTTTAATGCCACGGACAGGCCCAAGGCAGAATGAACAAACCCTCTCTGACTCAGGAGAAATTAAATTCACATGTTTACTCATGACTCAGTGAGATCAGCCAGTGGCTAATTGTGATTAAAATATCAAAGTAACAAGTTGTGCCTCCCATTCAAACATTCATCTTGCCTATATAATCCAGGACAGTGGCCGGAAACGAAAGAGGCCTTGGCAGGTGTGTTTATTCTTCCCCCGGATGGCACTGGTGCTTCTCTCCCTGGCTCCATGGCAGAAACAGTTTGAGGGAGATAAAAATATCCATACTGCAGGCCCTGATTCCCATGGTCTGGGACGGCATCTGAGCACTAACATTTTCTTCACAGATTTCTTCATGATTCCACTGCGCATCAGGCACAGAGAAGCCAGACTCTAGGCCCCCACATTGATGATCAGGGTTTGTCATTAAACCCTTAAAAATGTGAATTCCAACTTCATGTGTTTAAGATGTATCTGAAGAGGTCAGAGGGCACACACGGTCGCCTTTTTTAAGGGGGAGTTTTTAACAGTGTGAAAATCTTTAACAGTTAAAGAACCACTTATTGCCACGAAAGAGTAAATAAATGTTAGAATCTAAATTTTATAAACATTTTTTTAGAAATATATTTTTCTGTTTCCTTTATGAGGTGGTTTAAATGAGAAATGTCCCTTATAGGCTCATGTTGAGCACTTGTTACCCAGTTGGTGGCACTTCTGGGGCAAGTTATGGAAGCTTTATGCCTTCTATCACATCATCTGTGGTGTGATTTTATCATAGCATATGATGGACACAGTAATCCTAATACCTTGACAGGGACATACATCCTTGTGATAAGAAGGTTTTTGGCCCAGCCTAGTCACAAGATTTGTTATATATAATATAAATAATATAAAGTCTTATATTAATAATATGTTGCTTGGCCTAGGGCTCAGGCATATTTTTAGCTAGCTTTTGTATTTTGATTTAATTTATTTTTATTAATTTGCTTTGGCATGCAGACCATGGTGCATATGGTGCATATATATATATACATATATATATATATAAACAATAATATATATTGTTTTTTGGGCGGCTGGATTATGTTTCTTTGACTCCACTTCTTTCTCTTTTATCTATGCTCAGATTTTTTGCTTTTTTCTAAGATGGCCTGCCATAGGCCCAAACAGTCTCTTTATTAAGGAATAATATTCACAACATACAGAAATACATTCCATATCAGATCCTATGGCATCTTACTCTCAAAAACTGCGTTCCTTAGTTCAGAGCAAAATGTAAATCTAGGAAAATAATTATGCATATTTTTTACATAATACATAATTCTCATTGGAACTGGTTAGCAGCCTCTGTCCATTCTGACAAGGGCTGTGTCCCCGAGAGCCTTTGGAGGATCCATACATGGAAATGAACTTTACATGGCAGAAACTGATTTATCACCTAAATCCTGTGGAAAAGAATTTAAGATTCAACTGCTCTTTATCCTGAAGTGAAATGACTATTTGTGAATTAGACCCTTGAGAACTTTCCCCATACCCAACCTCAATTCTAACTCAGAAGTAATTTTCTTTTTAAAGAGAAAACCACAACTTTGGAGATAGTGTTAGAGTGTTAGCTGGGCAAACATGAGAACCTGAGTTCAGATCCCTAGCATTCACACAAAGAAAAACGGGCATGAAAGCTCACATTGGTAAACCTAGCAATAGAGACCTACTGTCTGCGGTCCAACAACCAGTCTAGTTAAGTCTATGAGCTCCAAATTTAGTGAGAGACCTTGTGTCAAAAACTATGAGAGAGGGAGGGAGGGAGGAAGAGAGGAAGGGAGGGAGGGAGGGAGGGAGGGAGGGAGGGAGAGAGGGAGGGAGGGAGGGAGGGAGGGAGGGAGGGAGGGAAGGTATCGAATAGGTAAAGAACATGCTTTGGGTTATATGGAGGCACCAGTAGGCAGTTAAAGGCAGGATTTTTATCACAGTCACTGGTCACAACCATTTTATTCATCAAATAAAGCAAAAAGGAAGAGAATTCAGCAGCACCAGGCAGCAGTAGAAGTTGGTGAGGAATGAGTAGAATTGACCTAGGGGAAGAAATAGGTGGACGTGTTCCAACCCTGCACAGAGAAAGTGAACAACCACCAGGCGTGCACGCGCCACATTCCTTACTCAGCGTAGGCCTGTGAGAAGCAGCAGAGGGCTGTTCTTTAACATGCAGGAACAAACAAATGACCCCTGGAGCCAGGAGGCAGCTGAACTCTTATTTGCACAAACATTGCACTCGGTGGCCGCGGTGTGGTCCTGCGGAAATGAATGGGAGTTTTCTTCCTGCTGTCCCAGGCATTCTCCCGGATGATTAATTGACAGTTCTCCAGCCAAGCCCGAGTTTCTTCTGGAGGCAGGGCCCCTGGGTGCGCACCTGCCACTGCAAAACTGAGGCAAGAAAATGTATTGTCTTCCTCTTTCTCTTCCGAGTGCTGCAGCTGCTGGCCTGCTTGAAGGCATTCTTCCTCGCTTAGGGTATGAACCTGAACTTCTCTGACTTGCCAGGGTAAAGGAAAACTACATTTTCAGCGGTTTCAGTGAGGCGGTACTGTAGAGGTTGATTTGAAAACTCTCTGCCACGCACCAGGTTCAGGAGCTGCTCTCTCCTACCTGCTTTTCTGGGGTCCGTGCTTACTTAGTGGCTTCCTGCCCACATTCTTGAATGCTATAAGGCACTATGACAGCTGCAGTGGTTGTCTGGAATCCTGAGGACGCTGGTGGGGCCTCCCTTATTTAAGAGCAGAGATATTTAGCAGGAGGAAAGCAAAGCAAACCAGGCTGTCGGTGCAGAATTCATGAGATGTCCATCCGGTACAAAAAGTTCCAGGAAGGCAAAGTCAATAGACAAATCTGCTCTGTGGAAGATGTCTGTGGCTTTCCAAACATTCAAGTTGATTTGCTAGCCAAAGACGCATTTGAACCGAAGTTTCTTGGGGCTTGTTAGGGGGATTTGTGGTGCCCTCAGATTTCGACTGAAGAAGGATTTGATGTGAAAAATTCTAGAAGCCAAAGACAATTAGGAATTGCAATAAAAACACATGTGCCTGGGTATTGTCATTTAGCTCTGATAGTGCTTTTCATTAATTAATTGGGTCTTGACTCATTGCCTGTTATGTCCAAGACACAGTGTATGGCAGATAGAGACCCAAAAGTAAAATAACAGGCAAAGCATGTAGTGAGAAAAGATGACAAGAGCCGTGAAAACGATAGATTAGAAAGAGAGTCCAGGAGTCCAGGAATGGGCTGGGATGACTCTGTTGATGGCATTGAGAAAATGGTACTTGCAAGACAGGAAAAGTTAGGCCGAGTCGCCGTAAGAGGAGCTGGAACATCCAGGACAGAAGGAAGCAATCCCCTAGCATAAACAGCGAGGATAAAATAATATGGTGGTAGAAATTTGGTGTTTAGTAAATCCAAGAAATGTGGAAATCATGATAAGTAGGACAATAGTCCCCAGTTGTAGCCACTAATAACAGGAATGTGAGTATACTGGGTGATGTGGTCATGAGAACTATGGCAGCCAATGGGATAGAGGTCACCCAAATGGGGGGAGGTGAGCAGAAAGGCAGTGCAGGGGAAGGAATCCACATCAGAGAGGGGAGGACACTGCTTGCTGGGCCTCATAGGTAGTTGGGTCACATGCTCTGTTGAGTAGGTATGAGATTCTCCAGTTTACATTTAAAGAAGCAGATTGAGTGAATTTATTATCTTTAAGTGGTGTGTGTGTGTTGTCTGTGTATCTGTGTGTGTGTGTGTGTGTGTGTGTGTGTGTGTGTGTGTGTGTGTGTGTGTGTGTTGCTCAGGGTCAATTCCAAGGTTTAGGCAAACAGTCTATCTCTGAGCTCCATTCCTAAGACCACATATAAGTCTAGGGCAAACATGACTTGATTCAGAAGGCTTTTGTATGCAAAGCCCATCCTTGTTTTTGGCAGCTGGGCCAATGGCTCAAAGTAAGGTGACTATGACAACTTGGATACCACCAGCACTGTGGTGACATGACTGGCTTTCTGGAACAGTTTATGAACATGGTCCCATCAGGGACACCCTAGATGTTGTCAGACACATGGAGCTTCCTGTGAATGTGCAGCATTTGATCAGCCAAATACATGAGGGCATATACCCCACTCACCCTCACTACCTTCCTGCTTCTTCGTTTCCCCTTCAACAGCTGCCTTTCTTTCATGACTGGGAAACTGAAGTAGACCTTTACACCATTCCAGATTTCAGACTTTTCCTTAAGTAATCAAAGAGCTTCTATACAGTTTAGGGAGGTCTGCCCATGATCTCACTGCTTTATGTGAGAGTGCATATGAGCACGCATGTGCACATTAGGGTGTCTGGGTGCATCTCTGGGTACACGTGTGAAGGTCAGACATCAGCCTTAGGTGTCTGTCCTTAGTCACCTTCTTGAGATAAAGTCTTTTTGCTTTTACTTTAACACAGGGTCTCTCTATGACCACGTACTACAGGATAGCTGCATTACCCCCTCAGCCTTCGGGGGGCTTCATGTCTCCAGCTCCCATTTTGCAGCACTGTAACTACAGGAGAAGCCCCACACCTTGCTTCTTACACGAGCACCGAGGATATGAACTCAGGCCCTCAAACTCGTGATGGATTAAACCTCTGAAACTCTAATCTGTCCCAATTAAATGCCTTCCTTTATAAGAATTTCCATGGTCATGATGTCCTTACAGCAATGGAACATTGACTAAGGCAAAAATCTTTGCTTTATTCTGCACTTCAAAGACATTGTACAACCAAATATGACTCTGCTCTCCATGGAACTGTGACTTTTGTTGCTTAAAGCAGGGTGTACTCTCTCCACATGTGCTTTTCAGTCACATCCCCCAACACTGGGTAATAGCACTGGTTTTATTTTGCTTTCTAATGACCAGCCAGCATCTTCCCTTTTATCCGCCTTTCTCATGTTCAAGAATGAACAGGTACAGTTTGACCCAAAATTTCAGACCCAAACCCCATTGCTCTTTTCTTGGAATTTTATAGAAAACTCCCACAAAGGTACTTCTCTGTGAGATGGTTCTTAGTAAGGTATCTTCAGGACTTAGTCACCTTTCTGTCACCATGACAAAAATACCTGAGGTAATTCACACAAAGGGAGTAAAGGTTTGTTTTGGCTGATTGTTTTGGTCACTTGACCCCATTGCCGTTGGCTCTGTGGATGTCATTCATTACAACAGAAACATCTGCTAATAAAGGAAATGAGTCACTTTGTGATGAACAGGAAGTAGGTAAGAGAGAAAGAAAGGGACCAAGTTCCCCAGAAGTTCGCTTCAAGTGTACAACTTCAGTAATCTAAATCATTTCTATGAAGCTCCATTTCTACTATTTTCCAGTAATATCCCAGGCTGAGGACCAAGCTGTCAACACAGGGCCATTGGAGGACATTTAAAATCCAGGAAAGAATACTCTGCATCCAAAAAAGCCACTTGAAAATGCCAAGTGGTCCTTAAGGAAAAAATTCATGACAATACTATCTTTACTTTTTACCATTTTTATTAACATTTAACTTAATATGTTTCTATTTATACATGTGTGCATACATGTGTGCCACAGTGCATGTGTGGAAGCCAGAAGCCAGCTTGCACGAATCAGTTGTTGCTTTACACCATATGTGCTACATGGATGGAACTCAGGTTACCAGGCTTGGCAAGAAGAACTTTACCTGATGAGCATCCCCACCAGTTTCACAATATTATCTTTTAGTATTAGCATTTGCAGGGAACTACTTTATTATCATAGTAACATAGCACAGTCTATGATAAAATTGTGCAAAGGAATGCACAGAAATGTTCCACATAGGAGGACCTTCTTTCCAAATGGATTTTGGATTTGATGCCTGGAATTTCAAACAGTCAGTTTGTTCCATAAAATGAAATCCATCCCTTAGGAGAGTGGAGCAACACAAGATAAGGAGGCTGAATGCAGATGACTTTAGGAAATGGCTCTGATAACAGAAGCTCAGAGCAAAATGCCAGAGAGAAGCCGGAAGAAACAGAGGACAACTATGCTGCTCTGAGGAAAGGTACCGAGCCCCATGGCTGAACAGCTTAAGAGTCATGGGTTAGATTGAGGGTAAAGAGTTAGCAAGTTATATGCTTGGACCTTAGGCCGATTAGCCTAAAACTATTGTAAGCATCTGTGTGTCTCTGCAGGTCTGTGGGTCTAAACCTTGAGGTTAGGCCTGAAATTCTGGGCCAGAAACCTCCTACTACAAATAAATGCTAAATATTAAGCATGGCTACTACACTTAGGCTCTAAATATTTCTAGATAGGCTCAGACTTAAGCTTCCCCCTGCACCTCTTCCTCACTTACAGAAGCAGTATCTATCTATCCCTGGTCTGCATGTCAAGTCTCAGATTGGGTTGGTCCCACTGCATCTGTTTACTTTGCCAACCTTGCTCTTCTCCAAAACCAGTTTAAATAATGATTCTGATGCTTGCTTGATCTTGGGGGACTTAAGATTCCACAGTTTCTTCACCTATGTCATGGGAATAGCCTTATGAGATGGTCCAGAGAGGATAAGGTTGCACCCAAGGCTTTGTGGTGGTGCACTGTAAATTCTTTAAATGCATTAATTATTATTATAGGTATTGTTTAATTCCAAAAGAGAACATTAAAAAAAACAGAAGAAGAAGAACCCTGACAGGGACATGCACTGCTCTTTGAGGAGACGAGTTAATCCCAAGCCAATCTCCTATTTCATGAGTGGGAGAAAATATGCACATTACCTGAAAATATGCACAGTATCTGCCTTCCTTGTCCATTTAGCTTAACAAAGCTTTTCATCTAGTTAATCCAGTTCTTCATGCGAAGTTCAGAGGAAGACACATAGGTGGGCGATCTGGAGCAGGTGCAAGTGTGCTTGGGTCCTTTTGCCTCTAGGTGGTTACATTAGCTGTTCTGGTCGCTGACTTACCAGCTTCCACCATCTGATCCTTCCCTGCCTGCTTTGCAAATGTACACTATCTTTTTAAAATGTCTTTCTAAACTTCTCTTGTCATCATACGGAATTATCTGGAGAGATTTGTCTGATTAAAGGGTTTTTAACATCATTCTGGGAACTGTCCTAGACTAGGGCAAACCAGTCTCAGAGGAACTATTTACATACATCTGGCCAATGTAAAATTGATGATGGCAGGGGACTTAGGATGGAGCCACAGGATTTGCTTTCTTTCTGAGAAAAAAAAAACATGCATAAAGTCCTTATTATATTTAACAATCCCTCATGGGGGATTTCTGAACCTGCCTTTCTCAGAGAGATCTCATATTTGGCAAAATATCCAGGAAGATAAGATTATAGTACCCACGTTTTCCCTTTCCATCTTTCTGGAAATTTATCTGTGATCTTATGTCAGCAGAGATAAGCAAAGTACATATGCATTCAGAGCTTGCAGCTCCTGGAACTCCTTAACTAGTGTCTTTGACCAGTTACTGTGTTTAGATCTCATTCAAAACTTTCACCCAAGAATGCACAACTTCCTGATTACTATAGAATATGTCAGCTCCTCTTAGTCTCTCAGGAGCCAAAACATTGAGCAAAAATTCAGTTAGAATTACAAATAGTTGAGATAGGATATTTGTTCGTATTCTATGAATTTTAGGATTCGACTTTCATATAATGTTCTTGTAATAAAATCTCATGGTTTTCTCTTCTTTCTTACAAAGTGACATGCTATCAGGATAAACAAGAAAACTGCATTGGTTTCAACTTCTCCTGTATCATTTAGATAGACAACTGGGATATGGCTTTGGTCATAGGTCCTAAAACTTAATACACTGGCTGATTGTTACTAAAAACAAATTAGCACAGATATCCTGCCTATACGTACTGCCTGGCTACTGGCTAGTCAGTTTTTTATTAAACCAATAAGAGTGATAAGTCTTTACAGTGTACAAAGAGCATTATACAACACCATTTCACCCTTTTTTTCTTTTCAAAAAAAAAAAAAACACTGAATCTAACTCTTTTGTTTAGCTTTATTCCTGACCATTATCCCTAACAACTTGTAACCAACACAACACTCTAAATAAAGACAAGCATCTATAATCCGTTTGAGGGGGGAATGTGAGCATAGCTCTCTAGACTATATCCTGATGATTAGAGGAGCTGTTAATCTTATGGGGACCCAAAGAAAATTTAGGATTATGGTCAAGTCCTGAATGGAGTAGTCTGGGAAGCTGGATCATCTCAGCCAGCAACCTTGAAGCTGTTCTGGATGCAGAACTCAGAGAAAACTGCAGCAGAGGTATTCTGAAACATTGGATCATCTGAGCCATCCATTTCCATCAGAGATTTTTCAGTATATCTTCCTCAATCACACTTTATTTTTGTTAACCAAGAATGAATTCACAGCCTTCTCATTTTCTGTGGGGGAAAAAAAAAGAAATAAAACCTCTCCTCCAAAGTAATATATCTTTTGACTTAAATTTTGAAAAACATATAGGTTAGTTTAAGCTAGCAGCATTTATAATGAAACATCTCTTAGTAGCTCTTACTCCTTTTTCTGCAGTTAAAAAAAAAGCCCTCAGAGATGATACAATAAAATACGGAATCTGTATTCTCTATGTATATTTCGTCTTTACATGGCTTATTATTTTCTATTATATTATTATTTTTATTAAAGTTTTAAGGACTTTCTCTATCCTTTTTCTTTTCTTTCCCAATTTCTTAATTCTGTAAATTTTCTGGGTCCTTGCCACTACCAAGAAGCATGCTGCCAGCTTCTCATAGACACCATTTAAGTTTTTGGTAGCAGGGCCTCTTTAAAAAAAGTCTTGTGATTTTTGCTGCTAATACTGAGTCAGGAAACCGTCTCCTAAAGGAACCACACTTCAGCGTGCCTCTGGAAAACAGAGCTCACCCAAGAAAATGCTGCTATCAAGAAGCCATGCTTGACTTTACTCTTTTGTGTCTAGAATCTCTTTTTAAGCTCTCTCAGGCTTTATGTGGATGTACATGCACCATATTGGCGCACCTTTGAAGCAAAAGTTTCTGTTCCAACACTACTCCCAACTACCTAGCAGCCACTTCCCAAGATTTCCAAATAAATGACTCAGAGGCTTACTATTGCTTACAAATGCTTGGCTGGTAGCTCAGGCTTATTACTAACTAACTCTTATACTTCTATTTATGTTTAGCCAAGTGGCTTGGTACCTAGTTTCAGTAAGGCACTCTCATCTTGCTTGCACTGTGTCTGGCTATCAACTACATCTCTGTCTTTCCTCTACCCAGAATTCTCCTAGTCTGGCCACTCTGCCTATACTTACTTTCTGGCTAGTGACCAATCAGCATTTTATTAAGCCAATAAGAGTGGCATATCTTTATAGAACATTATTCCACAGCAATGGACTTTGATCGTGTTTATGAAACAAAGCATGAACTCCCTCCTGTACAACATACAAACTTCAAATCCCATCAAGAAGGTAGTTGCTGACTCTCACAAACAGCCTTGATGCTATTAAATCATTGGCACAACTCTCCTGCCAGGTTGGTATTGCAGTTGGCTCGATATGTCCATTGACATCTTTTCTTCTGTAGAAGAATGCATAGCACCTTCTGACACTATGAAAGCTAAATATCAGGAAGAGAGTTTCCTGACCAATTCAAGACTGATTATTTAATTTGTTTCCCAAGTATGTGGTCTCTTCAACAGTAGATCTTATCATCTAGCTATGATGTGTAACCAAGAGCAAGAAAAATTGCCTGCATGGTTGTGGGTGCTTGGGGGAGGCTCTCTGACCAATAACTCACTGGGAGGTAGCCTGTGTATAACATTAAATTCATGGTGACCATTTTGCCCTTCTTTATCCCAGATACCTCTCTGCTGTGTAAGAACAACTATGCCTGCCACTAGCAATAAAAAACAGGTAAGAAGGGCACACCATTTGCACCAACACTGAAAACAGAACCAACAAAGTCTACCTGCCTCTCAGTCAGATGGACACTTGGATAGTAATCTACTGTGGGAAGTGAAAGTTCACATGGGCAGAGTACTCAAAAGAAGGGATGTTTCTAGGGATTCACCGCCAATACCACAGCCTTATATCTGGTGTCCTTTCTGGCTTCAGAAATAAATAACCAAGTAAAGATAAATAAGAGAGCACATAGAAAAGCTTTCCTCAGTAAAGTGAGAGCAATGGCCTTCAGGAGTAGCCAGTTAATGTCCAAACAGGGTTACTATACCCACCCTCCTATGGCTAGTAGAAATTAGTAAGAAAGAAGAGACCTGATATTTCCCAGATCCAAGAAATAAAGTTCACTCTTATTCTTATGTATAGACTTACCAGAGACACCTATGGCCCCAGAAAATTTCCCCTCGGAGAATTTTTGTGCTCTATAAAGGTAAGCATAGTCAGATCACTTTTCCAATATTCCCTATTTGTTCTTCTATTTTGTTCTCCAGCCAACAACATGGGTTGACTGGACCATATACTTTCTGAATAGCAGATTATATATCTCATCATTAGCGTCTCTGAGTCCTGGTTTTCAACTTTTAAAAACAGAACTAACCAAGTAACAGTGACATACAAGTGCTTAAAGTTTAATAGAAAGCAATTTTCCCATACTTTCCCCTATTTTTAGATTCTAAAGAGTCATTTAAATGAGATGAAACTGGGGGGTTGGAGAGATGAATGAAGTGTGATCCTAATTAATCTTGTCAATAAAACTCAAAGTCAGATATCAAGGGTGAAACCTGAAAGATCAGAGAAACAGGAGATCAGCCAGAGTCATTTCTTACCTCTACAAAATCTCAGGCCAAACAGTGTTGGTGGGGGGGGGGGATCCTATCTCCATTGCCGTATATTTCTGTCCCTACCCCCCTCTGTATGCTGGGAATAAAGATGTGAGCCTCCCAATTCTGGGATCAAAAGTGTGAGCCCCGACTGCCTGGCCTCTATGGTTAATGAGTGTCTACTTCCATCTTCTGACCTCCAGGCAAGCTTTACTTGTCAAAACACAAGCAAAACATTACACAACAGGATCAACGGCCAAGAGCACTTGCTGCTTCTGCAGATGAACAATATTCAGTTCCCAGCACATGGCAGCTCCACAACTATCCAAAACTCCAGATTATGGGGTCCAGTACCTTCACCTAGTCCTCATGGGTAACAGCACATAAACACAATGCACGTACATATATGTAAGCAAAGCACTCATACATATAAAAAATAATCTAAGGTTTTCACTTCATTTCTAAAAATTAAATAAATGAACTTAAATTAGTCCTCAGTGCCATTAAAGATTTTGATTCTGTCTATTGGACCTTAATCCTGTTTCATTTTATAAACAATAGTTTTCTCATTGACTAGGTATTGGCTTGTCTTTGCTTCAGCAGCAGAATCTTCTATGGGATTAGTCCTCTCTCTGGTGTGCCTGCTTACCATTGTCCTGTTCCCGTTCGTACTCATGTGTCTTTTGGAGGCATTTTCTCAGTTGAGAAGCCCTCTTCCAAAATGAGTCTAATTTGTGTCAAATTGAAAGGAAACTTGCCAGAATACAAACCCAAACCATCCAACACAGCCCCTTGCATACACATATAACTGTGTGCTGCTAAAGCAATTTACAGTATTTATAGCTGATTTAAGTGGGTAGGTTCTATATATTAACCAATTGAGTTGATTGATTGGTTGGCTCACTCACTAAAGTTACCACTTATCCTTATTTTAAAAAATGAACAAACTTGGGGATCACTCAGTATGAAAGGTCCTTGGGAATTGATGTAATTGGCTCAATCATGGGGTACAAATTGTCTTTGGGTAAAGTCACAGCATAGCATATACCCTTCTGCTGTATGAGTGTGGAATCTGATATTGTTTCCTCCTACACCTCTAACTCACAAATCAAAACAAATATAGACATAAATAATAGAAAAATAAGTTATAGATGGTCCTTTATAAGTCAATATTATCTGTGCATCTAACCATAAAAGCAACATCTGCTCTGCTAAATACAGGTATTTTATATCCTTGTCATTAATTGGAGAGGACATTATGTCATCATACATCAACAGTTAAGGTTGGTTAAAGTGCCACTGATCTCAGGTACTGTCATTAATCAGGTTCTTATGAGTTTGGTGATTCCAGAGGTTTGGCTCAAAGCTGCTCTAAGTGAACAAGTTTTCCCTGTAGGTTTGAGGTGTCTTTTTATCATCATTTTGAATGAAAACCTTGGGATCCAGACATAAGTGACTACCAAAGACCTGTTCTGATTCTTCAGAGAAGAGAAACATCCTTCCTTGTCTTCATGACTCTACTCTCAGAGAGCTACAGAAGAAAGGAAGGAACTTCAGCATGGGCTGTCATCACATTAGGCTTTAACCAATTCAAAGATCTCAGAGATCAGCTGGTGGTTGAAGCTGGAGAACAGCAGCAGGCAGTGGAAGGTACCACCTTCTCTTTATTCCTGTCACTTGGGGCCACACCAAAAGCCAGAAGAGTCACACACATACACACACATACACACACACACACACACACACACACACACACACACACACACACACACACACGCACGCACATTTTGCTTCCTCTGAAAATACTTGTTACATTCCTTTCTTGCAGGAGCCTTAGAGTGTCATATATGTTCAGGAGCAAGAGCAGAAGTTTTTTAGAATGCCACCTGTATACCTTCATCACTTCAGTCCTAAAATAATAGGTAAAATGTTCATGTGGCCAGTTGAGAACTTACATATTAATCTCTGAGCCAGAAAGAGAAATTCTCCTCAGAGCCTCCAAATGAGAACTGGATCTATCTAACACTTGATATAACTATCTGATACCCTGAAGAGAGAATTTAGCTAGCCCAGGCTTCCAAGTTATGGGAGTGCACATTCACAAATGAATGCTGTATTGAGCTGCAAAGTCTGTGGTGATTTGTAAGGCAGAGCTTGGCAACACATGAGAAAGACTATGACCTGAGCAGCCAAATCATCCAAAGACCATGGCAAAAAATCTGGTCTTTGTTCTGGAAACAACAGGGGCCTCTGGTGGGATTATGCCGGGATTGGCAAAATCATATTTTGTTTGTTCTTTCATTGCTTCAGATTGCTCTTTTCCTTTCCTCCTGAATGAAAAATTCATAAGGGTGAGGGACAGCAAGAAATACAGACCTTTTCTATCTCAACCTTTGTAGCGTCTCAAAGGAAGAAGGAAAAGAGAAGGAAAAGAAATGGGGAAGATAAATCTTTATTGGTTTGTGTTCACTGTGCACAGTAATGAGTTTTATAGCAACATTTTTAGACAAGTATTAGATGCACTTGGGCCACATTTCTTCTCATGGGCAACTCACTTTCCCTTCCTCCCCCTCCCAAAAGTCCCTTTTATTTGCACAAGGAGGCCAGTTTTGTATTCTAATGCTTAAAGTACACATTCAGATTTAATTCTCTCAGCAAACCAATTATTGGAACTATTTCATTAAGGATGAATTAAGATGTCTGGTACTTAGCATCATTTCAGAAGTCATCAGCTTGGGAGCCTGTAGC
This sequence comes from Phyllotis vaccarum, assembly GCA_033318265.1. Taxonomy (NCBI): domain Eukaryota; kingdom Metazoa; phylum Chordata; class Mammalia; order Rodentia; family Cricetidae; genus Phyllotis; species Phyllotis vaccarum. Next base: position 20,198,803 of record JARWLC010000009.1, read on the forward strand.
TATGATTTGAGTCCAAGAGTGGGTAGCTCTAAATGCACTCTACCACTGAGGTAAATACCCAGCCCTTGAATCCAAGCTCTTTCTTCACATTCATGCAGGAAGGACATTGTTTTATCAGCCTCAGCCCAGCACTGCCTTCACACCAAGTGGCTTTCCTTGCCTTAAATGAGGTCTATGGATTATAGAAAGTACAAGCTGGAGTGATGGCTCTGCAATAGGAGACCAGCCCAAGTGAGGAGAGGTAACTGAACTTCTGTCAGAGCCTAGTGACCAACCCAACTGACGTCCTTTTCCGATTTGCCTGAATAACTCGTCGGTACCTAAGAACTGGAGCGAAGGAGTGATTTCAATGATGCTCTTAAGACCTAGGGTGAGGCAGCGTGGTTTAAAACCCCTTCTCAAGAACATCCTGGCTCTGAATTATTGTCCAACATCACGTATCTTTAAAGCAGGTGGGTGCTAAGTTACACAGGATGCAGAGCTAGAATTGAACCCCCAGATCCAGCCCAGGGCCCTGTGGGCAATTTGAAGAAGATATCCTTACACTCAACAACCTCTCTAGAATCAGCATTGGAGAGAAACGCAGGTGTCACAGGAGCAATGCCCTGAAGACTGTAGTGACTGCTCTATACACTGTGCCCGCTTCAGTGAGTCTCAAGCACTGCGCATCTGCCATGTCCCCTAGAGGGTTATTACATTTTATATTCTTTACCTTCTTTTAAAAAGAAAGATGTACCGCTTGCCTGGTGCTCATTTACATGCCTGTGATAAATTACTGAAACCAGATTAGGGAGATAACATAACCAGCCTATTAATTACAATGATTATTATTTAATGGAAAATGGGATTCTAGGCATAATGTGGAGGAAGAAGAAAGCTTAACAATGCCTTATACAGAGTGGTATTTTATCTTAAAGAGTAAGATAAGTGTCCAGTCAGTGCCGTAATCTAGAGAATTTGTTCATTAACTCTGCAAGATTTATATGTATAATTGACCATAATACTTTAACACTATTTGCTTGATCTGGCGGTACATGAAGAACAAGAGAAAATTGTAACTTCAGTTACATTGAGCAAATCGCTCACAGAATGTATGACAGGCCTGATTTGACGCTGCATTGTGGGTGCAGAAAGTTGGACAATGGCTCAAAATGTTTTTCCTTTTAAGGGTTTATTAACTTTCATTTTATGTGTTATGCTTTGCCTGTAGGTATATAGGTGCATCACATGTATGTCTGGTGCCTGCAGAAGCCAGAAGGTGTTGGATCCCCTAGAATCTGGAGTTAAAGGTGGTTGTGAGGCCCCAAGAAGGTTCTGGGTACTGAATCCCAGTTCTTCTCAATAGCAATAAGTGCTCGTGACTATAGACCCATCTTCGCCACCCTAAACCCTTTTTAAATTAGACAGTTCGATTCATTGCTACTACATGCATTCACTGACAGTTTATTTTCAAATACCTTCAAATTTGATAACTTAAAAAAGAATCAAAACCATAATATGAAGATAAATACTAATACTTCCTCAAAAAGGTAGTGAGCTTCATGGTCAAATCCTTATTCTACCATTCCCACCAGACAGCTGATTTTACTTCCCTTAGCTGAGTATGATTGCTATCCTTGAGTTATATGTATTCAAACAGAGTTCACACCTTGATGCAAAATCCAGACTAAGATGTAGTACGAGGTTTCTGGCCCGAACTTTCGGGTCTAGCCTCAAGGTTTAGATCCACAGACCCACAGAGCCGCCGCAGAGACACACAGATGTTTACAATAGTTTTAGGCTGATCGGCCTAAGGCCCAGGCATACAACTTACTAACTCTTTGCCCTTAAACTAACCCATGACTCTTAATCTGTTCAGCCATGGGGTTTGGTACCTTTTCTTAGAACAGCATGGTTGTCCTCTGCTTTCTCCGGCTTCTCTCTGGCATTCTCTCTGGCATTCTGCTCTGTGCTTCCTGTTCTCAGAGTTTTCTTAGTCTGTTAGCACCGCCCACACTTCCTGCCTGCCTTTGGCCAATCAGAGCTTTTTATTAAATCAGTGGGTGGGACAATTATTCACAATGTAACAACATAATCTCCAACACTAGGATTTGCTTGTTCATTGGTTTTTTGGTTCTCTTTCTATGATTTAAAAAATATTTTTAAATTAAAAATAATATTCTTCGGGACCTATTCAACGTTTGTGAAATTCAAATCTTAATTTGAACATATCTGTCTCCAAGGAATATATTATCTGTGGGTCCTTTAGCACTCCAAGAGAAGAGTTGAATATTAAGGCCAGATACCATATGCCAACAAAGGTTCCAATGTTTACAATCTGATCTTTTATAGAAAAAACGTTGCTGATCCCTAGACATAAAAGGTAGCATATGGATTCTCAGTATTTGCTATATATTAGAATCTCCTAGAGAACTTTAATAAACCATTTTTTCATTGGTTGAATTGGCTGATTAAATAAGAATCCCTGGAGGTCAATTCCAGGCCTCAATAACGTGACAGCTCCCCAGGGAATTCCAGTGTGCACACTATATCTGAGATCTAAGATCAGCACTCACACACTGTACAAGGGACACAAACTTAACACATATCAAACCTAGGCAGAGTCTCATGAAATGCTTTATCAGGGATAATGCAAAAAGTTGAGTTTCCAGAGTCTCCATGTTCCTGATACCTTCAGTGTACTTCTAGGGAGCTTCCACATTCTAGTGGGGTGTCTGCTAACTGATAGCCTTGAAATAATAAGTGTATAACTTCTTCAGTGAGCACTCATAAACATTCACTAGAGTGTATATGTGATCAAAGAACTAAAACAAATAACTGAATGGATCCACATACCCTATGTGGGGGGAGGGGATGACACTGATTTCCAGAAGCCTATGATGTAGTTAATTTTAAAAAAGGTTAGCTCCTAATAAACATGGTGCAGTGCAGTTTCTACCCAACATCCCCTCCTTTATTATATCCAGTAAATATCCCCAAAGCCCATCAACCAGAAATGAACATGGGTAGGAGAAGACTAAAATAGAGAGGTGAAGTATGGAAGCTTTGAATCCACCACCAAGTTCAAGTAGAGTGTTACCAATCACTGTGCTGTACTGAGCCAGTTGTGAGCCTCTCAACTCCACATACTCAGCTATAAATGAGGAGAAAACCTCCCATCTCACAGAGCTGATTTTTTTGTAAACCTACAAGTCCACCCCCCTCTTCTTAAAGTGTAAGTAAGGTTGCAAAGTTTTCCTAGCTTAGGTCATATGGCCCAGTGCCCCACCACATAAATTTGACTTATCTAAAGGCCTCACTTGAGTACTTGCCCTTAACAGCTAAACATGAGCACTTTGGAGAAAAGAATTATATTTTACACTGTCATTCGCAAATTACATTACAGTTCTTTCCAAGAATGCTTCAATGTGGGAATTTGATGTACACTTGAAAATATGAAACTTCACTGAGGCTTTAAATTCTCTGTGGAGCTTTCTAAGAAATAAATGAACAACTTTTTCTTATTACAATTTCCCACTACATTAGCACAAGATTCTGTGTATATTTTACATCTTTTCAGCTTTAAGACTCACTGTAATTCTTAAGAATATGCACTCTTGGTGGCATGTTACCATAAAGTCTTGTTTCATTCATGTAATGACATTTTATGCTGCAGGGCCCCCTGTATCTCATCCAAATGTCCCTATTTATATCTTCATTGCTTCTGTGGCTCTGTAGTAGTCTGAACACCCAATTTGTTCATCATATAAATTCTTCCATGACACGGACAAGAGTAGTCTTGTCCTACAAAACTTCATACTACTCACCCTTTCTTTTGTCCAGTTTAAGACTTTGTTGATTTAGGTCATTATAGCTAATTATTGATCATTATGCCTAGTGGCATGCATTCCAACCTCGGCTTCACCTCCCTTGCTGTGAGCAAATCTTCTATTCCCACAATATACTCCTAAGCTCGGATATGTTAATCCTGTGGTTCTCAAAGGTACAAACTAGTTTTCACATCAAAATTATTATCATCTAAAATATGTTCCCCTATTCAGTAGACTACATAAAGTCCACAAGTAACGAAGGCATTTTATGCTTTTTTATTTCTCCAATGTTTTCACTGTGTGTTATACATCCTGATTATTTGCAAACTGATTCTTCTTACTCTTTTTAGTACTGAATAAAATGAAGCGAAGGATAACATGAAAAAGAATCAATCACAATAATGTAAGACAAGAGTGAGAATCTGCAAGTTAACAGAAAATACCTGGAACTGAACAGGGAGGCCTTGTCTCCCATCTCTGACAGTCATATGTACCATGAGATATTTTACAATTGGGCCTCATATTTTCTTATCCCAGAAACTGTATTCTGCTTATTATATATTGGATTACACATGCACACACACACACACACACACACACACACACACACACACACACACCAAGAAGCTCTAACTTCTGCTTTACACATTTGATTTGCTTAGTCAGTGCTGGTTTACTGATTTCCTCATAAGAATAGACTACAGAAATGCAGTTTTCTATCTCCACAGACAAAATGGAAGTATTTGGCAAATGTCTAATACAATTGTACATTATTGTTATAGATTGATGTATAACAAATGACCCATTTAATTTAATTTTTCAGTCTTGATCCTGGAAAGTGCTATGCTAGGGGTGAATACTTCAGCTGTCCTAGACACAGTTCCTGTGCATACTTTGAAGAAAACTAAGAACTGGTTGTGAGATAAAATGAGGTAATATATGACAAGTTTTTATTGTAAAATGTGTTGCTTGGTAAGTACTTAGAACACATCTGCCATTTCTAACCAAACATAGGTTCTTCAAACCAAAAGATGTCTGGCCAGCCCAAGAATGAGCGAAAAGAATGAATGATACTTATGATGAAAGCGTACATTGTATCAGGCGCAATTATCTTTTGAAATGTGAAGATTGTCAATGATATTTATGATGGAAAGTGTATCTTGCATCAGGTGTGATCATCTTTTGAAACATAAAGACTGTCAGTTCTTCCAGCTTACCAAATCGAAATTCCAATGGAATGGATTATTTTCCAGGAAAGTAGAAATCACATACTTAAGAAGGATTTAAAAACCATAACAAGCCAAAACTATTAAAGAAAGATAAAATAAATGTAAAAAAAAATTCCCAGAACCATATCAATTTGCATTTTAACCTCTCTCAAAAATCAGAAACTCCCAGTATCATTTAGATTTTCCAATTATTTAAAGGTGCAAACACACAACCCATTTAACAAGACAAGAGTGATCCACCAAAACTTGTTGAAGCACACACACACACACACACACACACACACACACACACACACACAATCACTGTAGCTATTATATGACTAATTATTAGATATTAAAACGCTAAACAAAATACAAGAATGTTAATTATAGATTTATAGCAGTGCTGTATCATGCTTCAGGAATGTAATGATGCCGTCAGTGATGGTCAGTTTTGGTGGTAACTTGACTGGATTAAGATACGCTTAGGAGTTTAGTAGAATACATCTTTGAGTTAATCTGTAAGAGTGTTTCCCAGGAGACTGGATCATACTGTCTCTGACATGATCAATAGATTAATTCCTTGGTGGAATAAAATGATGACATTATTGGGAGGTGGTGAAATGTAGGTGGGAGATGCTAGAGAAGCTGGATCACTGGGAGTATATAATATGTTTTTCCTTGGCATCTTCTTCTATTTCTTTCTCTTTGCTTTCTGGCTGTCAAGATGGGAGATGCTTTGCTGAGCATTGTTTCCCCTGCCATGATAGACTGAAATCTCTGAAACTAGGAAGTCAGATAAATCCTTCCCCACTTTAAGTCATTTTTGTCATGTACTTTGTCAAAGGTACAAGAAAAATAACCAATTCAGATTCCAATCTATAAAATGGGTTAAGAGAAATTATCAAATAAGGATGTTAAATGAGCGAATCCATGTAACAGCCTTTATAGAAAGTAGATAAAAAGACAATATGCACAATTGATTCCCAATCTAAAGAAGAAACAGAGTTTTGCTTAACATCAGTTATAGACATTTGTCTCCGTAAATGACTCCAGCATATCTAGGGACAGTTGTTGTCACCATTTTTACCTTGGATTATTTGCAATTCCAGTTAATGGAAATCAAACTAAAAACAAAATATCCCAAAGATTGGCTGGGAATTATAGATATTATGGTTGCTCACATATAACAAATACTGGATAAGGAGATTTGTTTGAAAAATTATTAAAGCTGAAATTCTGCTTGGTGCTTAGCTGCCTTATCATGAATGTCACCAGAAACTGATCACACCCCACATGATTATCTTTAAAAATATAGAAACCTGAGAATTGAGGCCGTAGTTATGGTTTAACTGTTAAGAACACTTATCACTCCTGCAGAGAATGCAGGTCTGGATCCCAGTACACATAGTGGCTCACAGCCCTCTGTGACTCTAAGTGCAGAAAACCCAGTGCCCTCCATGAATATGTGTGTGGCTCATATATATACAAAGTATCTACATGCATAAAATAAAAATAAATCTGAAAACATGTCTAAACATAAGAATTATTAGTTTTTATTTCACCAATGGAAATGCCAATGGAATAGAATATTTTTTAAAAAAATAAAAATCACACATTTGAAAAAGATTTAAAATTTAAATAAACTAAAGGAAATAGAAATTAACTGTTAAAACACAGTCTCCACGAAAGAAACTCACTGGTGTCTATGGGTATTTTAGCCAGAACTGAGCCAATTCGTTGGTTCTCTGGTTGTACACTATTGATTTTTTTGTAAGACATATATTTAAGAAGACAAGCAATAAACTGACGAGCAAAACAAATTTTTCTATTTACTTATTATGTTAAGCTTAAAATACGTAATAACAGTATGACCCTACTTACAGCAGTAACTGAAACCACAAAAGGAATTGGAATAAGCTGAACAAAAGAATACAGCATCTCCTTACTGAGGGTCCTAGGAGAAAAGTTGAAAAAAGAGAAACTGTATTCATATAGAAAGAACATTGCTTAGGTTTTCTGTAATTTAATCCGAAATGTAACATAATTCTTTTGAGCACACAAATGAAATTTCTCTTTGGGAATTAATAAAATACTGTTAGGAAAAGATGTTCAAACTCAAAAAGTGATACATTGAAAGTTTCCCTAGAAGATATCTGAATGTTATGAACCACAGTTGTTAAGAAATTTTGGAATTGGTGCCAACATAGACACATCAGGGAAATCAAGTGGAAAATCCGAAAGCAGCTGATGTATATTAAAGAATTTAAAAAATGATAAAGATGGCATTTTGAATCTGTGGAAGAAAGATAAATTATTCAATTAATATGAGAAGAAAATATGAGTCTTCTTGTAATCCAAAGGTTGGAAAAGGCTTGTAGTAGTGGGGTTTCTCGGTCCTGGGCGGCCAGAGGTCCGAGACCCACAGACATGCCGTGCCAGACCCCTCAGCTGCCCAGCTGCCCAGATCCCCAAAAATGACTCAGACGCTTATATTAACTTTATGCTGTTTGGCCTATGGCCTAGGCACATTGTTAGCTAGCTCTTACATCTTAAATCAACCCATTTCTATTAATCTGTCTGCCACATGGCCCGTGGCTCACCTGTGTTTCTTACATGTTTCTTCTTGGGCGGCTTCAGCTCGATCTGTCTCTGACTCTGCCCTTCCTTTCCTACCTATTCTGATTCCTCCTCCTACTTCTTCTATGGTGCCTGTCATGGCCCAAAACAGCTCCTTTATTTAAAGATTGAGATTCACAGCGTACAGAAAGGCATTCCCACATCAAAGGCTTCCATACATAAACATGATGCCAAAATGAAACCATGAAGGAAAATGAAAATGTATTCAACCTCCAAAAACACACCACTTAAAATTATCTTAAGGAGAATTAAAATATATTTGAACTTCAAAAACATAACCACTTAAAACTATCTATCTGGGAAACCTAAGGAAAGGATGCTTAGGGAAAATTAAGTATTAATATTTTTTGGTCCATGATGGTATCCTTAGATCCAACCATCCAATAGATATTACAATTAGTAGATACATAAGGAAATATTATAAAGGAGAAAGAAAGAAAAAATCTCAATATTTAAAATGAGCAAAAATATAATCAGAAATAAGGCACAGGGGGCTATAGAGATGGCTCAGAGATTAAAAGTGTTTGCTGTGCTTGCAGTAGGCCTACGTTTGGCTCCTGGTACACACATGGTAGTACACCAGCACTAATAACAGCACTGATCTACTGATCTGATGTCCTCCTTAGGCAAATCACAAGATGCACATAAGTCTATGTAAGCATACACACATACACACTCACTCACAAACAAACATGAAAAGGTATGAATTGGATGAGAGTGAAGATGTTCTTCAGAAAGATAGACATTGGTTATTAATAGATTGATCTCTCACCAATATGAGTGGCCCTCATCCAGTTATCAAGAGCCTGGAATGAGAAAAAAGAGAGAAATTCACTCCCTCTTCTTTTTATAAAATTTTTTGATTTATTTATTCTATTACTTTATATATATGAGTATTTTGCCTGCATATATGTACTATGTGGGTTCCTGGTACTAAAGAAAATCAGAAGGCATGAGATTCCCCAGCACTGGACTTGCAAATGATTATGAACCTTGTGGGTGCTGGGAACTGAACCTGGGTCTTCTGCAAGAAAAATGTATACTTAACTACTAAGGCTTACCTGGTTTTCTGACTTGCAGATACAAACTGTTAGACTTCTCATCCTCCACAATCACATGAGGCAATTCCCAAAATAATAAAATGTCCTATTAGTTTAACTTAATTAGCAGAATTCCTGTTTCTCTGGAAAACCCAAACTAAAGCAGCCATAACTTATGTTCTGCCCATTTTCCAGGGACATGACTTGCTCATGTCTCATGGAAACTCACTTTCAGGGCAGAATCCTAAAGGCTCATATGGATTTTCTTACTTTACCTACCTTCTCACAATGTCAAAACAAGTTTGTTGTCTTCCAAAATAGAGACCTGGAAGAGAACCGTTATCATCTTGTGATTAATAAAATTCAAATGACAAAGATATTGAAGGGATCGTGTATCTTTTTTTCCAAAGCTGGAAACACCCACAATGCTTTTATATAGACAATAATCTAATAATAGAGGATAATTAACAAGAGACATTAACACAAGCCAGAAATCTACCTCCTTAAATATCATGAGCTCCGAGAAAGGCCAACAAAAGTTGGATCCCCTCCTAGCTCTGTAGGCTCAAGATCTAATTGGGCAATGTGAGATATTATTATCGAAGCTCTCAGGACTCCTTGGCACCAGCAGGAAGATTATTGCAATCTCCAGTTTAAGTCTCCCTGATTTTAACCCAGATATTTATAATGCAGCTGTGTGGAAGGTGCTCCTGGCAGGAAGTTGGCATGAAATCTCTCAGGCTGGGAGCAGATATCTAATTCAAAGGCACCAAGGGAGCCCAAAACATCCAAATGGATGGATTTGTTCATGTTTTAGAGCTGGGAAAACCAGGTGTAGATGACTTGATACCAGAGATTTATATGGACTCAGTAGGTCTGCAGAACTCTGTGATCACAGGTAGGTCTGTTTGAAGATAATACTACCCAGAACTCTGTCAACAACAGAATATCTGGTTGGTCAGAATCAAACTAAAGGTTTTTGAGATCCAAATATAAATAATGCTTGCCTTTCCTTCATTTCCTTCTACCATCCCTTCCTAATCTCCTCCCTTCCTGCTTCTCTTCTTGCATTTCTAGAAGGAGAATGAGTAGAATAGTTATGTAGTACATAACTTCCTTAAAATGTGCCACTTAAATGTGTTTAAGACACATTACAAAAGATATTGAAAGTTCTTACAGAATCTCTAAGGCTACCTGAGCTGAAATGGAGGAAGATGGCTCCAGTAAAGAACACTTAACAATTTGTTGGGCTTGGACGATATCAGTCACCTTTATCCTATAACAGAAGTCAGAAAATAGACTCCACTAGGAAGTAACAATTAGTAGAACAGTTTTAAATGGAAGGCAGTCTTCGATACATGCAAAAATCACACATTAGCTTCTGGGCAATTAAAACTACCAGCAGTGATAGTGTCCCTGACTCAGGCCACCTAGCAAGACAGCACCCACTTCCAACTCAGCAGTACTGTGAGCACTTTTCACAGTGCCCACGGAATTTTAGTAGACAGCATCTCCCTTGTTGTCCACATCCATCTGTGAGAGGAAAAGCCAAAGACTACTTTCTCTAAAATATAGAATGTACTTAAGAATGTACATATCTCTATATAAGCTGAATCAATTAAGGAGATGAGATGGGCTAAAGATCAAGAGTGGAGGGTCTTGGAATCTCAAGATCCTTGTAATCATGTAAGCCAATGTGTATTATACGTATTTGTGCATAAGCATTTGAACATCTATAATTTGCCATGGATTTTTCTAAGCAGATCACATACACTTTTTATTTTATTCTCATAATTACACCGAAACACACCTGATAAACATTAATGGGATGGATGAGCCAAGCTCATGTCAACCAACTCCTTGCTTCACAACTACAGCGTCATGACCTTTAATCTGATGCCTGCTGGGAAGTGTCATGATGCCAGAAGAGATGGGGAATAAAAGATTCTGACTCCAGTAGAAAATCTGAGTTCATTAAGAACAGAGCTGACAGAGGAGCCATGATTTAGATAAGAAAGGATGAATCCTTAAAGTAAGGATGGAATGATGGAATGGTTGGGGCAAGGCAGCAGCATTCAGATAGACAGGCTTGGTGATGTGCTGGATGTGGATAGGAGGTCAGGAATCTGACGTGAATACTGAAGAGAACTTAATTCAGTGAAGAGAAATAAGGGAAGGTAATGTTGGGAGGGATGATGGTCTTGATATCCACTTTGGGTGGTGTACTTGCTACTGTTATGCCAACTTGACACAAGCTAGAGTCTTTTGAGAAAACAGAACTTTAACTGAGAAAATGACCCCCTAGATTGGCCTCTGGGCAAGCCTGTAAGGCATTTTCTTCATTAATGAGTTGATGTGGGAAGGTCCAGTTCACAGTAGGCAGTACCACCCTGGGGCAGATGGTCCCTGGTTCTATCAGAAAGCTGGATGAGCAAGCCATGAGGAACAAGCCAGTAAGAGCAGTCCTCCATGGCCTCTGCATCAGCTCCTGTTTCTAGGTTCCTGACTTGAGTCCCCTGAATGATGATGGTACATGGTAAACTCTTTTCTGCCCAACTTGCTTTTGGTCGTGGTATTTTATCCCAGCATTAGAAACAGATGAAGAGGTATAAAGTATCTAATGAGCATATCCATGCCAATGCTCAGTTGAGTAGAAAAAAAAATGAGTCTGAAATCTCAGGGTTGAGATCCGGGATGGAAAGTATCAGTTTCCATCAGTCTGGTGTGTGAATCATGCTCACAGAAATGCTTGTCACTATCTAAGCACCAATGTGGACTTCGTTATGTAGATAGGAGGACTCTTTTTACCTACTCTTTGTATTTCTCCCACCAAGAGGATCTCTCTGTTCTCTATGATGACATAGCAGCCCCCATCTTCTGGGCTTGCTCTCTCTCCTGCCACAGCCGGTTGAGGACCATCACCCTAAACTTTAGAAGCTGAAAAATTTTTGAGAGAAAACTTGGTCCTTATAAGTTTATTTTCCTTTCTCTTTTCTTAGACACCAAGTTTAAGTTGCTCATTCCCATTTAGCTGCTTGACAGAAGCTAGGACATTCCCTACTGCCCCACAATGCTCTAGCTCCAACCCCTATGCTGACATTAGCAATGACTGTTCTCGCCACTCTGCCCCAGGTTCAGAAAGGACAGTGACTTCTCCACCAAGCAGAACTGAAGAGTGCCATTTCCCAGGGCCCTCTGTGCTCTGTCTCACACACCCGCATTTACATTGCTTCTCAGCGTGTTTCCACACTGGCAGTTTGGTTTGCGTGTCTGGCACTAGGGGTGGCTCCCAGGGCTTTTGCAGTCCTCTTCTCTCGAGCACCCAGAAGGAAGGTGGACCACTCTGACTCTAATTTGCCACTGAATGCCAACTGGCAGGTGGTTGGGGTGTCAGGAGGGTGATACAGCAGGGGCCCTCCCAGCAGGCAGGGAATCAGGGCACCAGATTGGCACCCACAGATGTAGCTTCAAAGTGTCAACAACAGCCAGGATCTTGAATGCTGAGCCCTCCTGTCATTGCTTGCTGTCTTGGAATCTTCTTCTCAGAGTGGCTTGAATGCTAATGTAAAGGGAAGAAGCCACACTCCATTCAGGAATTAGAAAATGGAAATAGAATCTCACCCTCATCTAGATTTATTACCATACAGATTCGTGTGCAAAGCCATCTTAATCTCTTCAAATATGGGGAGAGCGTGAATGTGAGGCATATGCCAGACATGATGCTCTTCTGATTATCTCCCAGTTCCTGCTCTCCTGCTGCTGAGATTGGGGTACCATATCCCATTGCTTGTAAAGCTTCCTACAACCACCCCCAATACACACACCCACCAGAGAGGTGTCACACCTGTCTCTAGAATCTTCCCAGTACAATTCTTGGACACTGGAAACCATTCATTTCTAAGTTTCTCTCCAGCTGTGGCTCTCTCTCAGAAATTCCTTCCAGGAGAAAGGACTTCAGCCTCCTTTTACCTCGGGCCCTTTCCTTTGCTTAATCTGCAGCCTTTAAAATCTGTTCAAAATGTCTGTCTTTTTTATATACTTTGACTCTTCTTTGAGAACCTTATATCTATATTCTGGAGTGTATATTTCTCCTTGCACTAAAATATTCTTAATAAGATTTCAACTCTTCTATATAATTAAATGTATTTTATCTTAAAATAAAAAAATACTGAAGTAATGGCTAGATTTTGTCAAACATCCTAATTAACATGGAGGGAGTGAAATTTTGTATAGAGTGGCTAAAGATGGTCACAAAGAGAAAGCTTTGGATGAGGCCCTGGTAAAGGAGCAGTGAAGTACATATAGTGTTGCACAGACAGTCTACCAAGAGAATGTTGCCCACAAAGGATACGTGTCCAGGTCAGAAAAAGAGCTAAGACAGTAAGAGATTTCAGAAGAGTCGCGGATAATTAAATGATGACAAAGACACTCAGTACATCCTTCCATTGCCACAGGTTGGCTTTGTCTGAACACTGGGCTGAGAAACGGAGTTGGGTTTGTGAGCTGATTGTTAGAGATTGGCCTCGGTATCAACATCTCTAGAAAGAGTCGATGCCGAAGACAAGAAGTCAGATTGTAATATAGGCTGACACACTCCGTCCTCCAAGCACGTCATGACCTTACTCAATCAGCTGTCTGAAGTTATAGTAACCTTTGCAGAAGCTGAGAGTTAGAGCCTTCCTGTCAGCTGTATGAAGTAAGCAGGCAAATGAGTCCGGGGGGTACCCAGACAGGACCTCTCCATGGCCACCCATTCATGCTATCAGTTACTGATGAGGAATTATAGTTGGCAGAAATGTACAAATATAGTTCTTACTTTGGGTCAAGCATAAAAAGGTCGATATCAGGGAAGATTCAAAAATGAGTTGTTAAAGTGATAGTTTGTATTGTCTTAGAAAAGCTGACAGAATCAAAGAAGCAAGCCCATCAAGAGAAATCCCTGCCAAATTAATCTCACTTTCTTTAGTAATATTATTAAAGCTCTTAGGGATGTGATAGACTAAGTCTATCTAAATTTCAGAGACACAACAATGATGCACTTTTCAGAGTATAATGCTAGACTATATGCTTGCTATATGAAACTGCCTCTGTGTGTGTGTGTGTGTGTGTGTGTGTGTGTGCCTGTGTCTGTGTCTCTCCTTCCTCTTTCTCTTCTCTTTTCTCTCTCTCCCTCTCCCCCATCTCTTCCCATCCCCCTCTTCCCTCCTTTCTCTTTAATCTACGTCACCAGCCCTGTTAGATATTCACTGTTGAAAGGATAAATTTAGCCAAGGGAAGCCAATAATCCATCAGTTTCATGACCTGTAGTAGTGGGGTTCTCAGTCGCGGGCGGCTAGAGGCCCAGAGACCCACAGACTTGCCGCCCGAGACCCCTTAGCCGCCTAGCCACCCAGGTCCCCAAAAATGACTCAGACGCTTATATTAACTTATTAACTTTATGCTGTTTGGTCTATGGCTCAGGCACATTGCTAGCTAGCTCTTACATCTTAACTCAACCCATTTCCATTAATCTGTCTGCCACGTGGCCCGTGGCTCACCCGTGCTCCTTACATATTTCTTCTTGGGCGGCTTGCTCGATCTGCCTGACTCCACCTTGCTTCTCCTACCCATGCTTTGATTTCTCCTCCCACTTCTTCTATGGTGCCTGTCATGGCCCAAAACAGCTCCTTTATTTAAAGATTGAGATTTACAGCATACAGAAAGACATTCTCACATCAATGACCAGCCATAGTCTCTTCTTCTTGGATTAGAAGAAGAAGAAGAAGAAGAAGAAGAAGAAGAAGAAGAAGAAGAAGAAGAAGAAGAAGAAGAAGAAGAAGAAGAAGAAGAAGAAGAAGAAGAAGAAGGGAGACAAATGGGAAGGACTGGAGTCAGGAAAGGAAAAAAGGAGGAAAGAGACAATAAAAGGGGAAAGAAGGTGAGAAGAGGGAAAAGAAAGCAAACCTCAGGCCTATGGTAGAAGGCCCTGGGACATGATGTCCATGTTATGACTATCCCAGGTTTGGTCCAAATCAAAGTTAAAGGGAGAGAAAGCAAGACTTACATTTAAGCAGATGACTGTACTAAGAATAGACAAAAACCCGTGAGGTGGGTGAAAACCAGTCAAAATTTTGCAGGTAGTATAAACATGATAAAAACAAAAAATAATGATTTTATTAATGACAAATTTAGGAATTAGTAGAGTAAAATATTTATATTGTACCAGACCAATAGCAACGTTCTGGAAATGAGTACAAACACCCCCAACACCTCTTGAGAGGGTACTGAGTATAGCCGAGCTGTTTACCTTGGTAGCATGCTTACAAGTGAGTAGCAAGGTAACTGTTTCTGTAGCAACACCAGGGCTTCAGTGGGCTCCCAGAGAGACACCAAAGGAAGAGGCTACATTAGATAATATAAGGGATAGTGTATCTGAGTCTGGGAGGGGCTTTAAGTGCAAAGCACAAGCTGGAGTGCACATAAAGAACAGAGGAAGTGGTATTTCAGATCAGCTTGAAGATCAAATGGCCAAGACTCTGTAGACAACAGCAGTTACTGCCCTGCTGGGAAACAAAGACAGTCTTCAAATGTCTTAAAAGTTGTCCTGAATGCATACCATATTCAGTACATCTCTTCTAGAGGCAAAAGGTAGTATTTTAAATAATAGCACCTGTGCTCTTTCTAGCAATGAAAAGTTAATGGGACAATCTATCTCCAATCATTGAACATCTTGGTACTGACATCACGCTGAGCCAACGGGCAGACTACTTTCACAGACTGGTCTATAGAGAACCCCAACATTTCCTAAAAAGTCACCATCCAGATGTGTATGAAACACTTGTGGGAAGAATTAGAAGGTAAGATCAAGGTTCTCCAAAGTTTTAGATTCTGAATCACTTTTATTTTATGGTGATTTTGTTTTATTTATGAGCTTAAGGAGTACAAAATAAAATCATTAAAATATAGAGAGCAAATGGGACAGAAGAGTAAATTGTTGTGGGTAAATTAAGATGCTATAGTGGGATTTAGCCAGGGAAGAGATTTTAAGTAATGAACTAAACTAGAACAAGCCGTACGCATGAGGAGAAATTATCATATTAAATATTAACTTTGAATGTAAAGTCTAAATGACTTCGGGACATATTGGACAGAACTAAGACTTGTATTAACTTACTCTCTTTGATGTTTTATTGTTGGAACAAAAACTGATTTAAAATATTTTATACTGTTTGTAAAGAAAGTATTTGCTGAGTCCATAAAATATATATTTGGAAGCAAGAGATTTGAAAGGAGTGTTTAATCTAATTCATAGAAAAAATATTTTCTTAAAGGGTTAGGTAAATGTCATTAATGAAGGCTCAAAAGATTCCCAAAATTTGAAATAAGTTCCTGAAGTTCAGACTTATAGGATCAAAATTAGGATTTAGTCAATGATCACTTTCCTGTGCAAAGAAAATTCACAGATTGTTTAAAATAAGCATAAAGCCATGCAGGTTAAAAAGATGTCTGAGGAAAGAGCCCAATACAAAAGCAAGAGGAACACAGTCTGTATCCTAACAAGTGTCTCTGCTTGAATAGTAAAACAGGTGATCTGGCCTCAAGGCGTTGTCCCTTGAAAGGCAGGACATTCAGAAGCAGTCTGGCAGATTCAGGAGGAAGCTCCAGAATGAGCTACATCAAAAGCAGAAAGGGCTGGGAATGTGATCTGAAGCAGTGGAGACATAAACAGTGTAAACAACTGTCTGGAAAACGTTACTGAAGAAAAAGTGACATGTTCACAGTGTCCCTTCTACCCTGATTCAGGTAGGCATGCTGCTGGATAGGAACTTAGGAAGTAAACACTCCAACAACGCTGACATCATCATTATTGTACTGCTATGGTTTGGCCATCTGAGCCAGGATATAGACTCTAGTGGACTTTCTCCTTGGCAAAGACAAGCAAAGATTCACTAGCTTCCAACCCCTTGATGACCAGACTGTTTCCACCCTAATGTTCTAATTGTTGGTGGCAGTGTTTCTATAAGTATCCAGTTTCTAGCTATGCCAATGTCTTATCAAGTCTATCTAAGAGCACCTATGTTTGAGGTCTTTCCAAAACACTTTGGTTTGTTTTTCCCTTGAAAGAGGTTGTAAGTGCAGACAGCTTGAGAGTTTCGAGATCTAAATGGAGTCAAGAAAATGTGAATTTGAAGATATTCAACCCCCAAACTATTATGGAAAGCTATGGATCTTGTATCTATAAGAAATGGTCTATGACTTTAAAAAAATGTATTCATAAAAATACTGTGAAATGTTCTGATTGTGATCCTGCATCTTTTCTTTCTAAACATTGAGGCCTTTCAGCAGTGAACTGTCATTTACTAAAGTCCAAACAGTCGATCAATTCTCATCTACTTTTTTGAATGCTTCTTGCCCACTAGAACACAGGGGGGACCAAACCCCCAGAGATGGCTAAGCTTTCACTTTGTTATTTCTTGGTAGTAACGCAAACTTGCCAGCCTTGATTAGACAATGACAATCAAGAGCTTCAAATGTGGTACAGCATTTAGCTCTCTGCCAACCTTGTCATCATCGTGAAGATTCCACCATTTGCCTATGTTTCCCTTGAGAGCCACCTAGGGAGTTTCCCACATGGAAGGGTGGGTTACTTATCACAGTGAGGGCTTGTACAAGATGGCAAGGCTTGAGTACAGACCACCTGTCATCTCTCCTTAGTTGGATATTCCACACCAGGGACTTGTAATATTAAAGGGGCCTGAAATTATTTATATCAGAGAACTGAATCACAATTAAATGCTTTATGGAATATTGAAATATCATTGTCCTTTTATATAAGGAAGCATAAGTGATGGGAATGAGGCAGGCTTGTTACAGAACTAGCTTTCTCCTATCACATCTTTGGGTTTGTTATTTATCAGAGGCCTTGTCAGATTTATCGGAACTCACAGTTTACTGTCCGCTTCTGCTCTGCGGAGAACTCATTCTGAGTGAATGGGGAGGGAGCATGTGCTCACAGCTGGCTGAAGCTGTGGAGAATTTGTTGTGACCTCTGAACAAGAGGACTGTGGAAGATAAACTAATCGCTGATGAATCTTAAATAGAGGAAGCCCAGCCCTCAGCTGCTGCTACTGTCAATGTGCCTGCTACATGCTTCAATGATGCCCCACCATGAAACATTCTTTTCCTTTTTTTAATGTGTCTCGGTCATATAATTCTATCACTACAATAGAGAAGTAGCAAAGAAATGTACCCCACCACAAGGACTTAATAAATTAGTACCTCTAAAGCAACTAGAAACAATGCATGCCACTTGGTAGGTGATATTTTGAAGTATAATCCATTAGAGCTGTAGACTCCTGATGTGTGATGGACACATGCCATTACTATGTCAAATTATCTGAGATAAAAAGCTTAGAAAAAGGACAATTCTATTTTTGTCCAAAGTTTCAGTCCGTGACCACTTAGGGTAAAGGCAGTACATCATGATACAAGTGCATGGCATAGAAGAAAGCAAACACAGAGACGGAGAAAGGGACAAGAAGGGAGAATTCGCTTGCAAGGTCATACCTGTCTTGACTCACAGCTCAAGATGGATTATAGAAGGAGAGATAAAAGCTCACATACAGCATTCCTCAGGAACCCACAGAATCAGCAGATTCGAACTGCTAGAAAGGACCACCCTCCTTGACATGTACCAGTGGTTATATCTCAAGGCCGATGCGAACCTCCAGACTCCTTTGGTACCTACTCACGTGTATCTATTATGAGCATCAAAGCCCCGCCACTGGTCCTAGCCCTTCTTACATCCTCCACTGTACTAGCTTCCAGGCTGTTCCACTTCACAGGCCTCCCTCCCCTCAGCTACCTCTCCTCCTTATAACCCATTACACTCCTTATCTTATCACCCTCTCTGTGTCTCCACTCCTACTTTATTAGAATCCTCCTGTGACAAAATTCCTATCTGAGTTTGCTTTCCAAAGACGCCCATCTCCTTGCTCTGCTCCTGGCTCCCTACCCACCTAGTCTCTTTCATCCCACTCATGGGACATTTCTTTGTCTCTCGCCTGCTGGAGCTTGAACAAACCACCACAGCCCTCATCTTGAGCCCACCCTTGCTCACCCTTGCCTTCTCTAATCCCTCTTTTCCTTCCACCCAAATGTTTCAGTAATGCCTCACAGTCTTAGGGCCAACAGCTCGGCCTCAGTACAAACTAGATAATCCGTCTGCATGCCCCATAATATAGCATTCTCAATTTTCAGAATCTTTTAGTTTCTGACAATTTCTGCATTCACATAAGGAAATAATCTAGAAAATTTCTTATCCTTAAGCTTTCTCACTCTCCACTCTCAAAACTTATCTCCAAGTCCTTTGCTCTTTTCCCACTGACCACTAGATTAAGTTTTACAAACATTTCAATGCCTTTTAAGTGTGTATAATATTAAAAATTACCATATGTTCTTCTGTTCTATTGAAAAAGCTGGCTGTGCAGTTTGGATTTGGCATACTTACTCAAGACTCCAACCTGTTTAAATGTTTTCTCCTAAAACACTGTAGTGGTTTGAATAAGAATGGCCACCATGGGCTCATATGTTTGAACACACTTAGTCACCAGGAAGTGGAGGTCTTTGAAAGGATTAGGGGAATTAGAAGGTGTGGCTTTATTTGAGGAAGTGCATAACTCCATGGGCTTTGAGGGTTTAAAGACAAGGCCTTGTCCAGTTATTCTGTCTTTCTCTCTCTCTGTTGCCTACAGATCAGGACGTAGAACTCTCAACCACATCTCCAGCCCCATGTCTGCCTGAACACGATTATGCTTTTCACCATGACAATAATAGACTAAACCTCTGAAACTGTAAGCCAGCCCCCAAATATTTCCTTTTCTAAGAGTTGCCTTGACTACGGTGTCTCT
This sequence comes from Phyllotis vaccarum, assembly GCA_033318265.1. Lineage (NCBI taxonomy): Eukaryota > Metazoa > Chordata > Mammalia > Rodentia > Cricetidae > Phyllotis > Phyllotis vaccarum. The sequence goes on from JARWLC010000009.1 coordinate 20,218,389, forward strand.
TCACAGCCATTTAACAGTGACTAAGACAGTCAATTTGGCCACCTGACTCAGTGACAAGGAGAAAGAGAATAATGCAGAATAGATAGCCCAGGAAAACACCACGTGCATAAAAACAGCTAAGAGATAAACTACTCCCAATGGAGATTACAACTACTTATCTCATACTCATTTTCTTGGTTTTGTTTACTATCTTTGAAAATGGCTCAATACAGATGTCGTCTAGCTCTCTAAATACTCTGCCTCCTATATCTCTAACAGTTTTGCTGAAGTGTAAACTTTGTTTTACCTCAGGATTTGTAAGATCATTGTATAAACTTTATCTTAGGATTTAGAAGTTCATTAGGCTAAAAATTCTATTTTAAAAAAGTTTACAATTTGTAACAAATGGTTGAATAGTTAAAATATGTAAAGATTATCCTAATTGAATACAGCGTACTATATGTACAACTTGGATTCACTTTTTGTTTATGAAAACTATAATATACTTACAACAAATGTTTTATCACAGTTTATGAATTTCTAAGCTTATAAAGGGCTACTCGGGCTGACAACTGTCTTAGAAATGTATGTGTAAGCATTTTATGTCTTTGCTAACCATTCAACAATGGGCTTTTAAGCTATCTTATAAGGAACCACATATGTTTCATGATTAAGGTTTATGAATTCCTTGGATCTATTTGGACCTGTTCAGGCTATCAAAAACTGATTTGAAGATGTATATCTAATTGCTTTGTCTTTGATCACTTTGTTAAGCTTTATGTATTTGGATAATGAGTCATAGATGAAAAAATAACTGATATTTGGCAAAAGTACACTATTTAAAAAATCAAAATGTTCCCAATCTCTCTGTAGGCTACATTCAGGGCTTAACATTTTATTTTAATGCTAAAGTATCTTCAATCTAAAAATTTTTGAGGTTCAAATTTAACAGAGACAAAATTGTAAAATCCTAATTTTAGAAAAGCTACTAACTTGAAAATTATTCGAGATAATTGAGAAATGCTAGTGAATGGTCAGTCACTCTATAAGTGATCAAATTCTTTAATGTACTCAAAATTGTGTCTGTATTCCTGCTAAATACAAATGCAATTTATTTATAGGAAAAAGCTTTAGCCATTTGTAAATGTTGTCAAAGTTAAGCCCAGAAAGGTTAATTGTAAACCAGTAAAGTTTCTTTAATGTAAAACAATAGTCAAATTGGGATACTAGATGATAACCCTCAAACCCCTCAGAGAGATCTGCTGAATATGGCATTTAATGTGTTTAAACAAAACTGCTTCCCTGATAGACAGAAATACCAGCTTCTTAGCAACAGTCTTGTGGCTCTCTCCAGAAGGATGGGACCAAAAGACTCCACCTGGAGTTTTCTTCGAGTGTAGTGACTTTGACCATTTAGCAAAAACTGCTCCTATACCTTTCTGACCACTAGGGACTTACCCAAACCGTGAGCACTATGGGGTTGACTGTTCTACTCTGCCTCACCGAGGTAGATCAGTTATCCAAGTTTTTTCTCCACAGGAAATTCTCTCAGGTCTTCTAAGTTGTTGACCAAAGACTAACACTCTCCATCTGGTGGCCAAAGCCTGAGAGAGAGAAAAGAGAGAGAGACAGAGAGAGAGAGAGGGGGGGGGGGGGGGGGGAGGGAGAGAGAGATCAATGTAAACTTAATGTTTACTAATTAAATAGTAAGTCAAGGAATATTCCATCCTAAGTCACTCTCAGTGAAACTCTGGGTGGAATATATTCTTGTATAATTCCTTAAAGCCGAGAACTCTATCCTTGTGGATCCTGGATGCCTTCTTTCAGCTCATCTTCTCCTCGGCTTGTGCTTAGGGATGCACCACAATCACTGCTGTACAAGTGCTCGCCTCCTCCCCTTTGTCTCCTCAACTTTCTTTTCAGAAGATGCTATGCAGTAGAAATTCCATTAGCATTACAAATGGTATTCAGGAGCCCAGGCAGAGTCATTGCTTTCTTAGATGGGTGAGAATTTGGTGACTTTTTAAAAAGTATCATGGGTTCAGGGGCATGCTGCTCAGATATACATAGTGAAGAGTGATAGATGATTAAAAAAACATATATGTTGCATTTAGTGTATATATATATAAAGTTATAAATACAACATATTTTTTATATTAAAGTAATATATATGACACATATATTTGGTTTTCTATTATATTGTTATATTTTTTTCAGGAAGGTACCAACGCCACAACAAACAAACAAACAAATAATAAATATTTTTGTACTTCAACGATGAGTCTCACTTCAGTAAGCAACACATTATGTGCCATACTGGTATAATAAAGCACACATCTCCTCGAATCATTCCCACTAATACAATGTATTCAGTGTTCATATGATTACACTTTTACAGCCTGTTAGCAAAAACACATACGATTGTAAAGTGCTGCTAATGCAATGTGACAGAACAGTGTTATTACAAGAAGGAGTTGTCAACGCCAAGCAATTGATTTTCCTTCACTCCTCCCTGCCTCTGCCCATCCTCCCAGGCTCTCCTGGAGATGTTTATTATGTACTCTGGGTACAGCCATTTCTCTGAATCAATTCTGGTGTCACACAGGGGAAGGAATACACAGACAGGAAGAGCGGCTCACACTCCTCTAGACATTTTAATGGGGAAAAGAATTTCCTTTGGGGATATGCTTCTTCCAAAGTCTTCATGAAAGCTTCAGGTATAAGACTGTTCTCCCAGGGAAAAAAACATCTGAGTTTTGTTCTGTGGTACCATAATTATGTATTTTCTTTTCTTTTTTCTTCTTTTGTTTTTTAACTGTGCGTGTGCGTGTGTGTGTGTGTGTGTGTGTGTGTGTGTGTGTGTGTGTGTGGACATGTGTGTAAATGTGACATATGTGTATAGTGTGTACACATGTGTGAGTGGGACGTGTGTAGAAGTATGTGAATATGGTATACATATGTGTGTGTGATGTGTGTGTGTGGTGTGTGTGATGTGTGTGATGTGTGTATGGTGTATGTATTTGGAGGGAACCTCCAGAAGGTCAGGGGGCAGTATTGGGTGTTTCTATGACTTAGTTCCTATTCCTTTGAATCAGAGTCCCTTGAATCAGGTTACAAGGCTATGAGGACTTATTATGTGTATTCTGGGACCCCCCCAGTCTGTTCCTCATGTTTGAGGAATGCTCTTAATTTCTAGCCCCTCTTTCTGCTTCAAGAGTGTCATTTGAGGTCACTTCAATGTTAGAGCTTCAACATATCTGCCAGCTCCCCTTTAGACCTGTGAAGGGCAATGAAGGGAAGAAATAAAGAAACAAAAGACCATTAAGGAAATCAAGAAGAATCATTATTTGGTGACTGGTGGGTCATTATTTTCTTACAACTTTGTGTCAAGGTGACAAAAGATGCTAGAAACAAAGTAAGAAAGGTTTTCAAAAAAATTCTGGGGCCAGCACCAACAACTTGACCTAGGACCATAGAAGAGTCCAATGGGTGGGGCATGGAGATAATCAAAGTCCATTGTACACTTAGTCTGGAAAATGGAGGCCCTAAGAGCCGGGAAACACACCCAAGTTTTAACCACCAGGTAGCTTTTGAGCTCAATCTGGAAGCCTTGTTTTTGCTATATAATAAAATGCTGTGCCTTCAAGAGAATATATGCATTAGTGAGTACCATGAACCTTAACACTCATTTTTTATTTCTCTGATTGATTAGAAGCTCCATTGTTATGGGAAGATTAGTGAAAGCCACAAATCCTTTCATGGTCTTCTGAAAGCCATTACCAGAAGAAACCTTAAAATCTCTCAATTTACAGATTCTATCTTGAGATGCTACACCTTCAAAGAGCACTGGAAGAACCATCTATCCCCTGTGCTATTTAAATACAAGATGCATATGTTTTCTTTCCTATTATACTTGTTAAATGCGTGTACCCTTTGTAGGGAGCTAAAATAAATGCTGACTCTCTCTTCTACTCAGCAGGATCTTATTATAAAATGTTTGTGAATATCCATAAGCCTATATAAACTAGGGTTATGTTAAAGTCCCCAAACACTACTGCTCATTAGTGTTGTCATGAGAATAAAGTGTCAGCCAGGTGGCTTTTGGACAAACAGGGCAGTAATGCTCTACAGATTTAATACTGGACTGTATTTTCATGATGGCATAAGATTCTGCAGAGTGTGATTGAAAGGGGTAGGTATGGGTTGTATTCATTTGACTTCACTTTTGACTTGTGATACCAGCTAGCAAATATGCACAGGAAGAAAACAATTAATTTGGGTCAAAAATAATCTGCATTGAATAGGATCTTGTAGGTATATAATCTCTATTGTTGGTATGTAATCCCTATCTATCTATCTATCTATCTATCTATCTATCTATCTATCTATCTATCTCTCACCATCCCCCACTTTTGAGTTACCCACATAATAGCAAATGGTGAAGATTTCAAGGTTTCCTGGTTTGTCCATAGAAAGAAAGGTGTGATTTCTGCAGACTTCCCACTAGACAGATATTCAGCTATTCCACATCTCAGTTCTGCAGCAGACAAATGGAAGGAAATGTGAAAATCTTTTTTGTCTACCAGGCTAGGACAACCATTAATACAAAACATCCATCTGTGATGGACATAGCATTGAGTACTATGAGAAAAATGAGATAGAGCTCAGAACATCCAGAAATGCTTAACATAAACAGGAGGGGAAAGTTGGAATCAACAAACCTATCATCAGATATTCACTGAGCCAAGATAGAAGAGGTCAATTCCTACCCAGGGTATCAGTCAAGCTACCCTGGTCCTCAGCAGTAGTCACGCCCATCACTAGGGACACAATGAGTAGTGATATAACCATTACTACTTAGTTTCTTTTCAACTTGAGTGCCTTTTGCTCTCTTGTGGAAAAAAGACCCCCATTACTATATAGATTAGTAAACTGACTGGTATATGTACATTAGTGAAATATTACATTAGTTTTAACAATTTTTTTTCTATTTCTTCCATTATGATAAAATGAAAGAATTCTATTTTCCAGTACTGGCATAAAAAAGAAGAATCCATGTATCATTTGCTGATCTTCTGAAACAGGCCATCACCCAAGGAAAGATTAAAATAGCCTGTGTACAGGATCCATTTTGAAATGCTGTATTATAAACCATCTAAAATTTTTGGTATCCCTTGATGCTCAGAAACTACCTACAAGATCCAAACACAACGCAAACGCTTTCTTAGAAAGAGAACTTAAAGTTTTTCCAGAATGAACTATCTTGGCTGATATCACTCAAGGATCTCTGGACTTAGTATGGGAAACTTCCCCCCATAACACATTCCATAAGAAAATTTGGTACAAAAAAAAACATAGCTTATATAATTTTTTCTGAGTTTTCCATTTTTGTGCATGTTTAATTTGCCATGCTTCAGGGCATATAACAAAGGAGTTCTGAGTCAGTTTGATTTGTTAATGAAGCGCCATGCACATATGGGTGGACCTGAAGGGCCAAAACAGCAGTGCTCAAATAAGATTGGGTCTTGTGGTATAAGTGCTCGCCCTGCTCCCCAACTTTCGACTCTTTCCCAGTTCGTCATATTTATTCTCTTTTGTTATCTCCCATCTGTCTCCTATGCCCCTTACATCTCTTTCCTACAAATTTCACTCCCCCAAATACACTTCTCTGTATCTTACTCAGCTGCCTATTCTTTCTGCATCTCTCTCTTCTTCCTCGTCCCTTTCTCCGTCCCTCCCCCAGTCAGCTCTCACCTTTAACTATCTCCCCTTACTCTCCTCTCGTCTGTGAGACTCTTTGACTTCCATCTTTTCCAAACACGAGCTCCAGATGGAAGCACACGTTATGCCTTGCACTGTTCTCTAAGAGAGGCCGTCCTGATACAAACAAATACAGCATCTAACACTCCTGACAGCCTCCGGAGTGACACGAGGTCTGACCGGCAGACTTCACCAAATGTGCTGGAGCAAGTAGACATTGTGACCCTCTCCAATTGCTGCAAGCACCAAAGCAGATGAATCAAGGAAATTAAACCAGTTGCCTTGAACAGTCTTTGAAACACACCCACAGACCTTCTCTGGCCCCCTCCATCAGCATATCTTCACACTTTCCGCTTAGTGCCAGCTGGTTCGTACACTCCGGAAGCATCGCTCACAGGAGTCCCTGAAATTAAGATGCTAAATACTGGGTGGGTCTACTTTGGACATCAGCTAATCTTGCTGGCCATCCCCCCTCCCCCCCCCCCCACAAATTTTCTTCACCTGGGAAAGTTTCATAGTTTGCATGTCCATCAATGGGGGAAAATTCTGCCCTAACCAGATGAGTGAAAAGAAATGAGAGAATTGGGCCAGAGAACTTCCGATATATATATTATTTTCTGTTTTAAAAGCAAGTGAGATCAAGAGCAAGGCTACCCTCCAACTGGGTATGGTGAGTGGGGAAACACACACTCTATGACTACAGAGCAGTCTCTCGTTTTTATTTGTGTGACACCCTCCGACAGGAAGATCAAATGACATAAAATTAAGCATTTGGTATTTCTAATCTATCCTGAGAATTTATAACAGTCGATTTCTATCCGATTGTAAGCCAGGAAGTTAGAAGAAACTGGAGCCCTGGAGAGGGAAATGTCT
>JARWLC010000009.1:20230000-20262500 GCA_033318265.1 Phyllotis vaccarum
AATAGCACACACACAAAAAATATTAAAATGTTTTATCTGTGCTTCTGCACTTCAAAATGACTGAAGCTGTGAACTTCAAATTTGGCAAGCCTGTAGTCCTCATTAAGGAAGGCAATGGGAGCCAATTTGAAGAAAAATGGTTTCCTATTTTTGAGTGGAGAAGTTTTAAACAATAAGTATTGAAGACTAAAGATGAGGAGAATTTTCCTCTCCTCGCTTAGCTCCCGTTTGCATAATGATCATCAGGCAGCAGCTAAAAGTAGACTTGTCTCCTTTTGGCTTATAAAGGGAAATACCTTTCCTAATTCCCTGTGTTTGTTTCCCTTCCACATTTCTAAATCAAGTTCAATTTGTTATCATGAACTTGAGCTGTAAAATTAAAGCACTTCCAAAATTAGGTAAGTCATCGGATGGCTTTCTGCTGACCAGCTGCCTGGAACAATCTATCCCCTTGTGGGATTCCCATGGCTGGATACGCCAGCGACTAACAGGAGACTGTTATAACTCAGTAACTTTGGAATTTCCTGATTTGACTGCAAAGATTTCAGTCTTAACACCGTGTTAATATTGGTTTTTAAATATACATTTGTTTACCGGGGCACATACATACACACAAGACTCACATCTATAAAATACACTGGCGACTTGGTGAGGTGCAGCCGATGTTTAGCAGCCACCCCCAACATTATGAAGAACAAGGGGAGTTCAGAGCTGAGTTAAGAACCCTATATCCAGTCAAAGCTGCAGTGGGAATGGAAGCCCTATATTAGGAATACTGTCTTGAGAGCTCTCCAAGCTTCCTCCAGACAGAATTCCTTTGCCAAATTCTCAGCATGGCTCCTGAAACTTGGAATTGATAATGAAACTCCCTGACTTCATTCTTTGCTCCAATAATTGTATTGTAACAAATGATACTTTGAAGGCCAGCTCAAAGTAGAATGAAGGTAATGGAGGGTCTCAAGATATCTGTGACACACTAGAAGCTGACGCTGCCCAGAGCTTCTGGCCATGCTGCTGTAAAAGTATAGGGTCAAGTCTAAACAGCTGTCCAGAGAGTAAGTTCACAAGAACCTGTGCATGCCTGTTCACATTCTTTACCACAGTATCTCCTTCAGTTGTGCTCCAGACATCAAATGACATAAGTAAACATAACAATGGGAAAGATAAGGATGCAGAAATCTAAAATTCACATCCATATATCATCAGGACACGGCACAGAAGGCAAGCTCAGATAAATGCCACCCTTTGTGAAGCTTGTTACTGACTGGGGCTACAGGAGAGTTTTCTCAGACCTTTGCTTGTTGGTTTGTTTGTTCATTTATTTATTAATTTTAAAGAAAACCATCTAGCTTTTTTGTCACCTAAAACTATCCAAATGCAAAGGTCTGGCAACTTTATTATAAAGTGAATGTGCAGGTTTGCCCTGCTGTTTGTCCCATTGATGTCCTGTCCTCCCTCTGTCCACGTCTCTCTTTCTTCTTTTTTTTTCCCTTCTTTCTAATTTTGCTTCTTAACATGTGAGTTAAATCCAAGCATCTTCCTCCTGAAGTTTTCTCCATCGTGGCTGCACAAGGAATTCCAATTTCTCCAGCCTTGTTCATAAGCCCTCATCATCTGTCCACTTCTCCATTACTGTCTGTTAAGTCCAAAGTATGGTGGTAGGGACTAAGAATGACGTGAATTAGATATTCTATTCTCATCAAGAACTTAGAGCCTAGTATGAAGCACACATCATAAACATTTGGTCTGTCTATCTATCTATGTATCTAGCTATCTACATATATGTTTCAATTTATCTATTTTTATTTCATGGACATTGGAGTTTCGCCTACATATTTCTCTGTGGGAGGATGTTGAATCCTCTGGAACTGAACCTACAGAGAATTGTAAGCTGCCATGAGGGTTCTTGGAACCCTCATCCTCTATAATAACAGCTGGTGCTCTTAACCAATGAGCCATCTCTCCAGCCTCATAAACATCAATTTTTTATCTTTATTTTTTTAAGTTTTTTGTTCCCAAACCCAACACTGCTCCCCCTCCTTCTCCTCCTCCCAGTCCTCCCTCATCCCCCACATCCATTCCCCAGGAAAGGGAAGGAATCCTAAGGTGGATCAGTTTGCTCTGTCATATCAAGTTGAGGCAGGTCTGAGTCCCTCTCCCAGTATCAAGGCTGAGTAAAGTTCTCTGTAGGGAATGGGCTTGGAGATGTAAGTTCATGCACAATAAATAAACTCTGGTTCTACTCAAAAGGCTCCACAAATTGTCCATGCCGTTCAAATGTTGTCTACATTTGGAGGGTTTAGTTCCGTGTCATGAAGGTTCCTCGGCTGTCATTTCAGAGTTCATGAGCTCAGGTCAGCAATCTCTGTGGGTCTCTTCCTCATGATCCTATCCTTTTGTTTATATAATCTCTCTTCTCTCTCTTCAGCTGGACCAGGAGCTTGACCTGGTGCTTAGCTATTGATCTCTGCTTCTGCCTCCATTTGTTGCTGGATGAAGGTTCTATGACAATTACGGTGGTCATTCATTTGGTTATAAGGGAAGGCCTGCTTAGGCACCCTCTCCACTTTGCTTGGAGTCCTAGCTGAGGAAATCTTGTGGGTTCTTGGGTGCCTTCCTAGCACCAGGTTACCCCACAATGGCAATCTCTATCAAAATATCTATGTCTTCTATCTTCCTCTCTGTTGCTCCTCCCACTCAACCATCTCCTTCTCTCATGATTTCTTCCCACCTCTCCTCGCTTGCTCCCCATATATTCCCAATTTACTCAGGAGATCTTCTCTATTTCCCCTTCCCAGAGGAATCCATGGATATCTCTCTTAAGTTCTTCTTGTTACTTAGCTGCTCAGGGGTTGTGGATTGTGGCCTAGTTATCCTTTGCTTTATGTCTAAAATCCACTCATGAGTACTCACTCATACCATGTCTATCTTTCTGGGTCTGTGTTACCTCACTCAGGATGATACCCTCCAGATCCATTCATTTATCTGCAAATTTCAGAATGTTATTTTTTTTCTCTGCTGAGTCATATCCCATTGTGTAAATGTACTTCAATTTTTTAATTCGTTCTTCAGTTGAGGAGCATCTAGGTTGTTTCCTGGTTCTGGCTAATCCAAATAATGCTGCTATGAACATAGTTGAGTTAATACTCTTGGGATTTGAATGTACATCCCCAATAGTAGTATTGCTGGATCATTGGGTAAATTGATTTCCAAAGTAGCTGTACAAGTTTACATTCCCACCAGCAATGGAGTGTTTCCCCTGCTCCACATCCCGTCTAGCATAGGTTATCACCTGTATTTTTGATCTTAGTCATTCTGACACGAATAAGATGCTATCTCAGAGTTGTTTTAATATGCACTTCTCTGATGGCTCGGGATGTTGAGTAATTATTTAAGTGTCTTTCAGCTATTTGAAATGCTTCTGTTAAGAATTCCCTATTTAACTCAGAACCTCATTTTTTATTTGGCTTATTTGGTTTTTTGGCCTCTAGTTTCTTGAGTTCTTTATATATTTTAGAGATCAGTCTTCTGTCAGATGTAGAGTTTCTAAAGACCTTTTCACATTCTTTAGGCTATTGTTATGTCTTATTGACTGTGTCCTTTGCTTTACAGAAGCTTCTCAGTTTCAGGAGGTCCCATTTATTAATCGTTGTTCTTAGTGTCTGTGCTACTGCTGTTATATTTAGGAAGTGGTCTCCTATGCCAATGCATTGGAGAGTATTTGGTTACTTTCTTTTCTTTCAAGTTCAGTGTAGCTGGGTTTTTGTTGAGGTCTTTGATCCACTTGGACTTGAGTTTTGTGCAAGGTGATAAATATGGATCTATTTGCATTTTTTCCACATTCTGCCATCCAGTTATGCCAACATTCTTTGCTGAAGATGCTATCCTTTTTCCATTGTATGTTTTTTGGCTCTTTCAAAAATCAGGTGTTCATAGGTGTGTGGATTAATGTTGGGGTCTTCAATTCCATTCCATCGATCCATAAGTCTGTTTTTATACCAGTACCAGGCTGTTTTTATTACTATAGCTCAATAGTGGAGCTTGAAATCAGGGATGGTTATGCCTCTCAAAGTTCTATTATTGAACAGGACAAACATCTGTCTTTGTAAGGGAAGTAGGGCTAACACCTGCTTGATTGGCAGTCTATTTAGTAGAAGGGGGCTGGAGAGATGGCTGAAAAGATCTCTTACTGCTCTTGCAAAAGATGGGAATTCTGTTACCAGCACCCATTACAGGCAGCTCACAATTGCCTATGACTTGAAAATGGGTGACATATTATATACACTGACACTAGAAACTTGAGTGTGAGTTTACCAAAGTCTGTGTAGAAATGGAAGAGGTCAACAAAAGAAGGGGGAGCCATGTGAGTGAAGTCACTGAGTTGAAAAGAAAGAAAGGGGATGAGAGAACCCAGTGCTTCAAGTGGATGGTACCTATAATGGCTGAAGCAGACATGGAGGACTGAAGTACATAAAAAAGCCTTGGTTTGACAAGCCACTGGAAGATTCTAGTGAAGGGTCTAAAGATATCACTAACCTAGAAAGAGTAGTCAATAGTATTTTGGATAATTACCAATGTGGAGCATGTATGGTATACCATTCTGCCTTTTCCAAAGCTTAAGTCTGACTAGTGTGGCAACTGAGAACTGTTTCTCCAAGTCAAGTGGCTACGAAATCAACCAATCTAAGTTTAAATTCTCTAAATTCACAGGTTCATCTTTTCGTTTCCTATGTTTCTGAGTTCTTACATAGTGACTGTGTTGAGGGTCTGACTTTTGTAGGGAATGTATCCTATGCTCTTCTAAACCTCCCGAAGCACCAGACCAAGTATACAAGGAAATAATCAATTTAACAAATCTGTGTTATTTTTCCCATCATAATGTCTTTGTCCACCAATGGTGACTTTGCACTTGCTTTGGTTTGGTTGTTTGGTTTTAAGTAAGTCTTCTGGGGAAGCTCTTGAGGAATTTATATTCTGCTTCAGTGGGTTCAAGCTTGCCCTTATAACACCTCACTACACTTTGGGGAGTGGAGAGCTGATTGTTATTGTAGTATATTTCTCCTGAAACTTGGTGTCTATTATTAACCGATTTTTAATCTTTAAAAGAAATGATTTATCACATAACTAACCTGTTTGAAGGCAGAGTATATCCAACCTCACATCTCTTATGTGAAAGAAGTCAACAACCAACTGTGTAGTCCATCTATCCATATGCTCCACTAGGCTTTTGAGCCCTTTCTGGCCTTTTAGTATCATCAGGGTTCATTTCAAACTCCTTAGATCATGTTGAAAGCAGCAAGCATGACCTGGCCCTGTCACCTCTCTAGCCATTTGCCACCCTCACTTCCTGCACTGTACCCTGCTGTCACACATCGGCTATCTCTTCATGTATAAGGTCTCAGTGACACATTCTAATTATCTAAGACATTGTTAGGACGATGAGAAGTAAAGAAACACTTGTCAATTTCCTTTTCCACCATCTTCCTGTCTTGATAAAGAGCTCTCCATAATCTAGACCCAGGCGTATCTTCTTTTATGAGTAGTGTAGCACTCAGGCCTGCACCATGAAGAATCAGCAAGCACTTCTTTACCATTCTTGGTTTTCCTTGTGTTCCTCAGTTTCTTTTGCCAGGGTACTTTAGGCCAGTTATTTCTGCTTTTGTTATATTCGTTTGCATTTTGATCTAATATCCGATTGCTTTTCTGCCACTCTATTTCTATCTTTAAGAATTTGGGGTTTTCTCTAGGAATTGATTCTTTAGCCTCTACTTCTTTTTCTTCTGAAATTTCAGTGGCCGGCTACCTACATTGCATCTGGTTAGCAACTTCTGGAAATTTAGGGAGTGCCCAGTAACTTCGGGTTCTCCACTCCTGATTTGTCAAGGTACACATACTCAAGAGCTTGCCATCCAAATTTATTCTTCCTGTGCCAGCTACTATCCTGCAAAAATGGGCTTCACAGTTCCATGGTCTCCCCCCATTTACCCCATTGATTTTGTGTTCATCTTTTCCTCCAACTCAGGGACAGCCTGATGCACACATATAAATCACACATACTTTATTACATGGTTTTCTTCATGGTTTCTGGGACATGCATGTGACCAAAGGCAAGAACTGATGATGCTCCAGCTTCCAGCTCGGACCTCTTGGAGATATCTACCTGAAGACAGCTGTCAGCCAGCCAGAGTGCTCTCAGAGCTGGAAGCCTTATAAGCACCACAGCTGCTCAGGGAATTGATCCAATCAGAGCTTGTTTAGAGGCAAAGAGACATCAAGTGAAGATCTCTTCCCTATCAGGTTACAGATTGCTTTCTCATAAGCCACTAGATATCTAAACACTCATCAGAAACTTAAGGGAAATCCTCACCCAGCTGCTTTCTTGCCTAAATGACTTGCCTATCATTAGCTTGATGGCTTCGGGCTTTGTCCAGATGTGGTGGGCAATAGGCCCCAGAACATTCTTCTGTTTAAGTGGTGGCCTGAAATCTGCCATCAAAAGGCACAAGGCAAGCATGCTTTCAAGCTCTATAGAGGATATTAGCATATTGCTCAAATGCCCTCTTGGGCAGATTTCTGTGCGTGTATGCGTTCGATTAGCATGCTAAGGATATGCTTTCTCATGAAGAGTAGGAAAGAGATGACACCTTGAGTGGAAATGGGCAGATTCTGTTAAATCAGGATGCACCACAGGTAGCTCAGCATATTAGCCCCATTCACAATCCCAGGCTCAAAGAAATTAGAAGGAACCCAAAGGAATCCAGCTGGGGTCCACCAAGCATTTTAATCACAACAGCAAGTTGCTGTCTTTCACCAGGTGGAGACTGTTAGGTTCAGAGGCAGGAAATGTACAATTGCCCTGTAGGTGTGAGGAAATGGAGAAAGAGCTAGACAAAAGGATTGGCTACATCTAGGAGGAAGATGGAAAGAGGTGCCACCTCGCCTCCAGAACCTTGGAGTCTCTTACACACTGCCACTTCAGAAAGCTTTTTGGTACTTGTTTCCTGATGTGTCACAGATGTCTAATAAGCCAAGGTCCTGCTGGCATGTAGAAATGAAAATGTTTTGACCAAGTTCTTTCACATTTCAGTTTAAGGGTGATAAAGGGAAGGCCATGTGTATTTTTTCCCTTTATGTCATTTTCTTGCAAAAGAGGGGAAAAACAAACACAGATGCTTCAAAATTTTTCAAGGTGCAAACTAAATTACATGATGCCCAGGAGTAAGCAGTAGCATTTCTTTGTTTGAGCATGGAATAAAAGACACATAATTAGGAAATTGGGAGTCTATTAATTTTCCAAATTTACTCATGCAAGAACCACTGAGCTATGGTGATATTTGCTTACCTCGTCATTATGCAAAAATATATTAGCTAATTATTTTGACTAATGCAATTAAGATATGCATATTTAGCATAAACCATACAATAGAAATGTTACAGTCAGCAATTGCCGGGTTGTGCTCATGGGTAGCAGAGAGGCAAAAGTCCCCCGCTCAGTCTCCAATGGTAAGCCACGAGACTGCTACAACTCTGGCTACACTGTTATTATTAGTTCGGTTGCAGTAATTAATTTACTTTACAGCATGACTAGGTGGCACACAGTTAGCAGCAGTATTCATTTTTGTTATGAGACACCTGAAGATGTCAGCTTTTGAGCCGCAGTGCCTGCACCTTTAATTGCCTTAATCAGTGGAAATGCACTATCTCTTTCGGGGATCCAATTAAGAATGCAATTGTTATTTTCCTTTTCTCCCTAACCCTCCTAATGAATGCAGGCACTAGAAAAAGTTAAGGTGATGGTGGTAGCCAGAGGGGAGGCTTCTGTTCTTGACCAGTAAGGCCATGAGCCTTGAGCTCTTGTCACTGAGCCTCCATGGGCTCCATCTTTCCAAAGACCTCAGCTATTCCATTGTGCTTAGCCATTGGCAAGCATAGGTCCACCCAACTCCCTCCTCTGAGTTAGGGTCCGTATTTTAACCACATCCACATTGTTCTGTGATCCCCCTCCCCGGGGTAGGGGAGATGTGAAAAAATATTTTATAATCCTAGATGGGTTATCAGTGGCTGAAACAAAGAATTCTCTCTACAGTTGTATAGCTTGGTGAACCACTGATTTTAAGGGGGGGGGAGGTGCTTACAGAAGCATGGGCAACTTGGGGGGGGGGCAACATCACCGAAGTCTCTCTCCCAGAGACTGTCACTGCTTATAGACCCTTGGGAAAAGCTGAGGCCTCCGGAACTCCGCTTCCCTTATCCTCCAATATCGACCAATTAATAGGTCCAATCTTTGCAATTCCTGTGTGTGTAGTTGCAGCTGCTAAGAGTTTAGGAGAGCACCTGGACAGTGCTCCACAATACTCAGGTGACTAGCAAGTCCATGAAGGTTTAAGAAAAGCCATTACAGAAAAGGAACCAGAGCCAGCTACCCCACTGAGTAAAGTCAGAAGACTTTAATATTAATGCAAATAGACTATGAGTCCATAAAGAATTCGGAGACAAACACAGCATGTCTGTCACCTACGTATTCCTTTGTCTGTGGAACCATGTTGACCTAGGACAGTTCCATGCTAAAGTTTGTGGTTCAGGGAGAAGATAATCATCCCCTATGCTGAAAACACCAGGAGAGTAAAAACAAAGTTTCCAGGACAAGAAGAGGGTTGGGATAAAGAGTACAAGGAGTCCCTGCCCTGCCCCACAGTGCTGCTTCAGAGCTAGGACAAGAAGGCTTGGTCCGGCATGATCTCTTCTAAGGACACCAGTGTTAGAATCTGGCCTACCCAGAGGCACTTCCCTCCCAGTCTGCTCTAGTGGCATAGTTCCCCGCTCCCTCCACCTGTCAGTCTGAGTTCTCAGGCATCTCTGTGGCTCTTTATCTTTTTGCCCTTGCATAAAAAGAATTATCTAGGTCACCGCATAGTCCTCATAATACCTGGATTTTACTTTTGCAGAACTTACTTATGTTCCCAGAAGTTACCCTGAATGACTCAAATCTCATATTTCTGACCATACATATTTCATAGCAACTGATCCTTCTAGAAGACACCAGAGAGACCTATGGGCCCCATTCTTGGCCACAAGCTGGCTCTGCAGTTTCAAGCACATATCTTCCTCTTGAATCTCTAGTCTTTATCCAACTACTGATTGTGTGTGTGTGTGTGTGTGTGTGTGTGTGTGTGTGTGTGTGTGTGTGTGTGTGTACAGAGTTAAGATAATCTAATATTATTTTATCAACTTCTGAATTGCCAAGGCCACCACTTGGGAATAATTTGAGAAGTCATTATCAACAGTGAAAGCAATATCTCTTAGCTAGCAAAAACAGCATTGTTGATGAACAAAATGAGGTATTCTAATTTACAGCATAGAAGGGATCATGTAAGCTTTTGCATGGTCTCAACTGAGTCTACCAAAAATGCATGTTTAATTTCCAACTTCCCAATAACTCAACTGTGACTTCATTGGATAGTAGAGTCCTTGGAGAGGGAAGGGATTGAGTTAAGGTTAAGCCATTAGGACAGATCCTCATACGACATGATTCAAGTTCTTGGAAGAAACAGAATTCAGATACAAGATAGAGAAGATTGAGGATCTGTGAAGACACAGGAAGGAGGAAAGGCCATTTACAAGCTACAAAGAAAAGCCTAGACACAGGAGAAATGGTTCACTCAGCAGAGTGCTTACCGCGCAAGCATGAGGACCCAAGTCATGATTCTCCAGGACCTTGTGAAAAAGCCAGGATTGGTGATGTGCACCTGTACTCCCCTCCCACAGAATGTCTGGGGCTTACAGCCTGCCAACCTATCCCAACCGATGAGAGCTAGGTGAAAGGTCATGTTTCAAAACATAAAGTGAAGAGAGATTGAACAAAAAAGTCAAAATCAACCTCTGGTCTCCACATACATGTGGCCATAATAAGAACATATAGAAACACAAACATTGCAGGATATTGGATCACACTATGAGTCCTGAGATTGTAATATTTACTGGGAAAACAAACAAACGTGTTTCTAGTTATGATGTGTTTCAGTCCTAGCACACACCTTTAATCCAAGAGATTTCTGCTTGAATAACATAATCAGGATTAAATAAAAAACAACCATAAGTCAAAAAGGGGAACGAGCAACCATTTGAGAGAGTAAGAGGAAGTCAGGGGGACAGATAGAGAGACACACAGGAAATGAAAGAAAACATTCAGTCTGAGGAGTTTTGTTTGAGATGGCTTAAGAGAAAGGGCTCTCTCTGGGGTGTTGGCAGAGGAGGAAGGTCAGCCAGGTCACCCCAGCATCTGCCTTTGATTCTGGAGTCTTTAGTGGTAAAATTGAATGATTGAAATTTTTGTTAAAAAAAAAAAACACATACACACACACAGAGAGAGACAGAGAGAGAGAGAGAGAGAGAGAGAGAGAGAGAGAGAGAGAGAGAGACTACAGTACACTCTTTCCTGAGAAGAAAGCTGCCTGCTGGTGCCATGGACATGGACTTCTAGCTGCCAAACTGTTAGACAATATGAATATACTGTTTAAGCAATTCAGTGTATTGTTTTGCTGCGGCAGCCGGAGAAATTAAAAAACTGCTATAAAAACAGATATGTGTTCATATAACTATATGCTCATGACATCAGTTATAATAATAGGTTTAATGGGACAGGTATTAAATAAACACTGAGAGAATAGATGATTGACTGGATGGGTGAATGAATGAATGAATGAATGAATGACTTAGAGAGATGATTCCTCCTTATCTAACTCATAACTGCTGTTTCATGTCATGTTCCTGCATTCGGAAGTAGAGACAAAATCTGACTTTCTGGACAAATTTCCCGGGAGAAAGACTATGGAAACCTTGGTCTCACCTCTCCAGTCAGTCATGAGGACATCCTATTGGTCCCTCAGGAATCTCCTCAGCATCTCCAGAAGCATGAGTCAGTGGAGTGGCAGACATATTTACTTTCACTTAGTAGCCATGTATTTGATAGACTGTACAGAAAATGTACATGGTAGCATAACATACACTTTAAACTTATAAATTTGGAAAGCAGTCATGGCATTTGAAAGAGAATTAAAAAATACTGCTATATCCATCCCCGAGTGCCATGCCAAATGGCTAAACTTGTCAACCTTCCCACAGACAGTATTTAACATTTGCTTGACTGTTTGGACTTTAGAAAAGGAACTCACCAGGTGATTTCTGGGCAGCTGGTCAACAGTAAATAACACTATGTCGAATACAATGTGAGTCTACAATGAACCATGGCCAACTCTATCCAGCTTGTAAGGCTTTCATGTGTACACAACAAAACATGGTCTTATCCACTCACTATTTCCTTCTTCAACTCTCCTCTCCCATACCCAATACATAAACCCACATGAAGTGGGTCAGGAGGCCACTTCAGTCTATGGGCAGCCATTTTGCAACTTTGTTCTACTCCATGATTGAGAATACTTCAGGCAAAAGAAGAAGCCATATTGGTTTTTCAATACTCATTTCTCCTAAAGAACTGGATTTGAGGTTCCAATGTATGTGAAACGGCCTTTCAAATTAAAGTTATATATTCTATTTAAAATATTGTATGGAATTCCCATGGCTGGAGAAACACACACTGACCCAAACAACACAATGTATTATGGAGTTTTATTTACCCCTCCCCCATCTTTATTAGCAGCTGTAATACATTACATGCCTTCCTGATTTTATTTAGTTTGCATCAAAATATTCAAATCAGTTTGCTTTTTCTGAGAATTTAATAGCAGAGTGTAGAGTGGGAGCCCACTTGGATGATGGGAAAAGGCAAAGAAACTGTCCAGAAACAGAAATTCACTCCTAATCACCAGGCGTCAGTTGTACTGTAGCAAAGGTAAGTTGTTTTTTGGACTGGAGCTAATTTTTACCCTGAGTGCATATCAAAAACAGTAGCTCTCTGTTGTCAGGCCTTTATGTGCCGCATGCTGAGTTAATTAACACAGAGACACTTGATATTGGAACCCTCCAGAGGGGAAAACAGAAAGTGGTCTAGGTGTGAAAGCCGACAGAGCCCTTGGGGTGTTGGAAACACAGGGGTCTGTTCAGTTTTTATTCTTTTCTGCTCTTGCAATATGGGGTCAATGGGTCTGTCAATCTCATCTCTGTACCATTGTCTTTGTGTAATTTCCCAGAAGACAACAATGAATAACGAAGCTTAACCACCTTCCAAAAATGAAACATCTCAAACCACCAACTTACCCTCTGTCCTGGTCAAAGACAAAGGGCCATCAGAAAAAATGACTTGTCTTCCAAAACAGCAGCTCTCTCCTTAGAGCCCACTACAAAAACAAAAGCTGCATACTCTATTCAAAATGTTATTATTTTCAAGGTACTTATAGAGAGATGAATTTTTATGGCCAAAAGAAAATGTTCTAAGTTTCTAATTCTACATTGTGGTATGCACACATGTCTCTTCTTTTTGGGTTAATTCATAGACAAAATTACTCTGTCATTCACCTGTTCCTAGGATGTAGTAGACAGTGTCTGTCTGGAAGATGCAAATATAAAAGTCATGGTACAGAAAGGGACGATGTGATCTTTGAGGGAAAGCAAGTGAGGCTCCATGGCACAGTATTTCCTAATACGAAAGCCAAGAAATTTCATGTGAACTGGCATCGGGGACCAAGAAAAAAGTAACAGAAACAGACCCCATGAAAAGTAAAGGAAAAGACTTATAATGGTGATATGTGACTAAGATTTCACGCATGAATGCTGATAGGCAAATGCAAGAAATGGGGTGTGGACAGGAAGTGATCCCACATGGTAAGCAGTCCCAGCTTTGGAGTGAGATGCATAACTCTTGCTCAGTGTGCCATCTCTGGGAATCCCTCAGACTCTCAGAGTTATAGTTTTATTAACTCTATATTTAGGAATGATGATGATATTCCTAAATGTGGCAGTCATGTGAAGACAACAAAAAATGTGTGTGTCAGAAAATCAGAAGCTCTCTAGGCCATGGTCTTCAAAAACATTGATTCAGGAATCAGCAAGTTGCCTCTCTTCATAATAATCATTTGTCTTAGTTATGTTTAAACTTATATGACATAATACCATGATCAAGGCAACTTACATAAGAAAGGGTTTATTGGGACTTACAGATTCAGAATCAAAGCCCATAACCAACATGGTGGGAGCACGGTAGCAGGCAGGCAGACATGGTGTTGGAGCAGTAGCTGAGAGTTTACATCCTGATCCACAAATGTAAGGGGGTGGCAGAAAAGAAGGAAAGAGAAAGAGAGAGAGACTTAGAAATGGTATAGGCTTTTGAAATCTCAGTTTTTCCACATATAGCTTCTCCAACAAGGTCACAGCTCCTAAACCTTCCCAAACAGTTCTACCACTAGGGACCAAACATTGAAACATATGAGCACATGGGACCATTCTCATTCAAATCTCCATACCATGTAACCTTGGTTAACTTATTTAAGATCGCCAAGCCCCTCTCTTCCTCCATGTAGGCAATGAAATGAAAATAAGGGCTGGGAATATGGCTCAGTAGATAAACTGCTTGCTGCGTAAACATGAGTTTCTGAGTTTGATCCCTAGCATCCACCTGAAGCTAGTTCTGATTACATAAGCTTATAATCTCTGAAAGAGGTGGAGACAGGTGAATGGAGTCCTGGGGTTCTGGTAGCCTGTTTGCCTAGGTTAACTTTCAAGCCCACAAGTCCCAGTGAGAGACTTTATCTTAAAACACATGCTGAGGAACAGCACCTGAGATTGAGCTCTGACCTACACATGCACACACATATGTATATACTCATAGACAGGAGCATGTATGCATGCCAGTATACAGACATCCACACACATGACAATAATATAACAATACTCACTTCATTGGTTGCTTATAGAGGTTAAGGTGACATATGCAAATGACTCATATATGTGTGGCATACATTATCTATTCTATGTTTATTAGCTATTATGAACTAGAGTCTTAACAGAATACCTGGGATAAAAGAAACTGCAGTCATAGTCATGATGTTGCTAATGTTGATGGTGATGTGCAGAATCTTATGCAAATGGGACTATGGCAAAACCGTAAGAAAGAAAAGACCACTCTAGGAATATGGGGAGTGGAGGAAGAGATGTCAGAACACTAATGATAACCAAGGTTACACCTCACCCAGAGAAGGAACACAAGAAATCTCCCCTGATTGGGAGAAAGGACAGACTGAACCTCCATGTTCATGGCTGTCATGGTTAGCCTTGGTTCTGTCTGACTGCGGACTGAGAAGCCAATCACTGAGCAGTAATAGAGAAGCACCTTGAACCCTCTGACACCTGCTCTGCCTAACATCCCAGCGTTGTCTCCCCTGAGCTGCTTCTGCAGCTCACCCCACAGCACCCCTATTACTGCTGCCACCATCATCTTGGCTAATTTTGCATTAGCCATGTGCACTGTCGGATGATTTCTGCTGTATTTTGTTGCCCTTTCAAATATTTCTTAAATAGAAGATTCTACCATCTGGTGGACAATCTGCCTGAGTGCTATCTCACCTATCCCAGTGTGGATTCTACTCCTATTAGGGAAGGAATGCGGCAGAGAGGAGACGCTGCCTGCTAGAATGCTGCCTCTGGCCACCTGCAGCCCAGTGTCGCTGATGTGCTCTCTTTCTCCCTGTGGCCTGGTTCTGCGTACACAGCAGCCAGTTTCTGTGCTGAGTAGGGCTTTCTCCCACTCACTCCATAGCTAGGTTATTACTCATGGGTCTGCAGGGAACAGATGTCTCCATAGGTAGACCTTTCTGACCTGTGCTGACATTTTACATACCTAAGCATCAAATGATGATGTAGCCACTCTTCCATTGAGAGAGAGAGAGAGAGAGAGAGAGAGAGAGAGAGAGAGAGAGAGAGAGAGGCTTAGTTAAATCTCAAACTTAATATCTGTTTATCAAGGAAGAAGAATCTGTTCAAAGGGCTCAGGTTGTCTATGGTTCCTGAAGAAGGAAAGCATGCATAGGTTTGTCAGCAAGAAGAAATATATATAGACGATAAATAGATAGTATATAGATAGATAATGATAGATAGGTAAGTAGATAGATAGTAGAGAGATACATAGAAGATAGACAGCTAGATGACTGATTGAAAGATAGATACACACATACATGACTATATGCCTAATGGATTTTGACGTGGAAGCTCAAGGGACAGTCACTTTTTGTTATTTACCAGGACACAACAACTTGCTTGGGAAAAATGAAGTGCTGATATCTTAAGATTCCTCTGTGATAACATTGATTGTTCCTAAATTCTGTTTATGAGGGGAATGTGAACAGGCTACACCCTCTTCCTAAGGCTTAGCAACAAATTAGAATAGGATTCTAGCACAGGCCACCCTGGGGAACTGCTGACTGTGTTTACTTATATAGTATAGGTGAGCAAATACAGATAGTAGCAGTAGTGACCTCAAAGCGGCTATACTAGATGGTCTTCATCCAGTATGTCCAATGACTTCTCTGCAGCCATATAGAGAGTAAGAAGATCCCACCTCTAGTCTTCCCCAGCCTCCATAATGTAACCTCTCCCTGAGGTGTCTAAGTCAATGGCAGATAGGGGCAGAACTGCCTACAAATGGCTAGAAGGAGTGGCCAGGTACTCAGATGAGAGTCCAGTGATCCCTCCTTGGCCCCTTCTACCTTTAAGAGCATTCTCAGGTCTTGCTAGGCTAGAACTAAGCATATATGGATTGTTTTCTAATTAGAAGTAACCAGAGGGTTCCAATGGAGTGCTTGGGTAAACTCTCAGTGATTTTTCAAGTTGACAACTATTAGTAGGCCAAGAAGGGGATCTCTAGAACTGAATGGCCTGAGGTAGTTTTCACTTTGAAAATGATGACTATGAATTAATCTGGCCCTATTTTAGGCCCCCCCAAAAAGAAAGAAAATTATACCTACAGACAACAGCAAAAACATGAATATTGAGAGAAATAGTCAATGTACCAAAACTATGAAGAAAACAAAACATGAAAATGAGTTATCATAAGAGCTAGATAAAAATTTTGGAAAACTCTTTAATATCAGTTATGAGATTAGAGAAATAAACATCTTTATGAGGCAGGAACAATAATACATTGACCTAAAAATAAAACTAGATGCCATAAGGAAGAAAGGTAAAACAGAAAAATAAATTCTGACTTAGGGACTATAATAATCAGGTAGATCAGTGATATGGGAAGAAAACCTAAAAAATTATTCATAATATAAAAGAAAGAAACAGTAATAAAATAGAAGAAATATGATACAGAGACAAAACACACAGCATTGAGATCTTACAGCTAATCCTAAATAAGAGGAAACTGCTTGTGTACAAAATATTAATGATCAAGAACTCACTTGAATTAAAGTTTCAGGAGTAAGTTCGATGCCAAAACGTTGCTACAAGTGAAAAACGAGAAAATAATCCCAGGGTAACACAGCTTCGGTGAAAAAGAGAGAGATGAGAGAAATGGAGAATGAGAGGCAGAGAAAAAACTAGGCAATCGGAAGAACGTAAACAGACCAAGAAAGGAGCAAGGAAGAAGTGTAAAATTACAATCAATTAGTGAAGCACCTTCACAAAGGGGAGAGATCATTCACAACAGTAGAGTGGAGATTGCTGCCCTTCATGCCTCTACACACTCCAGCAGGGAATCAGTAGGCCCCAAGGTCTGCCAGTGAGAAGCAGGACTTAGTGAACAAATACCAGGTTCTTTCATCTCACTGATAGGGTGATTCGAAGAATTGGGCTTTGCCTGCCTCCCAGAGTCACCCCAGCTAATTCAGCATAATCTAGCTGCAGGTGTGTGCGCGCGGCGCTATTGCGGTCACAGTATATTCTTCCTCTTGGGCCCTGTATGGGCTGTTTTCGACTTCATTTCTCCACTATCATGACTTCACCTTGCAAATAAGATATTTGCTTTTGAACTCTTGTCTCTGAATCTAATCAGTTGAAAATTCATATTAAGACACCCCTGATGGAAAACCAAAACAATACCAGATTGTTTTCAAATACTGATGCTTTCTTCAGATTAAATCTGAATGATTTGGGGCCTGTAAATTTAAAGTTCAGTCAAGCCATCATTCATAGGTGAAAGTAACAGAAAACCATTCCCAATAAAGAAAGCATTTTGAAAATCCCATTTAAAATATCTCTTTAGCCTTTAGAGTGATAACCGAAGGAAATTTAAAACAGAAGCCTCCTGAAGCCTCCTAATCTCTTATGAGCAGATTATACAGTAATCGTTCTGATGTCCGTGTAATAATAATGGCTGATATTACTACATGGTCACAGGAGTCAAGAACTGTGGTAACGGCCTTGTATGCAGTATCTCACTTAATTTCCATAGTAACTTGATGATAAAATAATATTGTTACCATCAAAAGGGAACGAGGGCTATTGAGAAATCAGTTTCCTATGATGACACGGCTCCAAAGTGCTTGTGGGTCTAGACACCACGGCCTGGCTCTGGATGTCTTTCTCTGTCACTTGGCTCTCCCGCTAGCATTAAGGGGACCTCCAGACTATAAGTGACACCACTTTACTCTCTGCAGTATTGGGGATGACGCTTTTGTTCAGGACCAAATACAAATGCAAAGATGCTTCTCTCCCCAGCTCTCATTGATAAGATTTTACTAGTGGAAGTACTGTTGACCAAGGAAATGATCCTATGCTCTTTTAAAATCTAGCTCAAAAGACTGATCTGTGATTCAGCAGAAGGTACCAAACAGAATTTCCTTTGACCATAGAATGTGCTCCATTGTGCACTGTTCTCTAGTAGCCAGTGTGGCTGCTGGTGTACCTGAAATTAACCTGGATGAACCAAAGGAACTAAATTTTAAATTTAAGAGGGTTTAATTGGGAGAAATTGATACTTGAATAGCCACACCTGGCTATTTACCATTACAGGGTACCCCACAGCTGTAGACACTCCAAACCCTGTTTCATTGATCTTGGTGGCTTTCCTTACAAGAGGCTAGCAGAGCCTTCAACCTGTGAAGATCCCTTAGCATAACACTCTCCATACCACATTCCCCACCCTCAAGTTCCCCAACCAGGAGCCACAATTAGTTTGTGCTATGGGAAGCTAATATAGCTAAGCCCTCTACACCAGGCCCTCTTGACTCCTGAGAATTCAAAACCTCTCTTTTCTAGTCATATCCTTACATACATTCTGTGAAGTACAATAAATTTAAGATGAAAAAAAATCTTACTACTGACATTCCTCTATTTAAATGGCTCAATCAAAAATTTTTATTATACTCAATCAGCCAAACTAAAATTTATTTTTAAAAAGGAGAAATTGTTTAGTAAGTCTGTTATATTATGTGATCACAGTCATTCCCAACATACACTTTTGCTTTAAAGAAAAAAGATGTATTTATTTTATGTGTATGAATGCTTTGCTTGCTGTGTGTATGTGCACCATGTGCAGGTAGAACTAGGTTATGTTGGGGGCAGAACACAAGTCCCATACAGCAGCAGCAAGAACTCTTGACTGTTAAGCGTTCTCTTCAGACCCTCATTTGCATGTGTGTATGTGTATGTGTGTGTTCCCCTAAGAAGTACCAGAATTTTCTTCAAAGTCCTTTAAAGCAGATTATTTTTAAAGTTAAATTGCATATATTTGAAAGATACAAAATAAATGCAAGACACTTACATCTCTCTTTTACAGCCAGACATACTTAAGCATCAGTAACGCTTTGGGAAGGGGACTATTGCATTGCTTGATAAAACAGTTTGATAATTTTGAGCAGGTAAACAGCTCACGGTAGTGCTGCTGTGACTTTCTGAGCACTGAAGGCTCCTATCCGTTCATCCACCTGGAGTATGTTTGTACTGTGTCTTACAGAATGAAAATAGACTGGCATGTCATACTCAGACTTTATAATAATGGTTGTCACTACGTTGTTGATGAAAATCAAGCATGGCAGAGAAGATCTGATCTTCTGAAGAGTCTACAGCCTTTTAGTATGCTCAAGCCACCGAGAATATAATTCAGTTGTTCTTGATGGAGTCACTTCTCCAAACCCCACAGGCTACTACTGAAAAGCAACACTACCCACCATGGGCACAGAGAGCCAAGAAGCCCATTGGGAGGTACTAATGATTTGTTTTTGCTCCGAGCCAATTTCCATTAGACCACCTTTGAACTAATCTCTGCACTGGAGTGCTGGCACCGGGGGTAAAAAGCGCTTGCTGAACAAGTATCAGGATCTGAGTTTGAATCTCTAGACAGCACAGAAAAGCCAGACATTTAGTGCTGTAATTTTAGGATGACTATGGGGAAAGGGGAGACAGGGGAATACCCAGAAGTTTCCAGCCTGCTAGTTTGGTGTCAGCAGCAGAAAAACAAAGAGACCCTGACTCAACGAAGATAAAAGGAAGTGACCCACACCAAGGATGTCCTCTGAGCTCCCTATATATGTATGCAACCACATACCCACACAAAGCACACACACACATAAAAAAAAAAAAAAAAAAAAAAAAAAAAAAAAAAAAAAAAAGAACCATTTTTCCTCTTGAGACTGTGCCCAATCTCTATGCCTTTATGGCTTTTCAACTAATAAATAACTAGGACAATTGATGTTACATTTTTAAGCATGTAAAGAAAAACAGAGCCCAAGACACTGGGACTGCAATTCGATTATAATATTTTAACTCACATTCCAACTGGGACTGCACTAGGTAGCAGGAGTCTGTAAAAATCAGGGATTGAGAAGAAAGTGTTACTGATAAGAAACTTGATAAGGAGAATCAAAAGTGGTACAGCCAGGACCCCAAGGGAGAGACGCTCTTCCCATGGTTTATGGTTCTGAGTGAACCCTCTAGCATGGTTACATCTTCTGATTATTTGATCCTTGTCCACACTTAGCACAGAATAATTTCCCTAACCCTCTTTTTCTCTCCGCACCACCCCAGAGAAAAAGAAAAGAAAGAAAAAAGAAGGTTGTGTGTGCGTGCTTTATTTTACAGCTAATTTGCTGTGAGCACATAGCCCAGCTGCTCACGATGAAGTAAAAGAGGAAATGGGAACAGAGGGAGCCTGCTAATGATGGAGGGTGAGAGAGAGAGTGAGGAGGTGGAGGAGGAAAAGCTAGGTGCTGGATGTATGATTAAAAACAAACACGACGAAACAGTAGAAAGCACTTATCTTCTTCTGAGCCCAGGAACAAAGAGCAGATAAAAATCAATGGAGAAGGAATAATCTATTCAGTGTGGTTTTTAACTGGGCAAAAGAAATCATCCTCTTTCCCACCACGCAGTTAAACTTCAGACTTTGCTCTTGAATGTGCGTTATCGTGTGTTTCTAGACAAGAGATCATTCTAAAAGCAGATGTTAAAAATACACATAATCCTGCAAGAAGGAGGTAAACTTAGGAAAAAAATGAATTAATGCAGGGACCATTGGCAAAATTATATTTTCAGCTCTTGAGACAGTGGACTGCATGCCTCATTCATACAAATGATTTCCTTTTAAAATAGGAAAGATCACTCTCTTCATATATATATTTACAAACCCTGCCCACTTAAGAAGACCCCCTCTAGCTCTTTCCCCAGAAGATACTACATCAGAATAGGCTACACTTTCTACATTTGTGGTTTTTCAACTTCAGTATTCATAGGGAAGTGAAGAAATTTGTGATCATCAGATCTTTCCTTTAACAGTGCATCTTGCTAGGAGGAGAAGGGGAAGGATCATTAATGGGCAAGAAGGGAAAATAAATTGCTTTAATATTGGGCTTTAATATAAATATACTGACTCAGTCTGTATGAAAATGACATCATCATGACAAATGTGATCCTGCCTCTCATTCGTCAGTGAAAGCAGGTTGCGGAGCTTCTGGGAAATCCTGGAAGAATTGGTACATCTTCCTGTTGGGATCCTGGAGCAAGCAGAGATGTCATTTCCTCCCTCCCACCTGGGTTCAGAATCTTCCTCCTCAGGGTTCCTTCAGCACCAAGGGAGCACCTGTCCCACCTCACATCCTGTAACCGGTCTTCAGTCTGTTGATTTTCAGAGGGTGGTTTCGGTTACTATTTAATAGAAACAATTGGGAATTCT
Source organism: Phyllotis vaccarum (assembly GCA_033318265.1). Taxonomy (NCBI): domain Eukaryota; kingdom Metazoa; phylum Chordata; class Mammalia; order Rodentia; family Cricetidae; genus Phyllotis; species Phyllotis vaccarum. Next base: position 20,251,059 of record JARWLC010000009.1, read on the forward strand.
AACCTCCTGAATTTGAGTCTCACTCAGTAACTTGGAATAAGGTCTTGATCCTCACAGTCAACTACTAGAATTGAAGGATACTATAGTGAATGAAAATATCTCTCTCTCTTCCTCCATCCCTCCATCCCTCCCTCCCCCCTGTCATGTTTTGTTTGCCTGTATGTATGTTACACATTCACAAAGATATGTTGAGGCTGAAAGCTGACTTGAGAAGCTTTCTTTGGTAGTTCCCTTATTCATCAATGCAAATCTTAGTCAACCCAGCTCTCATTAAAACAGCTAGTCTGACTAGTCAACATCCTCTAGGATTCTGTCTCTGCCTTCTGAGCACTAAAATTGGAGGCTGGGTGAGAATCTCACCAGGCATTTACAAGTTCTAGGGATCTGAACTCTATCTTAAGTTGAGTAGTGGGTGCTTTAACCATCAAGTTCTTGCAGACTTTTTTTTTTTTAATTGTCACAAATAAGAAGTTACTACAGGCATGTGATGAGAAGAGACCAGGTATGATGCTAAGTGTAAGTCTACTTGAAGTAGCCCTTACTCCAGCAAAGACCTGTAGAGATAGGAATTCTGAGACAGATAAAAAAATATATATGTATAGATAGACAGACAGAGCTGTACTTTTCATCTACTTATATTTTTTAAATGAAATGAAAATAGAGAAAACACTAACTCTTACACGAGAGAACAGGGTGGAAGAAAATGAATGAAAATGTTTGTGTGATTTACTTTATTTTGAAGGTTAATTAAGTAAATATATCACATAATTGTTAAGAAAATTAACTTACAAAAAGAAAATCCTAAAATTCCTAAGTACACAAATGTGAAAAGCTAAATACAGTGGTGTGTGACTGTGATGTGGGGGGCAGGTAAGAGGCAGGGAGATCAGAAGTTTGAGGTCATCTCGGCCTACATTGAGAGTTTGAGGCTTAAAAACAGACAACAACAAAAAGAAAAAGCTTTTCAATAAATTAAGTAAAAGTAAAAAACAAAAAAATGAATGCCGTACACAAGAAATGGATGCCATTTTTCACTTCTTAACATTTTAGAGATATTTACAGTAACTCCAAGAAGATGAAACCACAAAACATTCTTAGAGAATGCTTCCCAGGAGCCTTAAAAATACTCTCACAGAGGCGAGCTCTTCCATGCTCTACAGGCATTGTGCCTACCTATCCTGGTGCAGCAAAGCCTCTTCCTTCTCCCCATAAGTCAATGCTCAGTACTCTTGGGATCCACTCATTCAGAGAGATTCAGGAAACTATAAAAATTATAACAACTAACTATGGAACAACATCTACACTGCAGGCCATCTCTATGCATCTTAATAATCTTGTCAATGAGGACACTGATATTCTTCTTCCACACTTGTAGAGAAAATAAGAGACAACTGAAATCAGCTTCATGGCCATAGAGCTAACTTTTTCTTAAGACTTTGGCACAAATCTTTCAAGCTTCAAAAGCTGGTTGGTCCTTAGCACAGTTAAAAAAAAAAAAATCACACTTGATGACAATGTGACTTAGAACTTTCTCTGTTCCCAAGGAGTCAAAATGAATTGATAGCTCCTTACATTAGTCATCCTGAAACTTAAATAGGCACAGAAACACCTGGGGAAATTTGAAAAAAAAAAAAAAAAAAAAAAAAAGGTAGACTGGTGGGTTGATGAGCAAGAAGGAAGACCTGAGTTCAAATCCAATCACCAGTACCCATGTGAAAAGTGGAGTGGAGCAGTATAAACATCTAATTCTGGCACTAGGGGAAAGAAGAAACCAAGGGTTCCTGGGGCTTGTTGACTAACCAGTCTGTACAAGTCAGTGCATCCTAAATTTAGCTTCAAAACCAAACTGATCAATAGAGAAGATACCCCAAAGTTTATCTTTGGCTTACACACACACACACACACACACACACACACACACACACACACACACACACACACACACACACATACACACACACACACACACACACACACACACACACACACACACACACTTTTCAGGCAACCAAATTTTTTTGATTCTGTGGTTAAGACCAGAGCCTTGGAATGTGCTGTTAGCCAAAGATGCCCATGCAGATGGTTAAGGAACAGAGATTGAAGAAACATTTCCCAAGCCCATCATAGTCTTAAACTTCAAATGTGTTATGATCCTAGACGCTGGTTCCTGGCACTAAGCCCCCATAAATGAATAAGCAGTTACTCATCCACTTCAGACAGTCTCTACTCCTGCCCTTGCTTCTTACAAAATAATATATTTACCATCCTCACCAGAGTGAAATGTATCAGGAGAAGCAGTAGTCTGGAAAGAATAAAAGCCGTGAGAGTATCTACATGCCCTTCTTCACACTGTCCATTCATTATACACTGGATTCAAAATGATAGAGGCCTTGAGCTGTAACCCAACTTAAAACCAGACATCTGTCCCTTCATTAAAGTTAGTTCTGTCATAACCAAACACAGACATGTTGGCACCAGCAGGTACTACAGAGATGAACAGGACAGGGAACTATCAATTGGAAACTTCATCTAGAAGTTTCACAGTGCTCAGCACCTAAGGGAAGCTGTGAGGGCTGTCACATGGAAGAAAGAAGACCATCTGTGTGATGGTATATGGTATATTTAATAAAATTAGTCTGGAATATCAGAGGACAGAGCTATCTCTCCAGCCTTTTTTTGTTTTTTATATTTTGTTTTTTGAGGCAGGGTTTTCTGTGTAATAGTCCTGGCTTGTCCTGAAACTTACTTTGAAGACCAGGCCGGCCCTCGGACTCACAGAGATCCTCCTGCCTCTGCTTCCCAAGTGATGGGACCAATGGCCTGAGCCACCACTGCCTTGACCACAGGAGACATCACAGTCCTGAAGGTGGCAAGTGACCTGCTCATAGTCATGCTATTATCTTCTTTGGCACAGGTTATAAGAGTAGGTGCTGAGTGACATGCAGCATCAATTATATAACACCTGAATCCCCTGGAACAACAGCTGCCCCCCCAGGAGCTCCAGCTCACCGAGTATGATGTTTCCCACAACTCAATTCATTTTTGCTTAGGAAATATCAACCACAAAAATGAGTTTAACCTTTTGAGCTTCAGTTTGGCACCTCACTCATTTCCACCCTCAAATGTTGTCTCCCACCCCATCTGGCTGTGGCAAGACTCATTCGAGGACCAGACATCTCTAAAATTAGGCATCGGCTGAGATTTATGCTGATTCTCTTGATTCAGTCCAGACTTGTCAACTTCCCTGGAAGCAAGCAGAGTGTTCCATAAATTACTGCAGCCTTTAGACAACCAAACTATTTTTAAAGGGTGGTCTATATCAAATGCAATTAAATCTGAATTGTTGCCTCAATAACTCTGCCTTCTTTCTTTTCTTGGTCTCTTGTGTCCCTAAGTGTGTTTAGCTGGAGCTACATTAAGGACCCTGCTCATCATTTTTCTTAGCCTCCTGAGAAATGCAAAGAGCAGTGATATTTTTCATTTCCAGAGGTGTGGAAATGAAGTGTCAGCACACCTGTCTTAAACTGCCCTTCCCATTAAGAGTGCCCCCCTGATCCTGACTCCAGAAAATACTCCTGTCTCAAACCGTGGAAGCTGCATGGAAATTTAACTGAACTCCAAAGAAAAGTTATAGAATCCAGGGGCTAAAACAGATCTCAGCATCTCCAGTTTTAACGGTACTGACGCACATTCTTGTGAGTTATTTTATACCTTGCTGCATTATAGTCCTCCTTGCTGTCCTAAATAAGGCCAACTTCCATAGGTGTCTCTCTGATAATGCACCACATAGAAGGAAGTGCCAGAGAGCTTAGCATGTTGTTCTTGCTCAGATATCACAATGCAATGCGTAATTAATCAGGATTGTGTCCAAGGATGTGCTTTGTGAAGAATCTGATGTCTTCATTCTTGTTTGATTGACAGCAGCTTTTGAGCTTCATCCTTTCCTCCTCTGCTGGAACCCATCTTTGGGGCACGTGGGTAGGAAGTCCAGGACACCAGTGAAAAGACTTGAATATAGCTTACTGTGCCTCCTCTCGTGGAGTCCTTTTTAATAACTATAAGAAACTTTCAAATTGGCCCCCTCCTCTCCTCTTTGACTTAATGAGTCCCTTCAGATCTGCTGGAGTCAGCTTGGCTGTCCCCAAGGATCTTGATAATGTGGTCAAATTCCTTATGCCCTCTTGGTGTGTACAAGTGTTATACCCTGAGAGCCACATTACATTCTAGATGGGGTTGATCTCTTTTGAAAGTATATAGAACAGTGCGTTTTCCTTCACACCTGAGACCATAACCCTTTAGCCAAAAGAGGCCAATGAAAGAGACTCATGATCGTTGGGTCTCTTGCACAGGTGTTAGGAATCTGTACATATCCTCTGTCAGGTGGAAACCAGCTTAAGCCATGAAGCATTGCTGCTCTGAAATTAACTGGCCACTCTGCCAGCAGCTTTCACTTCTCATCATGCAAATTCTCGCCACACTGGAAACTATCTATAGCGCATTGTTCTTCTTTGCTACCTCCACATCTTGTCCTATTAACTTAGTATGAAGTAACAATAAGCCCTTTCCCAAGATGTTTTATTGCCATCTATCAGAAAAAGGCAGTAATAACTATTTTAAATACTGTAATGGAAATATGAGCAGCTTCCCCTGGAGTTGTACAATCCACAATCCTGCTCCAAAGCAGGAGTGTTCTCACCAAGGCTATTATTCTTAGTCCTTACTGATTTTCATCAGAGTTATGAGCCCACACCAAACCAGGCACTGTTAAATGTAAGTTCACCTGCTATGAGATTCCAGTACCTCTCTTGAAGAAGAGCCTGGTGAGAGACTTTCTATAACCACCAACTGACATTCATCATCATCCAATTCTTTAGTTCTTCTCTATAGAAACCATTGCTATCTTGGGTGGGACATTTTTACAATGTACTGGACCAACCTTTACTATAAGACATTTGATATCCCAGTTACCAGGCACCACATGTCAGAGGAAGTCTCTGATTATGGAAGAAACCAAAACACCTCTTTCCCAGTTCCAAAAGTACACTAAGGTGACATCATACTTTCTCCTTAACACTCACAACTGAAGACCATGTGATGGTATGTTTTGGGTTTTTTGTTTTGGTTTGTTTGTTGTATCTGTTTTCATATCTAGAGTTGTTCTTTGGAGGGAGGCGAACATCTGTCACAAGCCTACATTCCCCAGTACTAGCAAAATACAAAATGACTTTTCACATCACCCAAAACAGAGACGGCCGGATGAATTAGGAAATTAGCATCTGGACTTGGCTCACAGGGTAACTGTTATAGTTTGGGAATTAAATGCCCCACCTCTGTACTCACATGTTCAAGGCTTGTTTCCCAATACAATGTTCAGCAGGGGCTTTAATGTAGTGATTATATCATCAGAGTTCTGACCTATGAACATCTCTTTATAATTAATTCATTGGTGGATTCCTAATTTCACGGTGGTATGGAGAGGTAAAAGAAGCTCAGAGGTAGAGCCTGGAGGGAGGAAGTCATGCCTGGGGATGTACCTTTGTGGAGTACATTTTGTCCTCAGCACTTCGGCTCCTTGTTCCCTTGCTGTCCTGGGCTAACCAACCATTCTCTTGCACATCCACCTACCATGATGCTTCAGCCTCAATGTCATCCTAAAATCAGTGGTACCAAATGACCATGGATTAAGAACTCTCAATCAAAATTAAAACCTTTCCTCTATACATTGATTTCCTTGGGAAGTTTGCAGCAGCCATAGACAGTTGTCTGACCCAGCAAATTAGGATTTTCCCTCCCCTTCCTTGTTGAGGAAGATCCCATGTCAGTTCACCTCAACTGAAACTTTTAAACTCTTCTGCCATTAGAGAGCTCTTACTGTGGCCATCGTTCTCATCACAAAGCCAATGACCTGCCATATTTCTGTTGTGTATGATGAGAAATTTTCTTAACAGAGTAGTACCCTTCACCCACAGAAGGTTCATTCCAAGGCTCTATGGGAGCCCAAAGCTACAAATCCTGAATTTGTTTATCTGTATAATTATAAAGTTTAATGTATAAACTGGGTATAGAAAGATTAGCAATGATAATATCAAATACTTAACATACTGTAATAAAGTTATATGAATATGATGTCTCTCTAACTCTCTAAAAATATCTTATATTTAAAAGAAACATTTTACAGCTTCGATTTGACACATTCAAACTGTAAGCATTACCACTGTTGGACTGTGGTCATTTATAAGTGAAATAAAGACTATTTGAACACAAGCCCCAGAATTCTATGACAGTGGATTCAAACATAAGACAACCCCTAACTAAGTAGTGCATGGATAGGGCATGCAACGTCTATACATACACTGGACAGAAGAGGTATCACATTCTGAATGGGACAGAGTGTAACAGTAGGAAGTCTCATCATACAGTGCAGATTGATGCACAATTAAAATCTTAAGAATTTGCTACCTAATAATTTTGGACAGTGAGTGAATGTGAGTGACTGAAATGGCATAAACAGAAAAGGCATGCATGAATGGTGTATGACTGATTGTCATTAGTAACGGTTTCCTTTTGTTTGCATGGGAACTGCTTTGGCATGATGGGATGGGAAGAAAAAGGCAAGACATCCTAGAAAAATACCAATGTGAAGTCATTCAAGGAAAGAAAAGACTCCAGGGAAGAGCTTGGTTAGGGATTCTGCCACACATTTGATGTGGCTTTCCAAAAGGGTGTCTGTGTTCATGATCTTGCAGTCTCTGTTGAGTAGATCTGGTGGCAAAGCCAGGCTGGTTGTGTGCTCATTCTGGTTCATTGACTTCTTTAATCCAAAAATGCACTTTCAAGAAAAACAACCCTATTCATGCCTTATATATAAACCTTCAGCAAAGGTTCTGCAACGGCCAACCCAGAGTCAAATCTTCCCTGATATCTGTTTTTGTAAGGTCTGGTGCTAAGAATATGTAACAGTTTGTATATTTCAATATGACTGAGCTGTAGGGGCCAGATATTTATCCAAACATATCCTGGATGTTTCAGTGTTGATGCCTTTGAGACAGTAGGAATATTTATTTAAGCTAGAGGGCTTCAAATAAAGCCAATTTCCCTATATTATATGGGTGGGTCATATGCGATCAGTTGAAGACTTGAAGAGAACACAAGCTGGAGTTCCCTTGAGCAAGAGAGAATTTTTTAGCAGATAACCTGTAGGCTTCAGCTGGAGCATCAGCTCTTTCTGGATCTCCAGCCAGATGGCTCTCTGTGTCTCTGTGGTTTTCCATCCTTTTGTAGTGACATGAGCCAAAAGTCTCTCTCTCTCTCTCTCTCTCTCTCTCTCTCTCTCTCTCTCTCTCTCTCTCTCTCTCTCTCTCTCTCTCTCTCTCTCATTCACATGTGTGTATGTGTGTGTGCAAGTGCACTTGCACACATGCATACATGCATTCTGGATTACTACATGATTTTACATCTTAAAACAATGTATAAGTAAGGATCTAAAAACTAAGCTAAACTTCACCTCATAACCAGCCTATAAAATTACTATCTGTTCCATTAGGAAAGTTTGCTAACATTTGTTCAAAACCAGTTATTCCTGTATCTCTACCTATTTTGCTTGTCAATAATTGGCTACACACTACATCAATCTGCCAAGTCATGGAAAAGGCAAGTTCCTATAAGCCAATAGGAAAGGTTTATTTGCTCCTATATATGGCCAATTAAAAGTTAAGCCTGAATCTACAGCAGCCATCTTGCAGGCATGCAGTGGGCTGGCCTGACTACATGGCCACCTCAGTTAGACTGACAATCCAAAGAATCAGGCTTTCTCATGACATCAGAATTGCAGAATTAGTATCATGCCTCGGTGCTTCTCGCCATAGAAAACAGAAAGATATCTTAATGCTTACGATAGTTTCAAACCAAGTTCTTAATACTCTTCGGCACACCCTAGGGACTCAGCCAAAAGCCATGGTGAATTCATTGTCTTCAGCGCCCTGCATATTTGATGCTAAATTCCTCTAAAAGACTCTCTTTTCGGAGACCGAGACCAAGACTCCAACACTGAGGCCAAGTGTGGCTTCCCATGAAAGGGCTCAGGGTATCTGAGTAGAATAATACATTCATACACGCATACATACATATATACATACAAAGATGAATACATACATACATACACACCTGACAAGTAAAGACCGCATTTATCTCTCACTCTTCTTATATTTACTTCATATTTTGTTAAATCCTCAAAGAAACAAATAACTGATATTTTTCCCAAGAAAGAGAGTCATATAAAAATCTCTAATTCTTTTCACACAAACAGGAGAGAGCCACACCAGTGGCCAATCCATCCTGGGTTTGGTTGTACCGTTAGTTTGTTTAATACTAGGACAGACACTTGGTTTTGACTAGTACGACTGGCAAAATAATATGGAATGGATCATTTTTTCTTTGCTTTACATCACTCAGGCAGCTGCTTGTGTGTTCAAGATCATGAATTTAGACTAACAGGGTTAGCCCTCGCTACAGCTTCCTAGTGGTCTTTCTTTCTATGGTGCACATTTCTCAGAAGAAAGAGGGGAGGTTAAGTGACTTTGCCCAAAATACAAAGGACCACTCATTGCGGCCAATGTCATATAAAGAACATAAAGGATATTGGCTCTTTTAAGTTGAAGCTGCCTCTGTTGATTGTGAACCTAGCTTGTAACAGCTGAGCCATCTCTCCAGCCCCAAAGCTGCTCTTTTATGGCTTTCCTGTTCAAATAATCACATCCAAAAGTGGGTCTATTGAGATTGCCCAGCCCTAAAGGTGGCTTATAGCAAGTAGCATTCTGTCTACAAGATTTCTGTGTAAATGTAAGACCCTTGATTCTTCGACATTTTACGATGCTGGAAACTAATGATAAATGGGGGGAAAAAGATACATTTAACCCACATGGCACTTCTGGCTTTGTTTTATTTCAAGTTACCTCAAAATGCTGTGACTTGGAGTTGTTTGGATTAAGTCCAATTTTTAGAAATGTATACTTATGTTTAAAGTACCAGAAAGCCCAGGCTGGGAATGAGCTTGGGAGTCTCCTGACTCTAAGTCCCCACTCTCCATTCACCCTGTCAAGCCATCCCTCTCTGTCTCAGTGCATCAGGAGCTCATTGCTAAAAGTCTCTATCGAGCCTGGAATGGAGGAGTCTGTCTTCCTGCCCACAACCCACAGGTTGTAGTTCTGCCCACTGGTGGTGCCTCCCCGAAAAACTGTTTCCTCTTTCACAAGCCAAACCTGTCGACATTTTAAGACTGCCACAGTACAACGCACAGTTTTCTCTTCCCCATACTGAACCCACAGTCCCCTCAGTTATAAAGTGAAGAGTCCAACCCCTTTTCTCAAAACATGACCTACAGGGAATAAGAGCAATTTAGATGAATATTGATATCCCCACCCTCCCCTGGTTTTAAGAGCCTTGCATGCTTCTATTAATGAGTGCTCCCATGGTGTTCCCCTGTTGTACAATTTGTGCTTCTAGGAACCTGTTCTTCTGAGCTGTTCTTCTAAGAAAATCCTTGCACCCAGTGACAGCCAGAGCACAATCAACCTGCCACTCCAAGAAGCCTGGTTTCCTTTCAGTCTCACAAACAATGAGGCTGTTTTGATATGGGCTGTCTTGGTCTACAATTACCACCCAGTGGCTGATTTTAGATGCATGCCAAACATTGGCACGTCTGTTTTAAAATAAGTAAACTTTACATGTGCTAACATCTTAGCAGTATCTTTTAAAGATCTATAAGGCAAAGAAAAGGTGGTCAGAAGCCTGGGAGGCTGGTTTGAATTAATACTTAGGTGAGTAACAGTGTTCTCCTAATTCCTACTGAGTCCCTGTGACCAGGGAGTCTTCAGCACAGTCTTTCAGTTATAAACCAATAAGTAAGCAACCAACAATCAGTGTTTAGATCTATTCTGTGTAATATATGATAATTTGGAATGGGGTCAGAATATAGGCCAATGTGCCTTGAAAGCACCTCCTCAGAAAAGTGCCATTTGGCTGTGGAGCTGAGGCACACGCTGGCAACACAAGGCCTTACCTACTTAGTATGGATGCACGGAACAGATGCTTGGGGTAGACCCACTATGTAGAGGGGAAGAACCATGAGAAACAGATGCCTACTATGTGCTCAAATGTAGGCATAATTTCCTTTATGCGTTTCACCAGCAACTGTTTCCAGCCCTCATTCATTCAGAAATGAGAGAAGTAGGTGCTGATGCAAGAGAGCCGCTCTTGCTGCTCTAGAACACGTCAGGAAAAGACTGCGGATAAGAAACTTCCCAGCTAAACATAAATGAAGACAGTACACAGTGAACACTGAGCAGGAATGGGAGGCCAGAAAAAGTGGCCCAGAAGAACAAACACGAACACGTGGTCTGAACCGTGGTTCCAGGCTGGAGCTGGCAGAGGAGCTGACCATCCACCACGGCTACTTCACTAAGCAGGGACCTGTGTCACCTGGCAGAACGAACCAGGTTGTAGCCCTGTCCTCCCACCCCAAAAGTCATGGCTGCCACTGCTCTTGGCTTATTGAGCTCCTAGAAATAGAAAAACTGGGTTTTAGCGTTCTTGGATACAGCTCTCCATTTTGAATCCGAGGAAAGACCTATCCAGGAAAGTTCCAGAACATGTCCAAATCAGTGTGTCCTATAGCCAAAGCTTCCTGCTTGGATTGGGCTTGAGTTCAGGTTTTCCATTTTCAATTTAGTCTCTTCCCACAGAGCCAGGTTTTGTTCTCCATGCTACTGTTTCCTCGGCCTGCTGGCTCAGTTTTCCATAGACAGGAAGGTCTTGGGTCACCTAAACATTAAAGTCCATAGCACTTTCTGTCCACGTTTATTAGATGGGCCTGACACAAACTCACAGGGGAGGGTGGGAAGCCAGCATTGTGCATAAGTAGCTATAAATAAAAAACCCCAAACTAGTGAAAGTTTCTAGATCTCCCTTTTATTTAAATGTTCCTCATTTATATGCAACCAATTCACGGAAGCCCACACACCAATCTGTAACGCACCTGGTATTGTGAGAGATTGCCAGTTTGGTAGCGTTAGCTCCTTCCCCTCACTACACATGTACACACAATACAAACTGCACAGGGGTTCATGTCCTTAGGGTATAACTGTCCTCTTCTTTAAAGACTGCATTCTCCCAACAAACCACATAGTAGAATATACCAAAAGAAGAGGTCACTGTTTATTCAGTCTTTCAGCCATATCCTTCCGGGCATTTCAGAGAGCAGCTATGTCCAAGGGCTCTGCCCAGACACATTTTACCGTATCAAAACCACGTGTGTCTACTAAGTGCCATACACTGAGATATGTAACATCAGTCCCTTCCCCAAAAGCCTAAATTTAAGGTTCTGGTGGGGTTACTCTCTTCTGAGGCTGCTTTTTGTGGCTTGTAGACAGTCCTACTGAATGTCTG
>JARWLC010000009.1:20267500-20290000 GCA_033318265.1 Phyllotis vaccarum
CACCCAGGGGTGGTGTTAATGCCCAGAGAGGGACAAAGAGATGTCATGGGACTACACAGAAAAGGCTTCATGAGGACTCTCATACTGCCAGCTCAACAGTGATGGGGGGCAAGGAGAGGTGCTGTTTACAGACAAGGACATGGGCACTGAATCACAGGGCTGGGGGTCTCCACTGTAAGAGTACTTCCACTGACCTTGGAAAGTATCTCCCTGGGGACAGTGACTATGAGCATCACTGATTCAGAACCCAAGTCACCAGGACTCTGGATTGAAGCTGGGGCTGGGTTTTCTACTCATGTCCACTGTTCACAGCTGACAGTAGTTACACACAGACAGACAAAACAATATGGAAGCAGCATATACATACCAGAAAAAAATATGGGACCGCAGCCAGATCTTAGGGCATTTGGAGTTTAAACATGGAATGATCAGGCCCTTTCAGAGAATATTGAACTGTTGGAGAATGGCTACATGGTGAAGAGAAGTGGCCTCCAGAGCAGAAGCTGAAATCTATTGTTTCAAAGAAAGACTAGTTCTTTTGGGGGAAAGAACCAGCTAAGGTTCTTTACCCAAAGAATAAAGCTGAGCTTTGTGGGGATTTCATCGGGTAATGGGATAAAAGTTCAGGCAATGCTCATTCAGTTCTAGGGCTTTTCTTGCAACCTGGCTTTGAGCTAGAGGAAATTATGTTGTGGTACATATTTGTGTTTGAAAGCATGCCAACACACATTCCGCAGGCAGAGGTCTCTCATGCTTAGGGGTAGAGAGGGTTTCTATTCTTACATATTCTTTCATCCTACATCCAAGGCACTTAATAAGAAGTCAGTGTTGGCAAAGACTGTGTGTGTGTGTGTGTGTGTGTGTGTGTGTGTGTGTGTGTGTGTGTGTAAGGGAGGTTTGATATGAGTGTTTTTTGTAGTTTGTGTGAGTGTATATATATACACACACATATATATATATATATGTGCACATATGTATATAGGTAGTGTTTCTGTCTGTGTGTATGTGTATAGTGTATCTATGAGAAACACATATCTTTGCTGTATTGGAAATATAATGTTTGTTTCACGAATGAATAATGGAAATTGAAAGAAATGTTCACAAAATTAATCATGCCATGGGTCCCGTCTTAACTTACATTTCTCCTCCCCCTCTAATTGTCCTTTCTTTCTATCCTCTTCCACTATGTCCCACCCACCAAATCTCCCTTTCCTATTCATAAGAGTGTTTCAATACCAAATTGCAAATCAGCCCAGAACATGGGGAATCCAAGTTGACTGAAGCCATTTGATACTAGGAGAAGATAGAGACTTACCCTCTTAGATGTAAACCTTTCACAAACCAAAAACCATTCACCAGCTTTACAAGGCATGGTAACTGGCATGACCAGGTGAGCCCTGGGCATCTGTGAAAGCCAGTGCTTATGTAGTGTGGTGACATTACTGTAGTAGCCATACAGAATGTAGAAAAAGGAACAAGACAACAAATCAGAAAAGACCAGTCCATTTAGCTATCCATGCCTCATGTGCCTTCAGGTCCACAGCCAGATCCATGGTAGGTGGGACTGTCCATGAGGAAACTGCTCCCTACTCCGAGTCATTCAAAAATGGGTGTAAAATTGTTGAGGACATTTTGAGCCATATAGATTATCTCCTGAATAAGATTTCAAATGCCAGATCCATGGAAGAGAGACAGATGAACAAAAATAACTAGTTGATGTAAAGTGCACTCCAAAGCTTGCCAACGAGGGCAACAGCTAGAACTGACCTCTTCTTGCTGGAAGGCCTTTGGCCTATCCCCTCTCTGGGTGACCTCACTCAGCCCCACACTTTTATATCATTCTCCATGGCTTTAACTCTAAACCTCTACCTTGATCAGCAACTCCCTCCCATCCACCTGCCTCTGTCCTTAGCACCAGGATTGTAGATGCGTGCTGACATACCTGGCTTTCTTTTTGATTTTTTAAATTTTATTTTGTGTGTATGGATATTTTGCCCACATACATTTCTGAATACCAAGTGAGTGCCTGATGTTGGAGGAGGCCAGAAGAAGTCCTCAGATCCTCTTGAACTGGAGTTACAGATAGCTGTGGGCCACTAGGCAGGTGCTGTGAATGAAAGCCAAGTCCTCTGAAGAGCAGTCAGTCTTTCTAACCAATAGAACAACACTCCATCCTCCACACCTGGCTTTTTTACATGGGTGCTGGAGATCCAAACTTGGGTCTTCATGCTGGCACAACATCACTTTTCCCATTTACAGCAGACTCTTTAAGAATATAACTTAGGTTTGGAGAGATGAATAAAGTTCTTGCCACACAAGCACAAAGACCCATGTACAATCCCCAGTGCACACATATAAAGTTGAATACAATGGCATGTGCTGGTATTCATACCGCTGGGAAGGTTTAGACAAGAGTAGTCCCAGTACTTACTGGCCAGTCATCATATCCTATTGGTAAGCCTTGGGTCCTAATGATGAAAGGATATATTGAGGAACAATATATAAGATTGATCTCTAGCCTCCATAAAGACCTGTATGCATGTGTGCCCATGTCCACACTCACACACACACACACACAGAGATGCACATGAGTATGCACAGGATGTAAATCATACTACTTTACTCTCTTGTTCAAGAGCTCCAGTGATTGACATGGTACCTAATGAAGCCCAAATCCTTAGAATGTGAATAGTCTGACCCCTGTTGCCTACTCTTCTGTGCCCAACTGTCACTATACTAGCTATACCCAAAGCCCTTGGCCCTTTCTCAGCATCTTGGTACACGCTAGTCGTTCCATCAGGAAAGTTTGCTGCCAAATCACTCATGTGAATTTTCACTTTCTTCACTCACCCTCCACAATTAAATCTCTCTGATCACAGGAACCCAGAAATCCCCTGACCACACATGCTAAATAATGCCTTTCACCATATACTCGCCCCATCATTCCTGTCCTATTTCATTTTTCTTCATAATGCTATTAGATATCTACTACTTTTTAAATTCCAAGCATATTTACATTCTTTCTGTGTTGGCATTTTCAGACACTCTAAGGCCTATGGCAGTGTGGTAGATCTCTTCCAAAACTCACTGCCCAGAACTTCAGAATGTGACCTTAACTGCAAGTTGGTTCTTTGAAGCTATGATAGTGTCTCAACATGAAGTGTCATCTTGATTACAGTGAACAGTAAATGTGGTGACTGAAATCCTGATAAGAGAGAGGAGACAAACACGGAGATACAGAGGTATCAGTGGACATGAATAAGTTGACAATGTAGGCCAATATTGGACCCAATGGGCCAAAGCCAAAGACTACCAAGCATCATTGTCACTTGTCTGAAGCTGAAAACAGGTGAGAGACATGTCTTTCTTAGAGCTTTCTGGAAAGGCATGCCTCTGATGATGTCTTATAGCCTTTTGTTACAGAACTTTTAGGGAGAGGAAAAAAAAAAACAAAACATTTCCCTAGTTGCTAGGTAACCAGGACACAAGCAGATGACCACACTATAAAGGGCTGCTCCTACAGACTTCTATTGGAAGTCTGAGTACCTTGAAGGAGAGTCCTGAGAGATACTTATCTCTTCCCAACCTAAGCCTCAGAGACACAAGAGCGGTATCACTTGTGGATGTTCTGTCCAAAGCTCCAAGACACAGAATCTAAAAGCATGATGCAACAGTTGGTGTTGTTCATGGGTGAAGTGAGACAGTTTGTTCTGCAGCAATGGAAAATCGCAACAAAACCCCAGATAATTCCTTTCTTCTGGTGATGCCTGGGGAAGATGAAGGAAGAGAGAAGTTGAAGCACACGCTTACAAAAAGGACAGTGGCCTTGTTTGAATTGGACATCAAAGCCTCTAACAATTTATCAGAGTCCACACACATGAGGTCTTGGAGGATGTAATTCCATCTCCCAGAATCTTAATATTTTGGAGAAATATTTTAAAATCACTGAACTGAGGGAGAAATTTTCCTAAGTTATCCTGCTAATTTAATTCATGCTTTGGACCCTTATGAAACCCGAAGAGCAAAACTTTGACAGTGTGAGATACTACAATTTCAAACAATTGCCAGATTCTCCTCTCTCGACATTCTAAGGCTCCAGCCAGACCATGTTCTCACATGGGCAGCAATTAGGGATAGTTAGGGAGGGAGCTACCATGATGGGAAGCTCAGAGAGCAAGGCCACAGGGTATTTTTATCAAAGAAAAGGCAAAGCAAAGGTCTATTTTAACAGCTGCCTGGCTTCTCCATCCTGCAGTCTGGAATGAGTAGGTTCTTAATTCATTCTTCAGAGAAGAAATTCACACCAGAAAACATGTTCTGTGGTATATTCCTATACTGTTGGTCAGAACCAGCCCCCCCCATTTAGAATAATCAAGTAATTTTGATACATTATAAAATATATTGAAAACGGTGTCCCAACAAATACCAGTAGGATCCATCAGAATCAGGCTGATATTCCTACACTGAAAGAAAATGGAAACCTTTGGCTGCCACAATTTACATCTAGAAGCAAGTGAGACTTGTGAAGTACAGAACTTGCCCAGAAACAACAGTCTTTGCATGGCTAACAGTCTGCTTAACATAATTGTGACCATAGCATTGAGGTAGCACCTTCGCAAAGGACATGATAGAGGCATGCCAGATTTCATGAGAATATAGGCAGCATAGACTTCCACCCTGGACAACCAAAAATCTAGGGGACATTCTATAAACATTCCCCTTCCTAAGTGACAAATAAAGCACCATCTAGTCCCACTGCTTCATTATGCAGATGAGACAATTTTCAGCCCAGGAAAGTTAAGCTCCTATAGGCAAGTTCCGTAATATGGCTATACAAAGCTCTGTGTTCCCTGGCAGGAACATGAGTCTCTACTCCCAAGGTACACTGTGGCTCAAATTCATTTCTCTCCCTGAGAGAAACATTCCCACACCTTGAAAACAGATATGCTAATAGTACTCACCTTATATTATAGCTCAAATGATAAAACACCAAATGCAACATGCCCGGCATTCAGTGGGTAGCCAGTCACATTCAGTTGCTGCTGTACTTGACCAGGATCATGTATGAGCCAAGATTGAAAGCTCAAGTGTCCAGATTCTTATGTCATTCCATTAGAAATAAGAATATTTTCCCTTATATCCCTGGATCTATGTCATCTTTCAGAACATTGACCAGCACATTTGTAAGTTGAGCAAAATATAAATAACTTCCAGAAATCTGTTGTTTTTCCAGTGAAGCTCAGAACCCATCCCATAGTGTCACACTGAGTCCATAAAACTGTATGCAGCTTCCTTTGAGAGCAACATTTTCTGGCTAATTAAAATGAATGTTGTATTGATGAAAGATTATTTTAAAATGGCACTGATAGTGTTTAGACATTGTCACAACATCAACCGGTAGATCACTAATTTGCAAATTTTACTAAAGATTTTGCCAATTAAAACCCCTTCTAGACACTCAAACACACTGTCTGTGACAGCTGATAGACCACATGGTAAAGATATGATCACATTAAAAACACACAAGACTGTTATCCCTGGAAGGGCTGAGGGAGAAAGACAGGGCATGTCCCCGAATTGGGTGCCACTGAAGCAATCCAGCCAAACTGTCAGAGGAGGAAAGTAAATCTTTGGGCTTTATTATTTTTTTTCTCTGCTTTTCAAAACAAACAGTGGAGCTTTTGAGTAAGTCTGGAGTAACGAAGAACCCTAAAAAATCGTCTCCGTGGGTCTTTTATGGAGACCAGCCCACAGAACAGAGTATCCAAACCAAAGGAAAGTCTTGGATATAGCAGAGCTCTCTTGGGGACAGTGAGTGGGACCCTAGAGCCCCTGAGACCAGATCACTCTTCTGAGACATTGAAAATAGGACAACAATAGTGGTCAGAGGGTTCTAGAAATCACACCAACCAACAGCCACATGAATTCCTCAAAATCGCGTTTATAAGCCCAATTCTTCAGGAAGGCACTTGCAGGAAATCTTAGAAGATTTAGAAGCTAAACAACAACAATAAAGTATATTTTTAAATGAGAGGTTTCATACACAGGACTCCAATAAGCTATTTATTGAGTGTTCACCAAATATAATTTAGCCATTGCAATAACACTATAGGCTAGTATTGTTAATTCCAAAAGGCAAAAGAGGAAAATGAGGCTCAGAGATGTTTTGGACTTCACTCTTTACACACAGCTTCCACAGAGGAGAGCTGAGAATCTGCATCTAGTCATACCTAGCTCTAACCCCTGATGGTAATAATGCATAGTATGTCTGCTCTTGGCCCTAAGGCTTTTGGTCTAGCCTCACACTAATATTTGGAAGATTATAGTTATTTGTGATAACTACGTGTAAAATCTCTTCATTAGTGGTATTCAGTCACTGTCAGTCATAGACCTATAGCCAGATCTGAGGCTGTCATCCACATTTTGTATAGATCACACATAGCATAGGTATACTGAGGCTCCAGATTCCACATCTGTGATCATTTATGAAGAAACATTGAATTAATATCAGTTTATTAAAATAAGGAGGTAAGTGTTGTGGGATTCAGGTGTCAGCTGATAAGGTCCAAAGAAGCTTATCCAGGGTCCCGGGCTCCTGGAGGGGGTGTGGCCAACCCCTTTGATAAGGGGCTGCTGGGACGCTGGGGGGCTCTCTTCCTGGTTCCTGGCTGCTGGAGGAAGGACCCCTTCGTCCGTCCGTCTGCAGACTTCGGTCCCTACTGTGCTTGGTTACCTGTACCGTGAGTTCTAGATTATATTCTAATAAATATTTTTCTAGTATTGGTGTTCTTGTGGGTAAACTCCGCCTACATCTGGCGCCCAACGTGTAACTCGGCGAGGTCTTTAGACCTAGAACAATATAAACTCTACGTAACTGATGAGAACAAGAAACTTGTTGACCACATTAACAAAGTGGACGAGAAAATCATTAATTATGCTAATGATGTACATCTCAAAATTGCTAACTCGGTGAAGTCTTTACAAGGATCACTTCATCAAGAAAGTCAAACTTTGAGACAGATGGTATCCGAAATACAAGAATTTGTACCTGCACTGTCCAAATTCCAAGAATGGGAATCCGTAGTGTCCAAAATCCAGAAATGGGAACCCATTATATCTAAAATGGAACAATGTGGGGACCATATTTCAACACTACAAAAGGGCAATGATACATCTGATGCTCAGAACAGTTCAGGTCAACCCCCAATGGGGTGTTATGGTACTGGAAATACTTTACATAAAGTTGTAAACATCACGGGGATACCTCCTTCACCACCACTATTATTCCCAGCTACTATTCAGACCAAGATGGCACCAGGGGGTTCCTCAGAATATGTAGAGTATAGTTATGAGCCACTACATATGAAAGACATCAAAGATTTTAAAGAGGCAATATCCATGTATGGTATTCACTCTACTTATGTAAAGCAGCTCCTAAATTCATGGTCTGCAAAAAACCGAATCCTCCCCCTCGATTGGATGCAGCTAACGGCTGCTGTCTTGGACCAGAGTCAAAATTTGCAGTGGAGAAGCTGGTTTACAGAAGAAGCCAGGACCTTAGAACACCAAGGAAGAATTAGGGGTTTCTTTGCTTCTCAGGACCAAATCCTTGGTGAAGGAATGTTTGCTGACGTGAAGACTCAGACTACTTATGACGAACATACTTTATTGCTATGCCGTACGGCCGCACTTAATGCATGGGAAAAGATTTTAGACTCAGGTCAAAAAGTTGAGCATTATGCTAAGGTCAAACAAGGTTTAAAAGAGCCTTATACTGACTTTCTACAAAGGCTTACCACGGCTGTAAATAGAGCAATATCAGATCCAGAAGCTAGAAAGCAAATAATACTTTCTCTGGCCTTTGATCATGCTAATCCAGAATGTAGAAGAATGCTTCTGCCTTTAAAAATCAGAGCCGCACCTCTAGAAGAATGGATTCAATATACAATCAATGCTGAACCTCTCCATAGTAATGAAGACAATTGGGTAGACCAAACCATTGATAAGGTAAGGAAGAGGAACCAAGGAATCACTTGTTTCAACTGTGGTAGACAAGGCCATGTAAGACGAAACTGTACACAAAGTACTCTTGGAAACGAGGCCCGATCTAGGTTTAATTCGAACAGAAGGCCATTGCCTTCTGGATTATGCAGAAGATGTGGCAAGGGACGACATTGGACCAATGAATGTAGATCTACCAGAGATAAAGAAGGCAACCCTCTGCCATCGGGAAACGCCTTTCGGGGCTTCCCCCGGGAAGCCCCCCAAAATCAGACTCCAAATTCGAGGATGGTGAGATCATATCCGGTCGTAGTAGAAGACCAGCATCCTCAAGACGAATAGAACACCCAATACCTGATCTTGAAAAACATACGATATCAGATGATAACATAAATTCAAAAGAAGATTCAAAAACTCCAAAGAAAATTACGAAACGGATATTTTGGCAGACTTCGATAAATGAACAAAGACCAAAATTGGGTGTACTGATAGACAATATTTATATCCAGGGTTTAGTCGACACGGGGGCTGATGTTTCGATCATAACCCCACGGTCCTGGCATCCGAGATGGCCTTTACAGACATTAGATATCCAATTTCTGGGTATTGGAACAATATCTCAGGTGAAACAGAGTGTGAGGTGGCTTGAATGCATAGGACCAGAAGGTCAGAAAGGACGGTTAAAGCCATATATGGCTGATATAGCAGTGAATCTGTGGGGTCGCGACCTCCTAATGCAATGGAATACCCAGATTAAAATCCCTCCTGGTTATGATGTCAGCCAAAGGATCAACTATGTTTCCAAAAATGACAAAAATTCACCAGCCATTCAAGTTGTACAAAAGAATCGCCCTCTTAATAAGACACTCACAGCACTGCCTTTGAAATGGTTAACGGAAAAGCCTATTTGGGTTCAACAATGGCCTTTGACAAAGGAAAAACTTCAGGCGTTAGAACAGTTGGTACAGGAGCAGTTACAGGCTCAGCATATTGAAGAATCAACCAGTCCGTGGAATTCTCCTGTTTTTGTTGTCAAGAAGAAATCTGGAAAATGGAGGATGGTGACAGATTTAAGAGCAATTAATAAGGTGATTCAACCTATGGGCTCCTTACAATCTGGTATTCCCCTGCCTTCTCTGCTACCTAAAGGATGGCCTATTACAGTTATTGACTTGAAAGATTGCTTTTTTACCATACCTTTACAGGAACAGGACAAAGAGAAATTTGCTTTTACAGTGCCTACTCTTAATAATTCAGGGCCAGCTAAGAGGTACCAATGGAGAGTCCTGCCCCAAGGAATGTTAAATAGTCCCACTTTATGCCAATATTTTGTACAACAACCACTAGAAATACTACGCAAGCGCTTCCCACAATCTATCATTTACCATTATATGGATGACATCTTGTTGGCAGACCCAAACCCACAGACATTAGAAACATTATTTGAAGAACTACAGAAAGTATTGCCTAATTGGGGACTGCAAATTGCTCCAGAAAAAGTACAGAGGGGAGATTCTATCAATTATTTAGGATATAAGATAGGTTTACAAAAAATTAGACCACAAAAGGTAAAATTAAATAGAGATAAATTGAAGACTCTTAACGATTTTCAAAAGCTACTAGGAGATATTGCTCATATACGGCCCATGATTGGTATAAAAAACTATGAACTAGTTAATTTATTCAAGACTTTAGAAGGTGACAAGGGTTTAAATAGTCCAAGAAAACTATCTGCTGAAGCTGAGAAAGAATTAGAGTTGGTAGAAAGAAAACTTCAGGAAACACATGTGGATCGTGTGGATCCAGACTTGGAATGCATACTTGTTATTTTACCCTCAAGACAATCTCCAACAGGAATCTTAATGCAAAGAGAAAGCATCATATTAGAATAGATATTTCTGCCACATAGGCCAAGCAAAAAGATGAAGACATATATCGAAAAAATTGCTGATCTGATTTTTAAAGGTAAATTGAGACTCCGCCAATTGACTGGAAAGGACCCTGCAGAAATTGTTGTGCCTCTGACTAATGAAGAAATTGAACGATTATGGGCAGACAGTGAACCTTGGCAAAAGGCTTGCAGTGACTTTTTAGGAGAAATTAATAATAAATATCCCCAAAACAAGAGAATTCAATTTATAAAGGAAACTAATTGGATCTTTCCTCGTGTAGTACAAGATGAACCAATTTCTGGAGCCCCTATATTTTATACAGATGCAAACAATTTAGGGAAGGCTGGCTACAAGTCTGAAAACCTAACTAAAGTGGCTCAGAGCCCTTATAACTCTGTTCAAAAGTCAGAACTATACGCGATCATTATGGTGTTGTTGGATTTCACAGAGCCTCTTAACTTAATTACTGACTCTCAATATGCAGAAAGAGTTGTTTCACATATTGAAACTGCTGACTTCATTCCTGATGATACGGACTTGACCTTACTATTCATACAACTACAAGATATCATCAGAGGTAGGATACATCCTATGTACATAACACATATCAGGGCACACACGGGCCTCCCAGGCCCTCTAGCGCAGGGTAATGAGGAAATAGATCGGTTGCTAATAGGAAGCGTGCTAAAGGCCACAGAATTTCATGAAAAGCATCATGTTAACAGCAAAGGGCTGAAGAAGAGTTTTCCCATCACTTGGATTGAAGCAAAAGAAATACTAAAAAAATGTGACACTTGCTCTTTCTATAACCAACCATCTTTACCTGCAGGAACTAATCCTAAGGGTACACACGGAAATGAGATATGGCAAATGGATGTGTTTCACTTTCCAGAATTCGGAAAGATGAAATATGTACATCATACTATTGACACCTATTCTGGAATGCAATGGGCGACTGCCCTGAGTTCAGAAAATGCTGATGCTGTACTTACTCACCTTTTGGAAGCCATGGCCGTATTGGAAATTCCCACTCAGATTAAGACTGACAATGCTCCAGCTTATGTCTCCCGAAAAATGAAGATAATTTTTGCATACTATGATATAAAGCATATTACAGGGATACCACACAATCCTACAGGACAGGCAGTCGTGGAGAGATCTCACCGCACATTAAAAGAGATGCTTTATAAACAAAAGAAAGAAATGAAAAAGCCCAGAGAGAGGTTGCATAGTGCCTTATTGACTTTAAATTTTCTTAATGCTGATGAAAAGGGAACTTCAGCTGCTGAGAGACATTGGGTAGTAGAAAAATCTTCTGAGTTAAATCAACCCATTTACTTCAAAGATGTGTTGACTTCCAAATGGAAGCCAGGGTATGCGCTTCGGTGGGGTAGGGGTTTTGCTCTTGTTTCAACAGGGACAGAAAAGATATGGGTACCAACAAAACTAATAAAAGCCCGCTTCGAAAAGGAGTCTCTTCCTGAACAAGAAAAGTAACTGCTCATCCCTGACATGACAAACGGATGCGTGGTAAGGAAAACACACTTAACAAACCTGGGGCAGGGTCTCTCAGTTTTGTCTTTACAGGAAAATAGATACAACTATTTTTACGGCATTGTCTAAACATTGAATAATTACTCACCTGCAATAGAAGACAGACTGATGATTAAAGACTGTACAAGACGGACTACGAGACCAACTGATACACATGTGCACTACTGGGTAATTTCTCAATTTTTACTGCTTTACATCTTACATCTACATCTCAAAAAAAAAAAAAAAAAAAAAAAAAAAAAAAATTGGTCCTGATTTGACTATTAATAAGGCTGGATTTGGATTGGGAACTTGTGGCTTTCTCCCTATCTAAACCCAAGCATATTGGTAAAGAAATATGAAAAATTCTGTCTCACATCATAAAAGCCACCTGGTGTGAGACAGAAGACATAATATTTAGGGACCAATATTACTGTGACTTCATCTTAAACCTTGTTCCTCCCTGTTTCTGTACCTCTCAAACATCTCATTCTATCTGCTTCCAGTCTCCTAAAGTCATGAATGATATAAATATCTCTTAAATATCGACAATGCTTAAGTTTTCCACTGTAAATAACATTTCCTCCTATCAGCTATCTACAAAGAATCTGAAACCGAGATGGGGCCTCCACCGGAACAACTCCTGCTACAAAAACAAAAATAGAAGAAAGAATATGAGAGAGAGAGAATAAGAGACAGATAGACAGACAGCAGAGACAAAAATAGAAAAATCAGGAACCTGGTGCGCACCAATCAATAATTGCTTTCAAGAAATAGATTATTCAAAAACAGCTGCAAGATAGCTCCTTATGATTATCCTTCAGATCACACTGCTAATTAAGTTTCCAGATGGAGTTAACCACTATCCTAAAATTGGTTATAGATGTATATGGTCAGTCCATTAGGAACTAACCATTGTTTTAGCTTTTACAGGACCCCAAAGAGATGCCATCGCCCTTAAGTCAGCAGGAAGCAACCTTATAAACGACTACGCCCCCTTTCCCAATAAGTTTTATGATCCAAAGGTTGTGGGTAAAACTGGGTAAAAGACAAAGCTATAATATAGCATCAGAGATCTTTTTTTTTAGAAGAGAGGGGGAATAGATAGGATAGATAAAGATAGACTGTTCTACCTACCTATACTTCATTTTAGCTAAATGTATGGGCTAAGCTAAAGACAATTTGCACTGTCATAGATATCTGTATATTGATACTAATGCAAAATCATTTCATATGTTTAATTGTGATAATTTGTACATTGGTACAAAGTTTAATCTGAGATTGTTTTATGTAACCAAAGCAACTTGTACTTCGATATAAATCTGAATCTGTAACTATTATGTAAAGCTGAATTTGAAATTGCTATATTTTATGTATGCTTCTACCTTTGTTTAAAATATTTGCACATCATTGTCATGTATACTATGCAATTACTACCTTCATTTAACTATACTAGATATAATGTATGATTGCACTAGTTATGATATATACACAAGATGTTTTATATACCTCTGTTTAGATGATATATATGTATTTACATGTATAAAATGCTGTGGACACTTTACCTGGTAAGATACCCCTGGCTAATGCTCGATAGTTCTACTAAGGGTCATTGTTCAGAGATTGTACATCCCTTATATAAGTATTCTAATTTTTAGTACAGGGTTTATTCCTTAAGACGATAAGATCTGCCGTCAACACTATTTAAGGTATCATATCCCAGTCATTTCAGATACAGGTTAGAATATCATAGATGGACAAGAATCTTCAACCGTTTCATAGACCCAGAGAATATGGCATTTAACATTTAAAATTTGGCCACGAGAGACACGACGACTCCTGGTGTCACTGCTCCCTTCACGAGATGGTGTTGAGCATCAAGGATACTCCATTGGAGTTGGTCCTTTTGGCAAAAAATGGCCGGTTGAGTAAGGAACTGTCCTTACCTTGATTGCTGACAGTACACACATGATATCAAGCTGGATGAACAAATGGAGATGGAGACTGACGAAACCTGCCTAGACAGGATAAGACAGTCCCTTCAAAACTGTTCTGCTTGTAAAAAGATCTGTCAGATGCCATAGGCCTATAGCCAATCCGATAGATGCTCTAACGGTGCACAAATCCAGAGGTGATTGTCCAGGTAGCTGTGTTGCTGTCCTCTCCCAAATTTTGGAAGTAGCTGCTTCCATGTACTTCTGTCTTTCAGACAAATTTACCTTCCTTCTCAGGTCTTGAAGAGGTTGAAGAATAGATGTTTAAGGTTTCCACCCTAGTATCCCTTAGATAAGAACACTCAGGTGTTAGATTCTCACTTTCCCAGATTAACCCTTTAAAATAATCTATACACCCTACTATCTACCAATATTCTAAAACTATTAGATATACCTTATATAAGTTAGGCTTTGATTAGCAATTGTACTTTAACCTCTCCTAGATACTACCTCATAATGATTCCTACTGTACATAGTCTTAGTTTAGAACCTTCTTAGTTAGAAAAAGGGGGGAGATGTTGTGGGATTCAGGTGTCAGCTGATAAGGTCCAAAGAAGCTTATCCAGGGTCCCGGGCTCCTGGAGGGGGTGTGGCCAACCCCTTTGATAAGGGGCTGCTGGGACGCTGGGGGGCTCTCTTCCTGGTTCCTGGCTGCTGGAGGAAGGACCCCTTCGTCCGTCCGTCTGCAGACTTCGGTCCCTACTGTGCTTGGTTACCTGTACCGTGAGTTCTAGATTATATTCTAATAAATATTTTTCTAGTATTGGTGTTCTTGTGGGTAAACTCCGCCTACAGGTAAGCAAATAAGAACTAATGCTTTTACAACTATAGTTGAATAATGTAGTATATCCTAAAACTTGGTGACATAAAACAGTCTGAATTCGGTGGGTCAGGAATTTGACATAACCCAGTAGGCAATTCACCCTTTATCTGTGTCTGGGTGCTCAACCCCAAGACTTGATGTCCATGGATAGGCTCCTTTAAAAAGGCCAGAACTCTCATGTCTAGGGATTGATGCTGCTTATCAGTAGGGAGTCAGTTCCTGGCCATATCCACATTTCCATGGGATCTCTCTGGATATTCTCATGGCATGGACAACATCCTAATGTATAGAAATCCAGGCATGCCACATGACCTGATCTTGGAAACCATGCAGTTTGGTTTCCACCACAACTTGTTCATCAAAAGCAGGTCAACAAAATGATCTCCTATCCGAAGTTTAGGAAAACAGATCTTTCCTTAAGCCAGAAGGCACCAGGGAATCCCAAGGAAGAAAAAGTAAGATTCAACCTGCTGGGGCTGCTTTAGTAAAACAAACTATGCCACCAGTGGGAGATATCTACCAAGCTTGGGTACAGTGTACTCATTATGAAGAATTTTTCAAACTCATTTTTAAAAACAAACTTCTTGTTGAGTATGGTTGAGTACACTTTTGATCCCATCACTCAGAAGTCAGAGACTGGCATAAGTCTCTGTGAGCTCAAGGCTATCCTTGTCTACATAGTGATTTTTCAGGCTAGCTAGAACTACATAGTGAGAATTTTCTCAACAACAACAAACTTCTAAAGTATGTGACTTGAAATTCATTTATTAAATATCTCTACACTAAGTTTAAAACAATGAGGTTATATCAATTTCTAAAAATTGCATTATAATGCATTTAAATTTTTAATTAGTGTTTATTAGAATATTTTTGTATGTTCCTAAGTACCCGAGACAGGAAACAAGTTGGTGAATGTGGAACCATTGCTTTTGGTGCCCATGGACAGACAAGGTTTCCTCCAAATCATGTTGCCATTGCTTCATCTACTTTAACCCAAAGCAGAAGAAAAAATTAACCTGACACTTTCCACTGAACCCAAAATAGGCAGAACACACAATTTAGTTTGAAAATATTTGGGAATTTTTAGCTAAAGAAGATGTCTTATCTCTGTGCAAGGAAGAGGACCTGAGTTTAAATCCCCAGGACCTGAATAAGAACTAAACACAGCCACATGTGCCTGTAATCCCAACAGGGGACACGGACAGGTGGATCTGTGAAATTCACTGGCCAGTCAGCCTAGCCAAAACTGTTAGCATCAAGTAGAGACTGTGTATCAAAAAGAAAAATAAAGAGTGTAGAGTTGTGCATGCATTCTCATACATGACATACACAAGAGTAGGGAGGTGGAGAAAGAAAGGAAAGAATGGAGGAAGGATGCATGGATGGGTGGATGGATGGATGGATGGATGGATGGATGGATGGATGGATGGATGGATAGATAGATGGATGGATGGATAGGTGGATGGATGGATGGATGGATGGTTGGATGATTGGGTGGGTGGATGGGTGGGTGGATGGGTGGATGGATGGATGAGTGGGTGGATGGATGGGTAGAAAGATTGAAAGGGAGAGAGAGAAAGAGGGAGGGAAGGAGAAAAGGAAGGAGGGAGAGAAGGAAGGATATATTTCAGAATTTTTCTGTTACCAAGTTCTAATTTAAATGCACCACAGCCCCAATACAAACTCTGAATGATTGCCAACACTCATTAAATGCTTTGACACTTCTTTGATATCTCCAAATGTGATCAGTTTTCTACATGTCCTGGAGATGAGTTTGCATTCTGATGTCTGGAGATATTTTATGTTAAACAGACCATTCTACATCACTCAAGCTTTATACCTACTTTGTTATTGAGATACAAGTATCAAAGTCTCTGGCAACGATGAAGAGTTGATGTATTTGAAATGCTTCTCATTTTTGTTTCATGGACCTTGAAATTCTGTCATTAGGAGAAAACGGTTAGGACTATTACGCCTTCTGATGAACTGGACCCAACTCCTTATAAAGCAATCTTCTTTCTAGCTACTAATATTCTTGGCAGTAACATAGCTACCCCAACTTCCTGTGACTAGTGTTATCATGTCTATCTGCGTCCATTAACTTTATACCTAATTGTGTCTTTAAAGTAAATCTCTTATATGTAAGTATGAGCGGATATTTTTTAAAAGCATATAATCAGATACAGTTTAGTTTTGTTTGTCTTTTTTTTTAAATTAAGGTCAAGAGGGCTGAAAGGGTCAAAGGCCCAAAACAGCAAGTGTATTAACTGCTCAGCTTTTTTTTACAGCCATCAAATGAGAAAGCTCAGCCATAGCTTAGGCTTGTTTCCAACTAGCTTTTATAACTTTAATTAACACATAATTTTAAATTTATGTTCTTCCATGTGATTGTTACCTCATCTCCATTTCGTACATTCCTCTTCCTCTGAATCTGGCTGATGACTTCACCTTTCTTCTTCCCAGAGATCTCTCTGTCCAGAAGTCCCACCTATACTTCCTGACTATCTATTGGCCATTTAGCTTTTTATTAAACCAATCACAGTGGCATATCTTTATACATTATAATCAAATATCTCATAACACAAATCAGCAAAGAGCACCAGGGAGAAGAATATCTCAAGTCCCTCTTAACAAGATACATTCTGGAATGGCATCTTTTAACTGGGTTATAGAATCTATTAAATTCATAATTATCGATGATGTTAGATTTGAGCTTCGATTCTTGTGTATTTATTTACTTGTTCATTTTTATTTTATGGTCCTTTCCACCTCCCATTTTGTCTTAGTTAGGGTTTTATTGCTAAGAAGAGACACCATGACCATGGCAACTACTATAAAGGAGAACATTTCTTTGGGGCTGCCTTACAGTTCAGAGGTTTAGTCCTTTATCATCATGACAGGAAGCATGATGACTAGCAGGTAGACATGATGCTGGAAAAGGAGCTAAAATCTACATCCAGATCTACAGGCAATAGGAAAAATCTGAGACACACTTCTTCCAACAAGACCAGACCTACTCCAACAAGGCCACATCTCCTAATAGTGATACTCCCTTTGAGCCGATGGAGGCCATTTTCTTTCAACCCACCACACCTTCTTTCTCTGCCTTCTTTTGAACTGATTCTTTAATGATTCATTTTTTTCTTCTTTGTTAACTTACTAGATGATTTTAATTTTACACAAGTGTTGGTAGCACATATACTTAACTTACGTCCATCTACCTTCAGGTAATAAATATACTATCATTTCATATGCAATTTAAGAAATCACAAAATCATACATTCCTATTTTTTCCTCCCACACTTTGTGTTATGCAATACATAATTTTTACTTTTACATTTTGTAGGTTAAATAATATATATTACTTTGTATTTTATCATATATAACTATATATTTATTATATTATGCATATTTAGTTTAAATGGTTGCTAATATTTTTTAAAGATTTAAGTAGTACAAAAACATTTATATTCCTTATTGAGACCTTGGTTTTGAACCTCATTATTATGACATTTATTTCTGTTGAGAGAAGTCCTATGCCTAGTAGGATGATTAATATTATACCTAAATGCTAACCATTAGATGATCTGGCATTCACTGTACATGTACTCACACA
This sequence comes from Phyllotis vaccarum, assembly GCA_033318265.1. Taxonomy (NCBI): domain Eukaryota; kingdom Metazoa; phylum Chordata; class Mammalia; order Rodentia; family Cricetidae; genus Phyllotis; species Phyllotis vaccarum. The sequence continues at coordinate 20,285,360 of JARWLC010000009.1, forward strand.
AAATATGACTCCTCAGAATATCTCTAGACATTACCAATGTTCAGGAAACAGTATGATCATCCTCATTTTGGACTCCTTGGTGAATTGCCTTCTAAAGTCCGAGATGTAGGCACAATCACCCTTAGCTTGGAACCTAAACAGGGCAAACAGTCTTGTTACCAGATGATGTCGTTTCCTCTTTAATGTTTCAGTATGGTGGATGGTGCTGATAAATGCTTTCAGCCATTGTGTTTTTTTATGCATTGCTATTTGGCTTTGTTTTTGGAGGATATTTTCACTGTATGAAAATAATAAACTGTGATATCTTTGCTCTTTCAGCACCTTAAAATTTTGGCTTCATTGTCTCCTCACAGCTTGTTTCCGACAAGGAATCTACTGTCATTCCTATCTTTATTTCTCTGTGCAGAGTATGTGATTTCTGCCTCGCTCTGCTGTATTTAAAGGTTCCCCATTGATCACTGGTGTTGAGGATGCTGACTATGGTGAGCTTCAGCATCCTTTTCATGCTTTTTGTGTATAGGACCCATTTACAGTCATGTAAGTCTTAGTCTACAAACAGGTATGCAGCAAATGTGAAACCCTTTTTTGTAGAGATTTGTTTTTTATTTGTATGAGTACTCTATCTGCATGCATACTTGCATGCCAGAAGAGGGCATTAAATCCCACTTTAGATGGTTGTGAGCTACAATGTGACTGCTGGGAATTGAACTTAGGGTCTCTGGAAGAGCAGCCATTGCTTTTAATCTCTGAGCCATCTCTCCAGCATTTTAACTCAAGCTAATCTCCTCAGCACTAACCCATTTCCATAGACTGTAGGAAATTCAATTGTCATCATTGTCTTTCCCCTCTCTCACTAGAGCAAAAAAAATCCCCAGGCTTAATTCAAATAAAGAACTCCAGTTATGAGCCATTGACTGCAGGGCTTTGCCACAGTGACACTAAATGCACCTGTTCCTTGCCAATGGTGTCTCTAATCTGCGTCTGGGACTTGAAAATCTCCACACTGTCACAATCCAGTGACCAAGCACAGAGCTATTTCACTAGATCTAGAACTTTCTACAGTCTTCCCTCCTGGAACAATATGATGGAGTCCCACCTATCTTATCTATCTTATTCCAAGGAACTTTGTCCTACCATGGCCCGTCCTACCTCTTCTTTTTCTTCTTCTGGTTATCCAGTACAATTTATTCAGTATGTTTAGTTTGGGAAGAAAACCAAATAAGGAAATCAGAGAATCTTAAGTATCTTTGGCCTTCTATCATGAGCAAATAACCAAAGCAAAGAAACACACGTGATGATTGCTTACTTAAAAAGGAACCAAAGGAGGAAGTTTAGAGATCAAAATCTAAGCATCCAAGATTCCTTTACTATCTATGTAAGTGAAAATGTGTGTTGGGTGGTGAGTAATACAGTGTACATTAGTGAAATTAGAAGTAACTTACAGAGGAGCAATGATGAGCTGTACCTGAAATAAAGAGGAGGGGGAGGAGGGGAAGGAGGAGCAGCACAGGACCAAAGGAAGGAATCTCAAAGAGAGGTAAATTAATGTGCAAATACCTGACATTGTGAGGAACCCTGGGGACTATAAAACAATGAGTCATACAGAGGAAGTGGGGTAAGACACAGAAAGAAAGCTGAAAAGCTCAGTCAATAACTAACCGTATAAAGTCTTATATGATAAGCTATGAAACTCAGACTGATCCTGTAGGAAAAGGGCAGTTAGAAGAGTACTGACTAAGATAAACAGCTCTACTATTAAGTTACTATGTCAGAAAACTGGGATACAGGACCTAGGGAGGTGGCTCTGGGTAAAATAATAACTGTGCAAACGTAGGGAACTGGATTTAAACCCAGCAGCCATGTGAAATGTCCAGAGGGACAGAATACACATCTATAACCCTAGTGGAGAGAGATCCGAGGCAGGAGGACCCCTGGGGTTTGCTGCCAGAGTAGCCCAAACCATGAGTTCCAGATTCAGCAAGTGACAAAATAGGAAACCTGACATTGCTCTCTGGTTGCCACACAGGAATGAGTGTGTGGACACGTACCCGCACAAATGTATGTATAATATATGCACACACACAGACACACACACACAGACACACACACACAGAGACATACACATACATATTCACACGCATACACACATGCACACGCACATGCATGCACAGACACACACAGATACACACATATACACAGACACACACAAACACACATACACACACAGACACACACACACACGCATGCACAAACATGCAACACATGCACACACAAACACATATACACATGCACACACATAAGCATGCACGTTCATACACACATATATTACACAGACACACATTCACGTGCACACAAACAAACACATATGCACACACATTCACAAGTACACACACATAGACACACACACACAAGATACAGAAATTATGACAAAACAAGAAAGAAAAGAATCTGTATTCATTTTCTACCTGTACAAATTTGTACACATTGAACACAGCACAATTCAGCAATTTAAGCAATCTTGTCTCATCCTTTGCTCACAAAACGAGTCTCTAGTAAATCTATAGTCAAGATGCCAGTTGTATCCAAGATGTCATTGGCAGCCTGTCTAGAAGAAGATATGCTCTAAGTTCAGATAGCTTTTGGCAAGGTTGAGCTCCTGAAGGGCTGTTTGAGAGCAAGTCACAATTCCTTTCCTGCTGATGACCAGGGATTACCATTTTCTTATCACTGGACTTCTCTGAAAGGCACATCAAAGCATGGTAGTTTGTTTCTTCGAGGAGCAATAGGGCAAAGACCATCCTAGCAGAACGGAAGTTACGCTCTCCGGTACCATCTTGGGTCTGGCATCACCATCACTGTGTTCAATTCCTTCACAGTGAGTCACAGCTCTCAAAAGCTCATATCAGATTAAAGTTTTACAAGGTGAATGAATTACCAAAGAGCAATTATAGAACACCATGTTAGAGTCCATCTATCACAAGAGGAAAAGACATGTATTAATGGTGTCTGGCTACTGGCTCAGGGTCGTAGAGAGCACACCTGCTAATGCTGTAGGTCAGTAAACAGAATTTCAAATTGTCATGACACTGTATGTCTATCACCAAGCTTTCTACTACCTGATCAGTTTAGACTTATTTTTAAGGAAAATCAAACAATGTATTGGTTTAACAGAGAGTTCACTTAAACTATAGAGGATAAACATTGTAACTTACATAAAAATCTTTGTTTTTGTGAGAAAACACAGATATTTATTCAACCCCGTCCTTCATTTAAATGGAAAGCATAGTTACATGAAGATTATATTTTTTCTCTTGGGGGGGGGGAGGGAGAGGATGAGTACTGAGTAACAAGCTTGGAGCTGTGCATGCTAGGCCAACACTGTGCCACTGAAGTATTTTTAAACAGCTTCGCCAACTTAGGCAGCTCCTCGCCTCGTAGCACATACTGGTCTTGAATTTATATCTTCCTGTCTTAGTCTGCATCTGACACATCCCAAGATCACAGTTAAAAAGAAATATGTATGGGTGCTTCGCCTGCATGTATGTCTGTGCACCATGTGGATGCCTGGTACCTGACGACCAGCAGAGGGCATCAGATGCTCTGAGACTGGAATTACTTCTTGTTGTCACAGGAGTGCTGGAAATCATATCTGTGTATCCTGGAAGAGTAGCCAGTGCTTTCCCTTCTGAACCATCTCTCAGGCTCTTAGAGTCACATTCTTATGTAGCTCACAAGCATACCATTAGTGAACACTTTAAAAAGGAGAACGTATCCTTCAAGCTGCTGAGTAGTCGTATTTGAGAACAGAAATAGAAAAGATCTGAATGAATAACGATTCTCAGAACTTGTTCTTCTTTTCTTGAAGTTTCTGCTTTTGTCTTTGCTGTAGGGTCTGATTCCAAGTTTAGACCTATTTCATACGTTGGTTAGGAACTTCGGGTTTTCTCTCTGGATTTGTATGGGTCTAAAGATTAGAAGGTTAGTGGGTAAAGCCGGTACATGTGTGTTCCAGACATACATGTTTCTTAAAGTTCACTGTGAGAGAAATACTCTTTCAAAATCCCAGGCCTCCATGTTCTCATCTAAAACTTGATGGCACTGAGCTAACTACTTTCAGCCCCAACACTCCATGAATGCGTACTTTTCTTACCACTCAGTCATCTTGAATTATGCTCAATTGTTTTAGCCTAAATTTGAAAGGCCGTCTGGGGCTTGTAATTTGCAATCAGTCACTTCAGGATGAGTGTCAAGAGAACAGTCTCAAGTATGAGACCTAAACTGACTGCAAAGTGGATGTGTGGAGCCTGCGTTGGTCATAAACTGACTGCAGAGTAGGGGTGGAATCCAGCTGCAACCATGACTGGTCTTTGAGCATGCCATCATATATGTAAGCCTAACTTCTCTTTCTCAAAGACTTCTTAACCAAGGGTCCTGGTTCCTTTTCAGACCATGCAGTTAGAGATTGTTAGTCTCTTTTCTGTGTAATCTCCACTGTTCAGCAAAGACCCAGATTAGCTCACTCCTATTCTTAAACTATACAGGGTGGGCCATGCTCCCTGTGCCTCTCAACTTCATCACTCAGTATTTCCTTCCCACATACATGCTTTCGCAAGCACGATCTTGTACACTTTATTCGATTAA